>ML686202.1:1737261-1813278 GCA_007922175.1 Pelusios castaneus | reverse complement strand
CAGGACCGCGTGTAAAACGGACCGTGTGTAAACGGGACCATGCTGAATTCCATTCACAGTGCAGAAGGCGCATGTCAACATAGGCTACCCAGCTACCGTAACTTGATTTCATTTAGCAAAATTAAATATATACAGTAAATGTTAATTTATAATCTGATTTTTAATATGCAAAATTTTTAATATGCAAAAATACACAAAAATCCCAAACATTATAACATTATTGAAACAAATATAAGAATCAATGTTTGTTGAACTGTGAAAACTTTGATAAAAATGTGTGAAAATAATAAACACAGTGAAATCCATTTTGAATATTTATTACCGTAGAGGACATATTACATGATTCCACATCAAGTCCAGAGAGTTCATAATCCAAGAGGCGCTTATATAAAGTTTATGTAGTCCGCAGGTTCATCTTGCTGTGATGGAGGTTTTATGAAGTACGAAGTTATTTTCTGCTGTTTCCCAGCCTTGGCTTTCTTTTTCTTCACGAAATCGATCATCCCGCGTAGGTGTAAAATTTGGATAGTTTCCGCATCTTGCTCCTCCATATACTGTGCAAGAGTTTCGGCAGCATTTAGCGCTTCTGAATGGGAAATTTTGGCTTTTTCAACATTATTCTCATCGTTGTCATCTAGTTCTTCCTGTAATCGTTCCTCATCGCTTTCGCAGTCCGACCCAGTCTCACAACCGGTAATTATTTCTTCTTCTGTCAGATCTTCTGTAGTTGAGCCATTTTCATTTAGTTCTAGCCACTCATTTATGATTTCAGGCGATGTGTTTAAATTAAAGTCTTTAATTAATTGAAAAATAAATTTACCTTTGTCTTCTTTTGTTTGTGTTTTTGTTAGCAGGATGTCTTCTTCTGTAAACCCTTTGAATTCTGGTTCTGAATCAGTATTGTTTGGGTTTCCAGAGGCAGAACTGTTGACAGAAAAAGCTGGCCCGAGAGCCTTCATCCAGCAATTTTCAATAGATTTTTGTTTCACGCCATCCCAAGCTTTTTTCACCAAATAAATTATTTCTTTTATGTTTAGTTGTTTTAGAAATTCGGAAACACTTGATGACTCGCACGAAATCATTTCTGAAACCAAGTCACCTAGATAATTAGTTTTAAAGTTTTGAATAATCCCCTGGTCCAAGGGTTGGATTTTAGATGTTGTGTTGAATGGCAGATATAGCACACGGATTTGTCCATCATTTGAAACCAATAATTCGGAAGGAGGATGGGCCGGACAATTGTCAAGTAGCAGCACTGCTTTAGGTTCGAGTTTTTTCTTGCGGAGATGTTTACGCACAGCTGGAACGAAAGAGTTGTGGAACCATTCTTCAAAAATGCTTCTAGTCATCCAAGCATTTTTACTGCTGGAGTATATGACAGGCAGTTTGGCTTTGTTAAGGTGCTTAAAGCACCGAGGGTTGTTGAACCGACCAATGAGAAGCGGTGTGAGCTTGTGACTGCCTGTCTTGTTCGTACAAAATAAAAGGGTGACCCGGTCTTTTATTTTTTTAAAGCCTGCTGTTTTTTGGGTTTCATATTTCAAAGCTAAAGTTTTGTCTGGCAGAAGTTTTGCAAATAAAGCGGTTTCATCACAGTTATACATTTGTTCTTCATTATAATTTTCAGTTTCTATTATAGTTTTTAATTTGGCGGGAAACTCATTGGCAGCAGTCTCATTGGCTGATCGGCTTTCTCCAGAAATGCTAACTTGGGAAATACCGTGGCGAGTTTTAAAGCGGCTTATAAAGCCTTTGCTGGCTTGATATGTTTCATCGCCCATTAAAGTTCCAAACTTAGTTGCTTGGGCTTGGAGAATTGGGCCACTTAGCGGCGTTCCCTTAGCTCTCTCTTGGACAAACCATGTGCTCAATGCTTTGTCTACATCAGGCTTTGCCGAATAACGCACGCGTTTTCGCTCCAGACTAACTTCAGAATCTACGTTTTGTACAAAACTGCGCAGCTTTGTTTCGTTTTTTATCCAACCTCGTAGAGTTGATTCTGCAATCCCAAGATCTCTAGAAATTTTGGCTTGGGTTTCACCATTATGTACCCGATCTATAGCTGCTAATTTTTCTGCAACGGTGTATGAACGCTGACGCTTGACTCCTGCCATTATGAACTAAGACCTATGCTAAAATATCTACAGTAGGCCAACTTACAATTTCAGGTCAGTGATTGAGAATGTACGGTAGTTAGCTCTACGGTTCAGTTTTAGATACTGCGTGTTAACGAGTCCAGCGTGTTAAGTTGGTAGCTTTGGGGGACGTGACGTTAGCGCGTGTTAAACGAATTCGCGGGTAAACCGTTCGCGCGTTAACCGATCTGCACTGTATATATATATATATTAAAAAAGCAGAGATGTTTCTGTTAAGGAGGCCTCTGTATGCCATTTTATGATACATATTCCATTATCAGGCCTTAGACATTGAAGATATGTTTGGTATTCCTGTCAGATAAAAAATAGACTAGAATAATGGAAAATTCACACATTCTGTACAAAGAAATCCAGTTTCTTGGGCTGACAGTTTCATAAAGCTGTGGACCTTGATGTTTTAATCTCATGCATTTTGATAGTGCTTGATATTCATAACTGGTAGGCTTGGTAAATTTTTAACAAGGAAGTTGAAGATTATGAGACAACACAAGGGGAGTTTTTGCATTTTGCACCTTGTACTCAAGCCTTCAGGTTTAATTTTCACTTTTTGCATTGAGTATTCCTTGGAGGAACATGGAGCGGATCACATATTGCCCAAAGCTGGCTTCAGTTTATATTTTAAAAAGAGAAAAAGCTCAATACACATTCACAGAGCTAGCTTCCCAAAATTCCAATTTTGGTGCAGGCAGTAATATCAGTGCTTGAGCAACAGAATAGAGCTCAGTTTAAAACTAATATAAATATACATTTCTACTACGTTTGAGAACTCATAACCTGTAGGATAAATGTTGTCATTTCTACAGAAGTGAAATAATATATATCAAGAGAGGAATGAAAGCATTTAGAAAAGATGTATCCTAATACCATTGTGGAAAGAATTTCCCATAAGAGAGCTTTAAAACAAACAAAAAAGAAGCAATAATTAAACTGAAATAGCAGCTTAACTCACATTTCAATTTAATTTAATTGTCGTATTATTAATATTTTATTTACTTATTAGAAAATTATATTAATGTGAGATTTGGGTCTGAGTTATTTTTGCAATAGAGAAGTGTCTGCTTTTGTTCCATCATAACTTTTCTTTCTGATGCATTAACCCTATTTCCATTAAAATACATTTACTAACTGTCATAGATGTATTATAGAAGACTATGATATGCATCTTTGTATTTAATCAGATATGAACATTGGTTCCAGCTACTTACTTTTCATTAAGAATAAATTAAAATCGGAGACTATAAAGTGATGACATGAGTTAATTGCTCAGGAGATAGCAACAACTCCTCATATTGAAGATACCACTTTAATATGAGAGGGAAAATGTGTTGATAGCCAGTTGTAATTAAATAAGGTTCAGTCTTCAAACACTACATAATAAAGTGCTTGCTACCATGAGTAGTCCCATTAAATTCAATGGGGCTACTTACAATAGTAAGCACTATGCTTGGTAGTAAGGTCTTAATTGAGGGAAGCCCTGAAGGACATGTTTAAGGGCTTTGCTGAATTGGAGACTAAATAGGTAATTTAACTACTAGGCCATCATTCCCAAATTGCCATAATTCCCTTCCCCCCCCCCCCTTCCCTGTATCTCTGTTTTTACAGTATGCTTCTTTTTTTTAATTATAACTTTCAGCTCAAATAAGAGTTATAATTATTTCCTACTCCTTGCCTTCACTCCCATTTATGAGATGACGTGCTAGCGGGTACTCATCTGACGTTTGGAACTGGTAAAACTGCAATAAGTGCCATGTAAATGCTTTTAAATAAATAAGCAAGCACCAGTAAGCAGCTAAGCCAGGTTGTCCAGGGACTGAAAAGTGGTATGACATCTGAATGCCACTGTGGTAAATCCTAGAGCAGTGTCTGAAAAAGCCCTTCTTGTCCTTTGACAAGAACCACTTATATGCAAACCTAAGATACAAACTGCTGTAGTAAAGAATGTTACAGATAGATAAGCTCCAGTACTTTATTGTAGAGGTTCCCAGATTGTACGGCATTTGGTGGTTGGCTGTAGTGACCTGGCTGGCATGTTTCTGTTTCTAGCTGAAAGAAACCAGACAGATAAGGTGAAATAAAGAGAAAAAGTAGACAGTGTGATTAAACAGTTTCCTCAAAAGGAAAAAATATTTTTATACTAAAGACTGTTAAAACCCATAAGCCACAACAATGAAGCAATGACAACTTATACAAGCTGGGGAACCGGCTCCATAAATATTTTCTTAATACAGTACTTGTCCACTTAAGCCATTTTTATAGCTGTCACTGATATGTATGTCATTATGAAATGGAGAGAAGAGTGCCCATAAGAAAACCTCTTTAAGATATGGTTCATGTTATGAAAAAGTTTTAAGAACCTCCCCTTCATACCATCTGGAATCTTGAAAAGGCATTATTACATCTCTTGTAATTTAAAAATACAACACTTGGTTATATGACAAAATTAAAAGCAACTGAATGATATGCTTTTAAAACATGGACCTCATCTAATTATTTCTTTTCCGTTCTTGGAATTTAAAACATTTTCTGGTATTTCTTCAAATGTAAAGGAATGTCTGTTTTCAGGTGTAAAAGGAAAATATATCAGAAAAATATAGTGAACCTGGTTGAAAAACTCCAGATTTTGAAATGCTTTGATTGGAAAAAGAAAATTGTCTGTGTTTTGAGCTCTAAAACCATGTTTGATGTTTTCTTTACTGAATTAAAGAACTTTTAAAAACAGCAATAGGATGAGATTCCTAGAGCCTCCAAGAATTTATGTAATGATGGAATATGCACTTTTTTTTAAAGTATTGCAAACTCTTTAGAGATTTTTATAATATACACATTCAATAACACAACAAACATTGTGAGGAGGAAAAAAAAAATCAATGACTCACCTGCTCCATTAGAGACTTGAAACAGGTTGCTGGGTCCATTATGAGTGCAAATATATAAATTAAATTGGTAATCTATATTTCAATGTTTACTTTTGCAGTAGGCACAAAAACTGAATTTAGAGTTACACTTCACATGAATACCTAGAACATACAGAAAGAATGCTTACCATGCATGTAATTAGTTGCACTGATTTTATATAAAAACAGTTTTATATAGACAGACAAAACTGGTCTATATAACATGGAGAATTTTGAAAAAAAGATTGCATGAAAATTTGTTTTACATTTTAAATGTAGCATGATAGATATTTTTATGATTGGCTTATGGAATACTTTTACATCTATATATGTTATTAAAGCAACCAGCCTGTTAATGAAAAGAAAACGATTTAAGATGATGTGAATACCAACCATATTAGATGGTGATATCCAGACTGTCTGATAAGTTGTGGAATCATGTTAAATGTAGAAGAATGTGATGAAATACATATATTACTGACATTTGACCACCTTTCCTGCACTCTGGCCACTAAACCATTTCTTCTGAAATCAGTTCCTCCTTTGTAAACAGTTTTAAGCAGTTGTCATTTTATCAAATCAACCTGTAAATGGAATATTTCCTTTTTTCCAGGTGCTTTTTTTTCTCCTCCCCCCTTCCCCCCACCAAAAGGTGCTGGTACTTAACTTCATCCAGCCCCAACCCTGGGTGCCAGATCCAGCCCCAGCCAGGGACCTGGGGCTGCTGGCAGCACCCGCAGGATCCAGGGTGCCTGTGGCGGTGACAGGAGCTGGGGCTGCTGGTGGCAGGAGCCTGATCCACCTCAGTCTCTGACTGGGAAACCGGGGCCAGCGGGGCCAGTTTTCATGGCATGCAATATATTAAGATAATGGATCTTAAAATATTTTCATTAATATATGGAACATCTATTTTGAAGGACAGAGAGAGAGAGAGACAGAAACACAAAGCAAAATATTTTGGGAGCATAACATTTTGTTTAGAAAAATAACTGAGGCCAGCTGTAGTGAAGGGGTTTGGCCTCCCTCAGAAACAGACAAGGAAGGAGGGGCCAGACCCAGCTGGGAGGAGCCAGAAACAGCCTATCCCTCAGACAGGAAGTCAAGGGGCGGAGCAGGAAGGATAAAAGGAGGCTGTCCCCACAGCTTAGTTAGCCCCGAGCTCTCAGAGGGGAAGGATGCCTCTCTCCCCTCCCCCCCTTGGAGCTGCCCTGACCATGGGATCAGTATCCGCAGGCGGAGCTGCCAGCAGACTGGGACCGGATCCTTGTATGCCGCCATCCTGAGTCACAGCAACAGCATGCACCCCTGCATCCAGGCTGAGATCCCAACCACCTGCGACCTGGAGGAGCTGCCGGAGATCTTGTTTGCTATGCCTTGATTTATTGTTCCATGAGGCAGCAATATCTGTTCAACCTTGGAACCGTGTGTGTGTGCGCGTGCGCTTGCTCAGTATAAGCCAACCAAGAAATTCTGTCTTATAGCTGCAATTGTCGCTGTCTCCGCAGTCCCTTCAGAGGTGAGTGGCCAGAGAGTGGCAGTTGTTATGGAACGGCTGGTGCGGAGCGGGAAATGAGGCAAATTTTGTGAGGGCTGCAGACCCCACCAGTCTCTCGCTCCCAGCACCAACTTGATCTATATTATCTATTCTATGTCTATATTAATTTCCATATATTTGTATTTGGAAATATCATTTTTAGATATGATTTCTGATAAAATTAAGTAAATGTCAAACTTCCCATTACCCCAAATGCTGCTGTATTAGTCTGATAACTGCTTACATGAGTGAAAAAAAAAAGTTATATGACATATTTTCCCTCCTCTTACCACTAAAGATCCAGGCCAGCTACTAGAGTGTGACTTCAATTATTTCCCAGGTCTTCAATCAGCATCAGAATTGTTAACTAAATTCCACTTGCAGAGTCTGTCAGATCCCAGCTTGAATTTGCAACACTGATATTTAGGAAAGCCATTTATTTGCTTGTTAATTGGAGAGATTAGATATGGAAGCCCCTGAGGATCTGTAAGCATGGGATCACATTCTGTTCTTCCAGAGTCATTTCTCAGATCAGAATCATGCTTGAAGACAACTAATAGAAGGGTTAGACCACTGGACTGGTAGTGATGAGATCTGAATTCTGTCCCTGATTCACTGCCTGTTTGCTGTTGTCAGTTTGGGAAAGGTATAAACTTGCTCTGTGCCTTATTTTCCTCAGCTGTGAAATGTGTATGACACTACATTTCTCAAAGGGGCATTCTGAATGTATGTAATATTATGAAATGCTTAAGTAGTTTGAGATTCTTTAATGCGAGCTGTAATAGAGGTAGAAATTATGTCATGCATAGATGGGGAAATCACTTGACTGAGATAGGCATATGAGCTATGTTCCCTCTAAGCTGCGCGGGTGCGTGGCTGTGCAGCGGCTTTCGCACCCCCCGCGCAGCACTGAGGGACCCCCCCCGCACAGCCCCCGCTGCCCCCTCCAGACCTCCGGGTCTGCAGCTTTGCCGCGGCAGACCCGGGCTGCGCCCGGCCTCTGGGCTGGCCCTCCCCACCCCCAGGGCAGAATAGGCAGGCTCAGTGCTGGGGCAAGTGTGTGGGCCTGCCTGCCTGCCCCATGCAGCCGGGGCAGCAGAGTGGCCACGGCCGGTATGGGCTCACAGACTCCCACCTGCCGGCCACCTCCGCTTCCCAGCTCGGGGCTGGGGTCTGCTCCACTCCGCCGACAGCCTAGGCCTCCGGGGCCCTCGGTCGGGTCAACCCGGCAGCAGCCACGGCTTCTTTCTTTCCTTCCTTCCTTCCTTGTCTTCCTTTTTCTTTCCCTCTTTCTTCTTCCTTCCTTCTTCCTTCTTTCTTTGCTTCCTTCCTTTCTTTCTCTTCCTTCTCTTTGTTCTTTCTTTTCCTTCCTTCTCTTTTCTCTCTCTCTCTCTCTCTCTCTCTCTCTTCCTTCCTTCTTTTTAAAAATTAATATTAACTAAAAACCTTTCTAAAAATTAAATTTTAATTCAAAATTAATTCAAATTCAATAAATCAAACACAATTAATTAAATCTATTTGCAATCACTTTAATTTCAATTAATGCCTATAATTTTTGTCGTATGAGTTTACACAGAAATTTTATTGAGAAAAAGTTTTGCACACGGCTTGAAAATTTTGCACACAAGCCACCAAACCTTAGCGGGGAACATTGCATATGAGTGTGAAAATCTCTGTTGCTCTGCTGTTCACAGGTAAGAGCTGGACTTATGTTGACCAATCAGAGATCATATGTAAATGAAGACTTCCTGGTTAGCTATAATGTACTTTCAAACATTCAGGAAGTAGAAATTGATATTTGATGCTATTTTCTCTTTAGAATGTTAATTTAAAAGCAGGAATAGTCACAATTTTGAAATTGAGCATATAGAATAGATGTCTTGATAATTCTTTTGACTCTCAAAATGTAATAAACTAGACATATGTTAACTTTACATTCCAGTCCTTCCTGGCAAATATTTACCCCAGTACACTCTAATAAACAAACTGCTAAGTTGTCAGCCTTTAAATATTCACTTCAGTTTTATGCTGATGCATGTTCTATAACTTTTAAAGATATGACCAGAAGGAATACATTTATCACTTATTCCTTATAAAATCATGCCAATTGTGTAGATGAGTAGGCCGATTGGTAGACGGTTTAGCGCATTGAAAGCCAGTCAGAAAGCAAGCGAGCAATCATTTTATGCTGTGCATAGTAGAGTTTTCATATATCTGACTGGAGAGAATTGGAAGATTTAAGTACGTTATACTGTTGCTATAGTTAAATGTGTAAATTGACTTTTCCGTTGGAAATTTATGCCATATGATGCACTGAATATGGCAAATCAATTTTAAAGATGGGGGAAGAGGGAACGGAATTGCCATATGATTTAAATTGTCTCCCTATTATACTGTAAGCTTGGCTCCAGAAGACATTCTTCCCAAAATACTTTATTCTCTACATTATCTACAATAGCTCACATTTATGCATTTTATGTCTCTCTCCTTGTCAGGTTTTCTGCTATTATATGTTAGAGACAAGTTAGGCAAGTGAATATCTTTTATTGGACCAAATTCTTTTGGTGGAAAGGACAAGCTTTTGAGCTTCACAAAGCTCTTCCACAGGACTGGAGATGATAAGCAGGAAGTAACCATGTAAACCAACCACAACACTGCAAACATTATTTATTGAGATACATATGACACGTACGTTCTTCTCTGCAGCCATATGGGTGTAGGTGCTTCAGGTTCTTTCATTAGGCTTGCAAATTATTTATCATTAATTTTTTTTAAATTGTAAATGTCTCTTGCTTCTTTCTCTTTTCTTGATGAAATACAAAAGATCTAAATACAAGGGAATAATTCATATAGTCATTGAATCAAAGTTGCTTCTGTTTAGCATATAACTTATTTGCTCCTCTTCTATATATTCATTTGAATTTAAATCACTAAAAAGTCACTAAACATGAGAGGGTGTTTTATTTTTAACCAATGATTTAGTTGCCCTTTTAAGCTCCATTACCCCTCTGTACTCTACAGTGATTACCATTACAGCACATATCTTTAACCAGAAGGGAGGCTGTTTCTCTCTAAAATTAATCCTAAAGATACTCAATTGTTTGTGCTGTCTTGCTGGTAAGACCAAAGACATTTGTTTGAAAAATGTAAGATCATAAGCAATTTAATCGACTTATTCCAAAGAAAATAAACTGGAATGTTTGTAACGTAAAAGAGTAAAACATAAATCTTTAGGGGAAGTGGTGTAGATGGGAATCCACAGCTGTAGAGGTGTGAGTTTCGAGGCTAAGAACAGAAGGGGAATTCACCATCGAGAGTGTTAGATTAAGGTATCTCTGTCCAGGAGTGAGATAGAGGGATAGTGCTCCCTCTACTGTTGGAAGTAGGGTCCTGAATACATCAGGAAGTAATTTCTGCATATTAAATTCACAGGACTCTTTGGAGTTTTCATGGTATGCATTTCCATTCTCTGTACTCTTTCGTTTAGCCAGGATATACCTTTTCTTTGTATGTGATTTGCTAAATCTATGCAAAGTCAAGTAATAAACACTCAGATTTCATGATAGAGTACGCTTGCACGTGAATATGCAGTTTTCCATCAGTCTCTTACCCTATCAACTTCAGTCCAAGAATCTTAAAATATTTTCCTTGTGTCCTACCAGTACCAGGGTATTAGCTTACTATTACTATTTACTTTTTTTTTTAAATCGGAATTTAGTATTAGTCTGTGAGAATCAAGCTATGAGTCAGGACAGGTGACTATTCAAGGCTATGAAGTGGACTTAACAGGAAGACATTTGTCAGTGTATTCTGGTTCACCATTTCTAGGGATCAGCTTGCGATTTCTCGGCCACTGGTGACCTGCCTTAATGGCACAGTTATTGCAATCCAATAGGCATTATTTCTGTAGAAAGTGAATGAAATTACACACTAATTTACAATTAATATTGAAGTTGAGTTGAATTTTGACTGTTTTAATTTAGGCCATGTCTACACTAGAAAATTGTTCCACAATAAGCCTTTGCGCGATAATAAATGCATTGTATTTATAGTGCAATTGTACATTCACATTGCACTCTTTACAATGCAAAGGAGCATCCACACTGATCTTTGCATTTCTGCAAGAAAGAGCATTGAATTGTGGGCACCTATCTCACCGTGCCATTCATCAGCTTCCAGCGGTAGGAACCCTGGGCAGAAGGAGAGGAGTGCTGAGCACTGTGGGTAATTTAAAAGTTCCCCTGGGACGCTGTGTTTCCTTGTCATCATTCACTGTAGCTACTAGCAACACGTTCCCTTTTTCAATGTTGCCCCAGGAAAAAATTCAAAAGTTCCCAGGACTCAAAGGAGGGAGGGACAGCGGAGTCCAAGCGGAAGACCAGAGTGGTCAGGCTTGGAATTCTGAGACATTTCCGGAGGCCCCTTATTGCAGAAGAAAAGTTCCTCAGCATTCGCACACACTTTATAGCGCAAGAGCTGTTCTGCAATAGGTGTTATGACTCTTGCACAGGTGGTATTATTGTTCTGATATAACAGGGCATTTGTAATACAACAAGGAGCATTCAGGTGTATTTGGTGGGCTTCTTTTTCCACAATAACATGGCTTATTCCGCAATAACTCTCTAATGTGTACAAGGCCCTAGTGTATCAAATTCATATTTTTGGTAAACAAGTTTCTGCATCACTTCCTTGCATCCATTATGTTTGGTACTGTGCAGTAACTGAAGGGTAGGGGATGGGGGAATATAAAATCCAAAAATATGAATATGGTGAAAAATTGATATAGTTGGTTAATTGCATGGATTGTAGAGTTGAGTTTTTAATTAGACTAGAAAATAAAGGAGTAAGAGAGAGGAAGAAGCAAAAAAGAGGAGTAGTCATAACTTCTCACCTACTTGGCCTGACTAGTGGGCTAATTCTAGCAATCTAAAATTCATAATCTGATGTAAAAAATTCACTCATCCTGATTCAACAGTGCTTTAATCTATTGATCAACACTATGACTTTGACCTAAGATCATGGAAGAAATTCTGAGCTTTACTTATTAAATGAAAATAGCATAGTGAACTTCCTGCAGGAAAAAAAGTCTGCCTGTTTGAATGTTCCTATTGGCCCATGAAGATTTTTGAAGAAGTTTTGAAGATGGGAAATGTTTCTGGAATCAAGAAAATCTTCCTGAGCAGTGACAGCTTAACTAAGTTGTCTCACACAACAGGAGCTTTGTGTTCCTTTAAAAGACGGAAAACCACAAATGTACTTTGGTTAAGACAGCCTTGACTCTGAACTCTTTAAATAGTTAAAGACCAAATTGTATAATGATATCCAGACTGTTATTGATGGTATGTGGAAGTCCAAAAGAAGAAAATTACCTAGGTGTGGGCTTTGTCTTCGAGTGAAGGAAAACCCATTTTCAGTTCAACTTCTGCTTTTCAAAAGCAAGTTATCTATTTCAGAAAATATTTTTGTTGTGAAATGCAGGGTCAGTGAAACAGACTTTCAAAGACATGAACAGCTAGATTGATGTATTAAAGAGGCAAGCTTCAGATTCAAGCTCATGATGTTTTCAGGACTGGGGTAACTTTTGACAGTATCCTCTATGATAAGATCTCAGGCACTTGAAGCTGGAAATTTTTGGTAGCATAATTGACCGATATCTATAGATAAGAAAAATGAACCAATCTTTAACAAAACAAACAACCAAAAAAATCCAACATTCCCTCCCCACCCCCACCCCACCCCCCTCGCCACCCTAGTGAGTAGTGTTGGTCAAAAATTTCCAAACAACAGATTTTTCAGTGAAAGCTTTCATCAATGTTTGGGCACTGTTTTAGCATTTATTTATTTATTTTTGACCAACCCTTGCTAACAGCTTTGAGAAATATCGAATTGGGCAAATGGAAATTTGGGGTGGGGGGGATGGGAGAGGTATACAAGTTGAAGTGTTGGGAAAAGCACACTACAGTGTCCAAAGAATTTTGAGCTCTCACTTAAGATCAGATCCTGAACTGCGGAGTTTGGAAAATCAGACTGTATGTCATAAAAACTGGCTTTTGAGATTGCAACAGGGGATAGTTCTACAATTTTGTCACAACTGATGGAAATGTCTGATGAATACCTAACTGATGCCTTATCTGCATTTATCTAATGAACCCAAGTCCAGACATTTTTAAAGGAAAAGGATTTGGGCAAAATAAGTTGAATGAAATCAAAAAAGCAAAATAGTGTCCAAGACACTCCCACAAATTGAGACATCACAGCACATTTGTTTACATATATTGTCATCGACGAGACAACTCACAAGTAATTGAGAAGCTGTCCTAGCAGGATCACACCAGCAGCAATTCCACTGTTAGAGTGGGCCAAAACACTAGTAATACATGATAGAATGATTATTCATAGGGCCCTGGAATTGTTATCAGTAGGAACACTGAGCCTAAGCAGGCCAGGGTGAGAAACTTGTCTTAAAATATTCTATAAAACCAATCTGTCCCATGAACAGAACACTGACGAAAGCTGCCTCTGTTGCTGAATAAAAATGCACCATCAGCATTTGTTCTTAATTGTAGAGTGAGAAGAAAACCTTCACAAAGAACATAATATGCAATTTTAGCTGACAACTGCACTTACATAAAAGTTCTAAGAATACACTGTGGTGCTATATTTTGGTTTGTTTATTTATTTATTTTTGCTATATGTTACATTGTCATGGCTATGCTTTTTCTCCGTCTTTCATAATTTGATGGTTTTAGCCCTATTGTTAAGGAGTATGATCTGGTGTAGTTCTCCTGTGGGACACTGTAATGATGACATTAGATTCTCTTTGTACCTTTGCCACAGGCCAGATTTGTGAACTCTGACAAGGCATTTGGCATTTCTGGGTCTCCTTTTATGCTGTAGTAAAATGCTGAGAATACCTATTTTGCAGAGCAGTTATAGGGCTTAATTAGTATTTGCAATGCGCTTCTTTGGTTCCTGGGCTAAAAGGCTCCATATGAATCTAATTTTTGTATTATTATTCTATCATTCTCAGGGTTTACAAAATATATTATGCTTGCCTCTTCACTTTGTGTATGTCTGTATATGAAAAACAAACAAGGAGTCCTGTGGCACTTTTAAAGACCAAAAAATTTACCGTATTTATCGCATGAGCTTTCATGGGAGAAAAATCCTACTTCATCAGACGCTTGAAGATGGAGAACTAGACTAACACGGCTACCCCTTTGGAATGTGTCATCTGTATATGAAGGATCCCAAGGCTACATTTACAATCTGACACAACACACAGAAAAATATACCAGTTTTGAATGCAATGATATATCATAGAAAACAGAGTCCTGTGGCACTTTTAAAGACTAACAGATTTATTAATCGCATGAGCTTTCGTGGGAGAAAATCCCACTTCGTCAGACGCTTTGAAGATGGGAAAGTTACAGAATGGGAGGAAATTAAATGCAGGGGAGTGTATGACATAGCATCAGCTCAGGCTGTAACAGCAAATCAAAATAGGTGTTAGCATTCAAAACAATGGGGAACAGCACATAGAGGAGGGGGAGGTCAAATCACTTGTTGTAATGAGAGAAAAATCCATAGTCCCTGTTTAACCCCAAGACAACTGAGTCAAATTTGCATATAAGTTTGAGTTCTGCAGTCTCTCTAAGGCTGTAGGATCCACACGATCCATTGTGTACAGTCAAGCCCTAAGATATAACCGCATTTGCTCTGACCCTTTAGACAGAGACAGACACCTTCAGGATCTCTACCAGGCATTCTTAAAACTACAGTACCCACCTGCAGAAGTGAAGAAACAAATTGACAGAGCCAGACGGGTACCCAGAAGTCAACTACTGCAGGAGAAGCCTATGAAAAACAACAACAGAACGCCACTGGTCACCACCTACAACCCCCAAGCCAGACCCTTTCATCACATCATCAAAGATCTTCAGCCTATTTTACAAGATGACCCCTCACTCTCTCAAGCCTTAGGAGACAGACCTCTCCTTGCTTTCAGACAGCCCCCTAACCTTAAAAGGATACTTACCAGCAACTACAGATCATACACCAGAAACACTAAGGCAGGAACACAGCCCTGCAGCAGACCACGCTGCCAACTTTGCCCTCCTATCTACACTGATGACACCATCACAGGGCCTAATCATGCCACCTACTCCATCAAGGGCTCGTTCACCTGCTCATCCACCAATGTGATTTATGCCATCATGTGCCGGAAATGCCCCTCTGCCTTATATATTGGACAGACAGGACAGTCTCTGCGCCAAAGAATCAATGGACACAAATCTGACATCAGAAATTGCAACACTGCAAAACCTGTAGGGGAACACTTCAATCTCCCTGCTCACTCCCTTGACGACTTGTTAATAGCTGTGTTGAAACAGATGAATAACAAATCACAGCTTCAAAGAGAGACTGCAGAACTCAAACTTATATGCAAATTTGACTCAGCTGTCTTCGGGTTAAACAGGGACTATGGATTTTTCTTGCATTACAACAAGTGATTTGACCTCCCCCTCCTCTATGTGCTGTTCCCCATTGTTTTGAATGCTAACACCTATTTTGATTTGCTGTTACAGCCTGAGCTGATGCTATGTCATACACTCCCCTGCATTTAATTTCCTCCCATTCTGTAACTTTCCCATCTTCAAAGCGTCTGACGAAGTGGGATTTTCTCCCACGAAAGCTCATGCGATTAATAAATCTGTTAGTCTTTAAAAGTGCCACAGGACTCTGTTGTCTTTCTACAATAGACTAACACGGCTACCCCCTTAATGATATATCATAGTTCAAGTTCATAGCTAGAATCTCAGCATAGACTGACGTGTAATGAAGTGAGCTTCTCTTCTTTAAGTGAATAGAGCAATAGTAACACTACTAATCAAGTAGTCTCACCAATTGTTTCAAGCTTCAAAATCTGCCTTTCCATATTCCAAAGGGGTAGCCGTGTTAGTCTATATATATATATATATATATATATATATATATATATATATATATGTCTTAATAAATCTGTTAGTCTTTAAAAGTGCCACAAGACTCTGTTGTCTGCCTTTCCATAGTTGCCCATGTCTTGGAGTGAGGATTTTAACAGATGTAATCTGATTATTATGCATGCTCTTTGAGGTACTCCATCGAAAGTCTGATAAAATCCGCTTTTGAAGTTGATTGTGAAACTCCCATTGACTTCAGTGGGAAGAGGGACCAGTCAGTCTTGGTTAGAGTTCTAATAGGTATGGTTATACTTCCCTCTAGGATCCTGCAAAACTACTGATTGGAATAGTGTATGGAGAAACTGTAAATAATATTCAGGATGAAAGAAAAATTCATCTGCATTACAGCATCCCCAAAGGAATTAAATACATAAACACAAACACTTCTCTGCTTTTTAACAAGGTTCACTTAAAATGTATTGAATTAAAGCATTTTGCTACGGTCCTTCAGATTAGTTTCCATGATATATTACTAGACTTTTTAAAAAATGTATTTTATTTTATTTTATTGATAGGAGAGAGACTGTGTTGAAGTGGTGGTATTATATTGTTCTTGGGGATGATTAAAAAAAAAGATACACAACCTCTTTCTATTGTCTGGGAAATAGGTTGGAGAAGAAATTATGCCGTGAAATAAGAATGAGAAGGAAAGAATACTGAGAATACTGTATGATTCAGTAACACTCCTGGATTGCTTTGTTGGCTAGCTAATGAAGCATAGCACAAAATTTCAATGCAAACATAAGTCAGCATATTGCCAGCTAATATTCACAATAACAGGGCTATGAGTCCAGAGAATAGAGATTGTTAGCTAGTAAATATCTTTGAGAAGAGGGGAGAGATGAAGTGCATTAGTTTCTTCTTTCCATATACCTCAGGTTTCACAGTTGCTGCTGTATATATTTCATTGTGTGCACACAGTATATGGGTAGAAATACATTGAGTTTTAAACATACATGAATATACACTTGTAGCCTCTGGATCTAGCCTGCTTGCTTGCATATGTTCTTTTCCTCATATAGTTTAAGTATAGATTTGTTTCCTTATAAGTTTAAATATTTGTTTTATGTTAATAAAAATCATAGATTCATATAGAATTAATAAAGCAAGAGCCTGCAGTCCACATTCTGCATGAAAGCTAAGTGGACATATATATTTTAGAACACCTTGGCTCAAAGAAAGAACAAGAAGCTGATAGATGCGGTTATGACTTTAGCACCTCAAATAGTTAGGAGGTATCAAAATAGGTGCGCTGCCCAGATCATGCCCAGACAGACTTCTCAACTCTACCAAAAAAACCATCAAAAGGACCCAAAATAACAATTAGTGTGAAGAACATACTATCTAGAACCATCTAGAAAGGAAGCAGGTATATCAGTAATATGTCATTAAGATGCAAGAACTTGCCAGTCTATAGGCAAAGTGTACCTCAAGAATCTGGGGGTGAAGGAGCCAAGTGTAGACTTGGAAAGAGGACCCATATTGCTCAGGGTATAAAAAGGGTAAACAGTGTTGTCATGGGGTGTTCATCATCTACTCTTTCGTAAATCTGTTAGTCTTTAAAAGTGCCACAGGACTCTGTTGTCTTTCGTTGAGCTGCTTCTTCTGTTGATTAGGATCTTTTGTTTTAAGATACTTAAGTATTATCAGTAACCTTCATCTTGTAACTCTTAGCTCTCTCCACCCATCACCCTGGAGTTGAGAGACCAGCTATCTCTCTCGACAGGGTCAGCAGGAAGGGGGGTGTAAGTATATTAATCCAAGGCATACAATAGAAAATACAGCATATATATCTTAAATAAGACTGTAATTCAAATCGTTATCCATTATGTAATCCATTTATCTATTTAATTTGATATATCCATTTATTCATTTGTCTTTAATCACTTGTTTATCATTTTATGTTCTCTTAATAAAATCTGCAAAATATATGTATTTGGTCATTGGCTTGAATATTTCTGTCATGCAGCCCAGGGGTCCTTGCAAAAACCTCTGTAGCCTGATGTAGGGACTAAAACCTCATTGATTAAATCCATTGGTGAGCCTATAACGCTGTCCAAATTACTAAACAACCAGAAACGGGGCATCAGAATTTACACAATTAGCATTATACAAACAGTTTTTTTTTATTATTGTTATCTTTCTTAATATTCTCATGCCGTTCCACTGTTTATAAAAACAGATTTACTCCTATTTACTTATTAGTCTTAATGGTAAAGTTCAGTTTCTTTGATGTCTGTGATAATTACCTTGCTTTTCCTGCTGCTAGTCTGATTTCTTTGTGGGGAATACATGTGAGGAGAAGAAAATTTTGCACATCCATTTAATATAATTATCCATAATGACCACATATGGTCATCATATCAGTTGCTAATTAATTTAAATAAGTAATGCATAAACATTTGGATAGACAGCCCTTGATTATTTTTTTAAACATGGCTCATACTTATGAAATGAACTAGTAAAATTGTCTTTGAGTGGTGGAGTTGCAAAGGTGAGTTAGAGATATTATTAACTACCAAAATTTTAAATAATTGCATTTATAACAACTAAAACAGAAAAGTACCTAACGTAAAAAAAGGTTCAGTTTATCGTTTTTTTCCCCTTTAGCTATGAATTAGTAGTTAAAGGATTGGAAAATAGAAATCTATCTCTGTCCACTTTTAAAGTGAAAAGAATAGTTTGCTGCTTATCAATCTGTACTGGAGAATATATATATATACACACACACACACACACACACACACACACACACACACACACACACACACAAATTGATACCAATAATACGGCAGGTGCCATATAGCTGAACTCGTGCATATTGTTTGATGTATATTGGACTCTTGAATATGCTAGAGTCAACATAGTCCTGGACATGCAGGAAGAAAGAGAAGACCAAGGGGTGTGGTTTAACTAAGCCACATCATTAACATGTCTAGGAACTAGCTGGCAATATCTTCAAAAGCAAACAAACAAAAAACCCCAAAGTCACCAATGTTCTAGCCAGTCTAATCTTGGGGAAAATTCCATCCTGATCCTAAATCTGGTTACCAGATGGCACATGAGCATGTGAGCGAGACACACGAGCCAGGCATCTAGAAAGAGGATTCAAAGCATTAATCCACTTGATTCAGAGTCCTGTCTCCAGCTCTGGGCAATCTTTGACGCTTCAGAGGAGGGCTTCCTGCTACCTTCCCAGTACCCCTGATCCCAGCAGGTGACTGCCTGAAACCCTGAAATGTGGGATTTGGTTATAGACCTTATCTTAATATCAAGCTGGAAGTGTTATGAGGGCAATACTGGCAATATTATTTTTCCCTGAGCCTTTGACTCCAAGTCTGGTTCATCAGGAAACCTGACCCCCTACCAAACAATTATCTGCATTAGACAACAAGTTGAAACAACTTGAACTTTACATCCTCCCTTGCATTTGAGTCCTGAAACTGCTGAGGGGATGGTGAAAAAAATATTCCATCTTATTCCATTCCATTTTGTCCAGTCTGCCAGTGAGGAGAAAATTCCTTTCCATTCCCCAAAAAGATGACTTACACAATGCTCATTGTAGACCCCCAGCTCTGGCCCTACTATAACCCCAAGGGAGGAGAGAGATGTACTTCTGGAGCTGTGATGGCACCACCTGTCCTGAGGAACAGACTTTATGCCCACCCTTGAGTGTGCAGGAGCCAGTGGGTTTCCATTGTGCCACTCAGACCAGCCAGTCAGCTAGAATGCACCCTTCCCCCACAGCTCCCAAACCCACAAGGAGGGGAAAGCCCCCTTTCTTCTGCCTGTGCAAACAAAGCACCTCTGCTCCTAGACTGTGAGGGTGCAGTATGGTTGATGTTGCTACACAGAGTGATAATGAAGACAGAAAAACATGGTCCCACTATTTTACAAACTTCTTAAAGGAGGGGGGGAAATGTAACTCTTCTCCCACTATCCTCCCCCTTAAAGAAATTGTCCTGTTCAAAATTACAAACAACTGTAGCTAATTTATAGCACTGATTTACTTGACAAGCTATTACCAGTGAGTATATCTATGCTTCTGTGAAGAGTGATGCTTGTCTCTTTCCAGAAGTATACTTACTTTGGTTTCATTTAATAATTTTAACTAGAGTAATCTAATTTTCTAGGTGACCTAACATATTTATATGGATAAAATGATGAAAATGATCAATGAAGAATAGAAAGAGTGGAGTAAAAATAAACTAGATTTACCGACACAATAGCTTATTGAGCCACTGAGATTAGATTGTATTCTCTACTACACTTGAGGGAATGTAATTCAATCTGTAGTTTGAGCGGATACCTCTACTTGCAGTATTTTCAAACACATTTCTGGTTCTTAATATCCCAGGTTTCTGTTAAAATTGCTAGTCTTCTAAATGCTGTGATATGGGACTTTTGCTGAGAGGCATCTACTGCAGCTCCATTCCCTTGTCAGCTTTAACATGAGCGCACTTTTTTGTCAGTACCGAGTCCAGTTCTGCCATAGTATCTGAGATCCATTGAGTCAAACTTTAACATGTCTTTGTTACAAAACTGTCCCAAAAATTAGGCATTGTATAATCTATTGCTTTCTGCGAAAAGAAAAGCAACGAGCTAAACAATTTGTCAAGAGACTGATTTATATAAAAGCTTGAGAATACTGTACCCATTTACAGTAGCTCTTTTACTGCTGAGGTTCCTGTCAAGTGTTAATGCAGGATACATGAGAAGGATTTAGAGCTACAGGCTTTTTGCATTAATCTGTAATATTAAATTAGTTGGCAAAGTGTCGCTGGCTTGGCAGAAATTCAGAAGATGTAGAAAAGGATGTATGAGCTGATACCAACTCACATAAAGCTGTTGATCAGAACTGCCACAAAGGGATCTTCAATGAGGGGGACAAAAATAAAGAAATTGGCATTTTTTTCAGAGTACATTGGGTAGCGGTATGTGTTTATACAGTATATGTATGTATATAAAACAAACCAGAGTGCATATGAACAATCTTGAAAATCAAAATTATTCCAATACAGTGGAGACTAACACTATTAGAACAGTTTCTTGGGGGGAGGGAAACAAATCAAAATGAAGACTCTCTCCTGCTTCAGGAGGGTACAGTGGCACTAAGGAAGTGTGGCAGCGGGATTTAAGATAGTGTGAGTTGTGTTTTGGATAGGTAGTGGGTTTTTTGACAGGAAATTTCATATCTGTGATTTCTAAAGCATATATGAATAAAGTGATGGTGCAACAATGGGACTTGATCTTTCTCTGCTTTCAACCCAGAAGGTATGACATCTGCAATTCCCCAATCCAGCTTATAGTACCCAGTGCAAGAACTTTTACAGTCCCTTAAACCCTGTACTGTGCATAAGTACCATGGGCCTTTTAGTATCAGATGATATACAGGCGTTTTCTGTTTCTGAAATCTCCTTCATAGAAAGAGAAAGGCCTGTAACATTGTCATTCTTTCCCCTGATAACAAATACACTTTTCAGTATTGTCCAAATGGTGTACGGTGAAGAAATAAAATCCCACTAGAGGTACAGAGAAAGGGTTATGGAGCAAAGTGAAAGAAGATGACTAATATTAGAACATAAGTGTTCCTGTTCTGAAGGTTCTGAGTAATAGCCTCTTACAATTGGTTTATACACTGCGAGGTAAATGATCAAGGAGAGAATTTTCTAAAGTCAGCTCTTCCACTGACTTTATTTATGCAAGTCACTTTCCCTCTGTTTCTCCATCTGTTCAACAGCTAATATTTTCTTAAGTATTAAACCGTACAGGGGGAACATGAAGATTAATCGGTTAATATTTGTACATTGCTTTGAACATGTAAAGTTCAATACAAAGTGCTGACACATATAAACACACAAAATACTATGTTAAAAGAACATTATTAAAGTTGTAAAATCAAGCACTCAAAAGGTAGGAAATGCCAGGATTAAATTTGTCTGGGTAACATTAATTCAAACCCCTTGTGCATACTCATTGTGATACAGTCTTTAATTACATGATCTTGTATTCATTAGTTCAACTATAGCATCTGAGTATATCACAAATGTTAATGAATATATTTGTGTGAGATGGGGTTGTTGTTCCCATTTTACAGATGGACTGCCAAGGCACAGAGAGATTAAGACCAAAAGTATCTACTAATTATTTGAGTGCTGATCCTTATGTGTATTCCATGTGCACTAGACACCCAAGTCCAGAAATTCTTCAAAGCAGAGTTCATTGATCAACACACGCACAGTGGCTCTCCTTGGGTGCATCTACACTTACAAATTAAGTCGACTTAAGGAGGCTTAAGTCAACTCAAACTACTCCGCGTCCACACTGGGCTTTCCTTAAGTTGACTTAAGCAATTCCTTAAGTCAACTTAAGGAAAAGTTAAGTTGACTTAATATCACCTCCTTTTAGGTCGACCTAACGCTTAAGTCAACCTCATTAAGTTGACCTAAGCCAGTGTAAACGCAGAGTAGCCCTAAGTTGATCTCCATGGCCTCCAGACCTTCCTCCGTGACCTCCCTCCCAGAGTTCTTGGCACAGGAAGAGTCTGTCCTGGCCAACCACAGGGCAGGACTCACCCCTGACCACCCTACTCCCCAGAGTTGGCCAGACCTGCTGTTTGGGAGCAGGGCAGAGCAGAGCCAGCATTGCAGGCGAGCCCCATCCTGGAGCCACCAGGAAATCCTCGACCTGCTGGCCATATGGGGGGATGAGGCAGTCAGCTCTCAGTTGCGAGGCAGCCATCGCAATTGGGAGGTATATACCTCCATCTCCCAGGCCCTGGCTGCCAAGGGCCACACCCAGGACACCCAGCAGGTCTGGGTCAAGATCAAGAACCTCCGCCTGGGCTACCAAAAGTCCCAGGCGGAGACACTCCGGACAGGGGCAGCCCCCACCAGCTGCCGGCATTACCAGCAGCTGGATGCCTGTATGAGCCAGGAGAGCAGCAGCCTGCCAGCCCACATCATTGACTCTGCTGAGCCCCCCTCCCTCAACGATGACCATGAAGAAGGCGCGCAGAGGTTGTGCAGGCAACAGCATGCACTGACGAACTCTGGGAGGTTGCTCTCACCAAGCTGCAGCCGGGTCAGGAGGGCCCTCCAGCGGGCCTTGAGATGGCCGAAGGCACGCACGACGAAGCTGCGGCACCGGTTGAGCCTCCGATTGAAGAGGCCCCTGCTGTCATCCATACGGCCTGTGTATGGTTTCATCAGCCAAGGGAGCAAGGGGTAGGCGGCATCCCCCAGGATCAGGCCTCCACCTGCGCGTCCCCGATGGTGATGGTGTGGTGAAGGTGCCCGCCTTCATGTTCCTGTACAGGGTTATGCAGGATCCGTGTGTCGTGCGCCTTCTCCAGCCAGCCCACATAGATGTTCTGGAAGATTCCGCGGTGGTCCACGAGGGCTTGCAGGACCACGAAGTAGTACCCTTTGCAGCTGACATAGTCCCTGGCACCATGTTCCGGGGCTCGGCTGGGGATGTGGTTGGCCCCACACAATGCCCCCACAGTTGGGGAAGCCGAGTCCAGCAAAGCTGGTGAGGAGTTCATGCAGGTTGCCCAGGGTGACAAGGTGGGCTAGTAGGACCCGGTTGATTGCCCTGCAGACCTGCATGACGGTGGTCCCCAATGCCAAACTGCTGGGTCATGGAGCAGTAGGAGGGGAGGGGGGAGAGAGAACTCTGTTCTTCTGTTGCTTCACCACCTTCCTAGTGAATTTTTTTTCCTAATATCCAACCTAGACCTCCCCCACTGCAAACTTGAGACCGTTGCTCTGAATTCTGTTGTCTACTATTACTGAGGACAGCCTCATTTCATGCTCCTTGGAACCCTCCTTCAGGTAGTTAAAAGCTGCTATCAAATCCCCCCTTACCCTCTCCTCATAAGTCATGTGATCCCAGTCTTGTAAATGGTTCACCACAGAGTCAGGGGATCAAGGGTCTGTCCAAGAATATTTGCTTATAGACTTGATGTCTTATGTGGCTGGTGACTTTGCTGTGTGTTATTTCTAATTAAATGGTTTTTACACTTAAGGATCTTTTCACAGGTGAGGTTGATTAATGGCTTAGAATACATATTGACTGAGGTGAGTTTGCTTTTCACATGTGGTTGCCATCCTTTGTGAAGTCATTTCATATAGGTTTATTGCTTTTAGATTTCAAAAGAACCTGCAGCCATGACCCATGTTTTTACAAAGGCCATATAAAGCTGTCCCTGCTTGCATTCCTTAGCATCTGAGATGTTTCAGGCTGACACGTAAAAGAATCATCTAAATGCTTTTCTTGTTAGAAATCCATCCATGTTACCAGTGCTTAAGGTGATGTAGCAGTTTCTTCATCTTAAAAACGTCTATATTAAAACAGAGCAGATTCTGGTGAACAAAGGGTGATTATTCAGATGGGTGTGCTTGTAGAGCTCCAGATCAGAATGACAAGTTTTAATGTATTTAATAATATTATGGTTATAGACGTGATCATTCAGTTAAAAATGGTATAATTTCCATCTCCCTTAAAACTTAGACTTGAGCACATGTAAATGTGCTCGCCATTCGTTAATAATGTCTATGCTATAAACGAAAAGTTAGAAATCACAATATACCTATAATTTGTTTATGAGTTCAGGTTTGTTACAACTGAAAGACAACTAATTATTACTAAATCTGGGAAGGATCCTTTTGTCTCTATTTAATCAAGCAGAAACCAATCTGGAAAAAAGATGGCAAAACTGTTAGTTATTGGTTTTGTGATAATGTGTTGGTTCCAGAATATTAGAAAGATGAGGTAGGTGGGTGAGGTAATTATCTTTTATTAGACCATTTTCTGTTGGTGAGAGCAACAAGTTTTCTTACAGTGTACACTCAAATGCTTGTGTCTCTCACCAACAGAAGTTGATCGAATAAAAGATATTACTGTCTCTCTGATTCGTTAGTTATTTAGGCCTGAGTCTGGAATACTTGTTCATGATGTGAGTAGTTTGGCTGATCTGAATTGAAATTGTTTGTGAGCTTGAGCCTCTTTTCAGTGCAAAACTCTTATTGATTGGAATGGGGCAGGATCATGCCCCCATGCGCACCAAGTTAATCATGTCCATAAATTTTTACAGGATTGGGATTTTGCATTGTAACTGCTCCAAATTCAATGTCTCTCTCATCTAGGCCGGCTGTCAATTAAGCTGTGCCTCTTTGAATACTTTCCCCAATTTAAATAACCCCTTATCATGATGCATGTGAGAATTGCTTTGTCTGGATGTTGGGAGTAGTTGATGTAAATGTTATAATGAAATGATCCTTTTAGTTATGAATGTTTTTGTGTTCTTTCTTCGATAACAAAGGCAGCTTTATATAGTTGAAAAGTTTATTTCTTTTTATGCTTTAGTTTAGTCACTCAGAGATAAACATAACCTTATCCTGACCCTGTCCAGTGGTTGCCTGTTATAGATCAGACATTTAGTTAATTTATAGCGTTTAAAATCTGCATGCATCATTGCTTTTGGACATTTATTTCAACAATAGCTGTCGGCTTGGAGGAGGAATGTGGCAAAATTGGAAAGATTCTTACTCAGGAATTTATAATAGAATTGGGAATCAAAATAGCAGGAGACCAAAAAAAAAAAAAAAGACAAACATTCTACAAGGTCTTGCTAGCAATAAAGCATAAAGTTTCAAGACTTTTATCATTAGAGTTGTCCTAGTCACGCTGTTTGCATTTCTTAAATATATATGTAGTTAAAAGAAAAAGATACATGAATTTATTTCTTTAGTAGTTGTAAGGCAGTAAAAGCAGATTTTGGAATTATGACAGGTTGATAATATTGAACTGAATAACCAAAACTTGGTTGTTTTCTTAAAGATGTGAAAATAAAATATAATATGGGTAGAGCCCTGAATGAATATAAAAATATGGATCCGGATTCAATCCACGTCCACTCAGTTTGTCTCTGTCTGATTCGCAATCTGCATGCCATGTTTTAGGTGTATCCGTAAACACATCCTCAACCAAGCTTGGGCTCACAGTCAGCATTTTAGCCTTTGATTAGCTCATTCCCCACATGGGTTCCGTCCATTTTTTCCTTTTCTTGTTTGTGGTTTGCACGCTGTGCTGTCAATAAGATTTCCTTGGCCACCAATAAGATCTCTGATTGACAGCATGGCATGCGAACTGCAAACAAAAAAAGAGAAGGGATGGGGAAGGCATAGGGCATGAGGCAATCAAAGGCCGGCATGCTGACTGGCTGTGAGTGGTGGCTCTCCAAGCCCCAGCCTGCTGTGACTGAGACTGTGATTGGCTGGCAGACCACAATCAGAGCTGGGATTGGCTGGCACTCTTCCTTGTTCCCCTGTGTGCTGCTGACACAGATCATAGCAGCAGCTGCAGCAATTGATTGCACCCTGGGCAGAGAAAAATAGAATGTGCATCCGAGGGCCAATCCGCAACATTGGGGCTGCTATATGCACCCACATCCACAGATCTGACGCTGATACCCGCGGATCTGCAGGGATGTGGGCATAGTCTTTAACCACTTGTGATATTAGAGTCACTTTTGAAAATGGGATTTAGCGCCTGAGATCTGGTCTACAACTAATATTTAGGTTAGCTTAGTTACGTTGTTTAAGATTGTAAAAAAATTGCACCCCGGTAGATAGAGATGGTTTCACTGAACCTAAGCCCTGGTGTAGGCAGAGATAGGGCCACAGAATTCTTCTGTCGATCTAGCTCAGTGATTTTACAACTTCCCTTCTCAGGACCCAGTTGAAAGAAATAATTTGTGCCCACGGCCCTACAGTTACACAGTTGAGCAATGCATTCCAGTCTTTCAGTGGCAGCAGGAGGGGGTGCCACGATCCAGTACCTGAATGTCTGCAACCCAGTCCCTGGTTTGAAAACCACTGATCTAGCTGTTACTTGATGAACAGAAAAACCTCTTCATCTGCGGAATGTCTATGCTACAGCATAGCTCAGCACTGCAGCTGTCCTGCTGTCACACTTAGTGTATCTGTGCCCTGAGTCACTTGAGTGCTTTTGAAAATGTTCCAGTATATTACAACAGGTGTGGCAATTTGCTGAGTGAGTTTTAATCTTTAAAATTCCTGAATTTCGAGTTCATTAACTGGATACTATAGTAGATCTGACTGTATATATGCCAATTGTAGCGGGTAAAGGAAGGCCTGTCTGTGACTGAAAGTGATTGTTGGCAACTGATAATTTAGAAAGTGGTTTAAGTGCCAGTATAGATGGGACAATACTGATTTCAGCACCAATCTAAAAAATGCTTTTACGTGTCAGGTGACAAGATGTAAACTTTTTTTCTGAAACTCAGCAGAGAACTGCTGCCGTAGGCTATGCTAGCACATAACCTTTTCTCAGCCAAGCTGCAAGGGGAGTGTCCATTGCTGACAGGTGGTGACGGCAACAAGCTCACTTTCTCATACAAACAGAGCTGGTTTCTGGGGTTACACGACGTTAGTCTTGCCAGCTTTTGTTGAATCTTTCTAGTTCTAGAGTGGCTTCTTTCCTACAAAATTTACAGTTGTACAGTTTAAGTGAGATTTCTCTGGGCCATTAATTTCCTTAAAGAGTTTCTGCTTTTTGAAATACAGAATCAATTGAGCTGCCCATAAATCATAAAAGGAACCACCATTGGGACTGACAGTAGTGCTGTGTATCTTAGTCAGGTGTATTAGAGCAGTATGTAGTAGGTATAGTAAAATAATCTGAGAAGATAACACTGAGGGCTCTAATCTTATTAAAGCATGTCCCCAAATAATAGATGCTTTCTATTGGCTTAAGTGGAGAAAGTTCCAAAGTACTTATTTCAACACTTATGGGAATTAAGTGTGAAAGGTATTTACTGATCGTTTCTTCAGTTAATAAAAAAGTTAATTTATGTGCAAAGCTGAATTACATTCAGTGCTGTAAACTGTTTCAATGACATAACCTAATTAATTTATAGAAAACAGAGAATGGGGGACTGAGAAAAATGTGATATATTTTACGGAGTCTGTAGTGCCATAATGTGCTTTCCCAGGAAGTAGAAAACTGGATTGGAATTCGTAAGCAAAAAGAGGGGCCAAAGGTGGGATGGGTAGGGGAGAAGACTTCTGGGAATGAGAGAACAGACTTTCAAGACTGGAAACAATGGATATTAGTATAATTATGTATAAACTTTGTCTACACAGGCAGTTATTTTAGAGGATCTATCTCTGATTAACTCCATGTGTGGATGATGTTGTTCCAGAATAAGAGTGCTTTATTCTAAATTATCTTAATTCACTTCTGGAGTAAGAGATTTTGTCACATTTATTCTGGATTAATAATAAGGCAGAATAAGGCACTCGCAGTCCAGAATAAGAGCATCCAAACATGGAGTTAATCCAAACACAGAGAATAATCTGCTTGAAATTCACACCCTTCCTTATTCCATTAATCCCCATGTGTCATCAAGCCCTAAATTTAAACATATCACAAAAGGAGAGTTATAGTTCAGATTACAGCCTGGCATGATGGCAAAGAGAGAAAAATAAGGATCTGATCATTCTAACTTTAAAAAAGGAATGAAAGATAAAAAACATTGTTCTGAGGGGAGCAGAACTTTGAGGCCCTGTTTATCCACCAGAAAAGAGAAACAGAGAGTTAAAAATGACCATCAGATGGTTTCTGTGGCATGACTACCATCTGTACAGAGGAGAGGGGTATGTTCCTGTGGGTCTCTCAAACAGATAATTTCCAATCAGGGGAGAGATTTTGCTGAGCCCAAGCCCCTCCACTGATTTCCCTGCAGATAGTGATCCAGTTGTTTCCTGCCTAGAGTTTGATCAGTTGTTGGTGCTTCTAGCTAATGTCCTGTATTTAGTTCATATCACCTTTTGCCTTAAGAAGAGCTAGAACAGGTACCAAAGAGATCCAAAGAAGAGGAAGGCAAAAGAATATCCTGGCTGCTGCAACGTCATTTTGCAGCATTTCATTGTGGATCCATCAACACATGGCAAATTGGTCCTCTACCCACTGCATTACCCACTACTTCCCTTTAGGGAATCCAATGGAAAGGAAGACATTCGTGCTACTTGGTGTTTCTTATATCCCTAGTGTGATCAACTGTAGTTCGTTCAGGACTCAGGCAAAGATATCTGCCTCTCACTTCCTAAGTGGCATCCTTTGGCTATCATTAACTGTCTGCTGTCTGGTAATTCCCTCAGCAATGTTGTCTAGAACACTGTTTTCCTCAAGACCAGGGCCGGATTATTGCAGGAGCTTAAGCCCTGGGCCCCGGCCATAAAGGGATCCTGTGGTTCAAGTCCCTAAAACCCCTGCAATAATCCATCCCCGCTCGGCTCAGCGCCAGCAGGGCAGGAGTTCTGAGAGTGCTCTTGCCTTGCAGGTGCTGGGGAGGGAAGCCAGACTCTGCACTCCATCCCAATGACCCACCCTTGGGGGGGCGAAGCAGGGTGGGCCAGCCTCTGTTTGCTCCACCTGGGGGCAGGGCTGGCTGGCTTGCAGCCACAGCAAAGCCGCCCCCACCGCCGCTCCAGCTACATGCCAGCCAGCATCCCAGTTTCCCTGCCGTCTGCCCAGAGTGAGGCCAGGGTGGGAGCACCCTCTGGCCCCAGAGCTCCCCCCAGCGATGGGGGCCCCCGTGGGCGGGAGAGGCAGACGGGGGTCCTGCAGTTGGGGGCAGCCCAGGGCCCAATGGCAGGTTAATCCAGCCCTGCTCAAGACCAAAGTTTTAGGGTCTTCTCACTTATATCCTGTAGAGCTCTTGAATGTTGTCATGTATGTGATCTTTTATTTAAAGTCTTAGTTATGACCTCCCTGTTAAGGCACCAGAGCTTGTTTGGGAGATTGTGACTCAGCCGTCAACAGGTTCTCAGGAAGGAAAATGACTCCTCTTCTCTCCTAATCACAGCACATGAGCTTCTTCTGAACTCTTCTTCAGAGGGAGTGAAAACTAGGGATTTTTTTTAAATCTCAGTTTCCTAGTCAATTATTATTCCAGCCGGAACAGTTACCAGCACTACCAGCTCTTCTTCCAATGACTCTAAACCCAAATTTCTCCTAACCATTCCAAATCCTTTTAGAATGAGTTCTGACTGTTCTTCCCAGTGCTTGGGTTTTAGAGCTTAGTAGTGAGAAGGATTTCCCAGGTCCTTCAGATTTGTTCACAAATCACATAAACTCCACATTTTCTGTCCTTCATCACTTAGAGAAGGTATTAGATAGATCATCTCTGCCCCATCATGTATCTCTGTCCTTTTATGTGGGGTTCCTTAATAAGGAAAAATGTATTGACCACCTACCTGTTAGATCTCAGAGCCATTTTTCTAGTTCCAGTGGAACAGGTGTGATTATTAAGGTACTCTAGACCTCATTTTTATTGAATTCAGAATGACTGAATTCAGACTACCCAGAAATTCGCGAGGCTTTCCATTCAGTACCAGCAACCATCCATCAAGGCGATTTTCTAGCATTTAGAGACCCTTAACATCCTGAAATGCCCAGTGTATCAGAAGCTCCTCAGGTGTTCAGATGGACATCTTCATTCCAATTACAAAGCCTTTCCCTAGGGTGTTGCTTTTATTTCACTGATATTAAAAAAGAGAGAGAGAGAGAGAGCTCTCTAGAAAAAAGAGCATTTGTGTGAATCAATTCCTGGGTGATTGGCTGTAGCACAGGTGAAATTTCTACACAAAACAATAAAGGTACTGGTTTGGACACTGGAAGTGTTTCAGATACTTGGAATCTTTGTACATCAGGAAAAGACCTTATTAATTCTGTCCCAGAATGTAATTCACCCAGAATTAGAAATAGACACTGCATAAGAGAGCTTTCTCTTGTCCTAAAAGGATTTCTGGACTCAAAGCTGTGGATTTAAAGATCCAATACAGCTAAATCATTTTGGGTTAGAGATGCTGATGAGAATTGAATCCATTGCTAGCATCTAGTTTTATGGACTCTGCATCATTCTCACCCATTTCAACAATTCCTCTGATTCTTCCTTCATTACATAAGGAAGAACTGACAGTGACAGTTCAGACCCCCACTATGGCTATAAAGTGTCTAATGGGGCACATAATTGATAGTACTAATTTTTGCATCAATTTGTTGTTAGTAGATTGATAGTACAGAGAAGACTTTATAAAAATTGTATGTGTCTCTCCTGAGTTTGAGCAAATTCTTCAGCATCCATCTTGCATTTCTTATAGAACTCCCCTGGCTCTGTCTGATGTTCCGGACTGTAGTTCTCGCCTCACAGCTTGACACATGTGAGTTGTTGTGAGTAATAGTGAACAAACAGATTGGAGTCACCAGGATCTCTTCCTTTCCCTACAAACATTGAACAAGTAATAAAAAAAGGGGATACTGTTATGAATACAATACAATACAATACAATACAATACAATACAACACAATACAATAATTGTCAGCAACTAAAATCACTGACTTTGCACTGTTATGTTGAAGTTACCACATTTCATCAATATGTGATAAGAACTTGAATTGATGTAAACAACCAACATACCAGAGTTTTAGTGCATCACTCTCAATTTTCTGTTGCTTTCTGCAACTTTTCTACTCAGACTTCCAAAGACATGTTTAAACGAGAGCAGTTTAAAACAAAAATTTAATTAAAACGAAAACCAAAATTGGTTCCAGTCCCAATATTAGCGAAAATTAGTCATTATTTGCATGCTGTGTTTGTTTTTAAGCAGTCACCTTAATACAATATTGAACCTGGATATTAGTGATTTATAAGTAATTATGTCCTTGCTTTAACTCAAAAATTTAAAATTAATTTTTAAGAATGATATCAATATCTTTTTTTCTACCTCAGGGAAGAAAACCGTGAATTGGATGTCCATCGTTAATACTTGTTAAATAGAATTGTAAACACTGAGCCCGGTGCACAAAGCAGTTTTTCTTTAATACTAATCTTACAAAGAAAACCATTGTTCATATTAATTTATGAAATGATGCAAAGTTAGGCAAGGAGCCTACATGCCAATTAAATGTATTCCATATTTAATCTGTTGAATACTTTCAAATGCAAATAGTTCTTTCTTAAATTATGATGGAATAGGCAATTATTCTTCATTTTTAAAGAAAGGCATAGAAATGTTAACGGAACTAGAGTTGATCTTTCAATTAATCTTTTTGTTCTTAGAAACAAAGGAAAATTCTCTTTGTAAATGAAAACAAACTTTGTCTGACCAAATATATTCAGTTCAAATGTACAGCAGAAAGGCAAGATCTATTGGGATGGCAAAAAATAAAATAAAATCTGAACAAAATAAATGCTCAAACTGCCTATAAATCTATGGATGATTCTATGCTTATTTGTTTCCATTTAAATATTTGTATCAATGGCTAATCTGATAGCTTTTTGGCAGGAAGAAAATAATGCCTGGCTCTACCCATTTTCATGTCCTCTGGAATGTCTTGCGTTACATATGATCCTTGTGTTTAGGAGACATATGGACTGAATTCAAGTTTTTCACCAGAGCAGCAGGTGTGAAAGAAAGTGATTGCCATGACTGGACCCAAAATATTTTACATAAAGAAATTTACTCTTTAAAATGTTCTGCCAAAGTATCTTTCTCTTTTTTACTTTCTTTTTTTTACATGTAGAACAGTTCACATGTTCATATGCGACTGCAGCAATTACCTTAACAGTTGGGATGAATCAAGGCCTTTATTTTATTTTTGTCATATAAATCAGAGTGCATATAAATGGTATTATTATATTAATAGCAGCAGCATTGGCTAATTTTTAATCGATTTTATTATTCAGCAATTATCCTTTGTGGGTGAAATTCACCTTTAAGTGGCCCACAGGCCTTGACTGATTCTGGTTAAGAACTTAACAGAGGAATTCAATTTATAGGCTTGGTGGACCTTCTGCACCAAGTTCAGTTTCACCTTATCTGAACACAGTGATGGACATGTTAAAATGTATAATCTTCCTATTTTACATTAATTGCAGGTATAAAGGGGAGATAGATGTGGGGAGCTGCAGTTAGTCACAAAAGAGCAGCTCTGTAAATTATTTTGACATAAAAGTATACATAAATGCAGTTATTTATAGTAGGTATCAAACATACTAACTATAATATTTTGAGTCCAGTTCTCATTTAGATCTAGCTAGCTAGATTTCTGCACCTGCACAGGTCAATCCATAAATCAGGAATTCTACCCACACAGAGTTCAATATAGGATCAATCTTGTCGTATTTTTCCTGAATATTCAGACCCATCCTCCCTTTAACATGGCAAATATTACTTGTGAATAAATATGGAGCTTTGAAAGAGACAAAACGTTTGGTTTAATAAATCAATGACTTACTGCTGTCAAAGAAAACTTAGAATCATCAGGAGACGACTGTGTCAGTCAAAGCCGTTACTTTATTCAGAATACGGGAGTGCTCACGGGGAGAGAGCAAAGACCGTCTCCGCCCTCGTGACGTCAGGCAATATCCTTTATAGACCCTCAGAATACATTTTGCTGGAAACAGCTACAGCTTCTCATTGGTACAGTTACAATCCTTCTTTATTAGGGAGAACAAAGACAAGATAACAATTTCCCAGACACAGGTAAACGGAAAAGCAGTTTTGACCAGACAGAACTAGCCTTCAAGGATATGTAGCTCTCACAGAAACAGCAAGAGTCCTTATCAATGCTCCCTAGCTGCATTCTTTTACACTGCTTAGCACTCTGTAAGACTAACAGATTTATTTATCACATGAGCTTTTGTGGGAGAAAATCCCACTTCGTCAGACGCTGACGAAGTGGGATTTTCTCCCACGAAAGCTCATGCGATAAATAAATCTGTTAGTCTTTAAAAGTGCCCCTGGACTCTGTTGTCTTTCTACAATAGGCTAACACGGCTACCCCTTTGGAATTAGCACTCTGTAGTAAGAGGAGTCATGAGGATTTTTCTACTGTTATGTAAGTAGAAAACATACACACACGAAGAACCTGTTTAAGAATGGCAGTTTCATCATCTGTTGCACCCAGGAGATCATGTTTTATTTCTCAAAATAGGATGGCCTTTTTTCTTACATGTTAAATGTAGCTTTTGTAAAACACCAGGAATGTAGCTGTCATGAAAGGTATGAAAAGAGTAACAAATGAAAACAAGTGCAATATGAAACAATATAGTCTTTCATGGTGTGGGAGACCCCCTCCCCACGCCATGGCTGTTTCAAATCTCACCATGCGGCATGGGAGGGCCCTATCTTTGACTTTCAGGGACGTCCCTTGCAGGGAGTGGGGCCCTGGGCCAATTGGCCTAGGCTGGGCCCCGCCCCCCTGCCCCCCACATGCTGCAGGGGAGTGTGGCGGGCCCACTGGTCAGCTCCGCCCCCTCTCCCCAACCCCAGGAGCTGTCTCCGGAGGCAGAGGCTGCCGGCGGGGGCAGCTGGCTTTGGCCACGGGCCGGGGGGCCGAGGCCACTGGCGAGAGGAGCCGGCTCCAGCCCCGGCCCTGGGCTGACGGCGGGGAGAGCCAACCCTGGCCCCAGCCCAGGAGGCTGAGGCCGCAGGCTGGGAGCTGGCCGCATGCGGCCATGTGGGGCAGACAGTCCCAGAGGCTAGCCCCCACACACGTGCTCCACCTCGGGCCTGCCTGCTCTGCCCTGGGGGTGGGGAGGGCCAGCCCAGGGGCCGGGCATAGCGCTCTCGTCCCACTGCCTTCAGATCGCTGCCAAAAGCAGCGAGGAGCAAGAGGAAATGCGGCTGGGCGGGGGGGGGGAGAGCTGTGGTGCGCGCGGGCCCCGCACTGCCCCACTGGGAGCAGGACAGCGCAGGGCCCATGTAACCGTGGGGCCCGGGGCAATCGCCCCATTCGTGCCCCCCTCCCAAGGGACAGCCCTGTTGACTTTTGCACAGGGCCCTGGAATCCCTAAGACCGTCCCTGGACAGCTTAACTGGAGACAAATTAGGCATTCCCATAGTGTTGTAGACTTAAAAGCAAGTATAACAGTGGGAATAAATCCAAGGGTACTTCAACAGGTGCTTAAGTTCATCCCTATTCAAGGAAACCACTTAATATATGCTTAAATATATGCTTAATATATGCTAATCCTGAATTAGAGCCTTTATTGAATGAGGGATTTATGTATATTACTTTTTTGTAAATACTGTATGCCCCCAGTTTACCTGTGACGTTATCCTGCCTGAACTGGTGCATTTATATAAATGCAGGTTATGAGAGAGTAAGCAAACAGTAATTGAAACAATGATGAGATAGGTGCTATTATAGGGAATAACAAGGGCCCTTATGTAAACTATTAAATGGCACATACCCCCAGCCTGGTAGCTGCTAAGCTGGCAAACAGGGACGGCCGAAGGGGTTTTGGCACTCTAGGCAAACTATGATTTTGGCTCCCCCGCACTTTCTATACAGAGAAAATGATAACACAGCAATATAATTTCTAAACAGAGGCGGAAAAAATTCACTCTCGTCTAATTTGATGCCACTTAAAGACTGGTGACCTAGGCATCTACCTAGTTCACGCATATGGTCAGGCCAGCCCTGCTGGCAAAGTTCACCCTTCCTGGTCCAAATCTGAAATCAAAGAGGATGCTAAATCTTAAAAATGCTAGTTTAGGCAGGGAGCAAGTGGAGAATGAATGAGCTGAGTCTCTGAAAGAGAATGTCCTGCAGAATATTCTGCAAAAATCATTCTCTCTGGCCATTGGGGAAACTCCCAAAAGCTGGTAGGAGAAGACTACATTTTAGGTAAGGGTAAATATGTGTCCAGGCCCTTACTGTTTTTTAACTTCTGGTGTGCATGATATAACAGTGGGTGAATAAACAATGCATTGTTTTGAAGAAGCTGATTTTGAGACACTTACCAGCTGTTTGTACATCTTCGCAGAATAAAAGGGTTCACAGGTACCAAACCCAGTTTGGTCTGTCACGTAAGCATGGTTGGGAAATGGGGGTTAGTGTGCAGAGATTCAGACCTAAAGTTGTTAAACTATGTGGTTCTATCCTTGAGGTAGGGAAGGAAGCCAGGTTTCAGGTCATGTGTGGGGTGCCTTGTAGCTGTGACGTAGTCCAAGATATGAATTGAATCAAGAGCTCCAGATGGCCAATTTTCTTCATCAGTGACAAAGCCATCATTTCTCATTCCTTTGTGTAGAAAAGTAAATTTGTGTGTTATGCTGTTCTACCGTAATAAAGTGTGTATGGGGGAAAATCAGTATTGTATAAAGCCCTATATTATTGTATAATATGTGGTGTCTAAGCAGACTGCAGCACCTGCACAGAGCTGCAGTGATTTAGTGGAGTCCTACTCTCTTGAAACAGTCCATCCATATGCTACATATTTCAGAATTGGAGTCTTGTTCATTTAGCAGTCAACTTTAACATAAGAGTAAATGCAGCATAAGTAATAGTTTTGTAGGAACTGTAAAATTATGCTGTAGATTAAGTTGATATCAAGTTATGTGCAGTCACCAAGAGTTTTTGTTACGTGTTGTAAAGTACTACTAATTAAGGTAGTCAAAAATACATAGTATTTCTAAACTCATTAAAAAGTTAGATGCTTCCAATAATATTGGCAATTTGATGTATTGTGGATCAGGTGAGAGATTATTCTTTACTTGACTGTGTTTATCTGCTCTAGTTTGAAAGCTATATTTTATCATACTGTTGCTTCTGTCAGTGTCACTGTGGGGAAGAAATGATATTCATTGTTGTGTAGATAGATGTACATATGGTAAAGAAAAGCAAAAAATATCTTGTGTTGCTAAAAAGAGTCATGATACAACATAATGGCCAATTATTAAGGTTAAAATATGTAAATGCATTTATAGCAGGCCTTTTCTCATTGAAATAACACACTGGACTGTATTTTCAGCTGGGTTATAATTAAACCAAAGTGGAGTGGCATTGATTTACATCAGCTCAGGATCTGCTCTCTTACTTTCTCCACTACGAGGCTCTGTTTCTTTTTATAGTAATGGCATACATGACACAGCTAACTAATCTGGATTATGCACAGAACTCTACTGGGTAGTTGAACTACAGCAACCAAATTCGGTTAAGAATCTCATTGTGATTTTTTTTTTTTTTTTTGGAGTTGAGCAATAGCTAACTCTCCTTTTTAAAGGTTCCCTATTCTTTTAGTAAATTGTCTGTAGAATATTTTAATCTGTTGTAATTCATAGCAGAGCATATGCATAGTGTTTTCTTTGAGTGGTAGAAATAATTCAGTTGACTTCTTGTGAAGAGGCTTCTCTACCTTTTCTCCCTTTAATCTGCTATAGCTTGAATGTTCCAGTGCAAAGCCTTTTTTAACTGATATTTGGCAATGATTTTGGGAGTAGAGAGTAGATTATGTTGGGGTGTTTGACTGCTTAATGTTATTTTTGGCAGCGTCCTATAGTGGGAAAGGTATTGGGATTAATAGGCCTTCTGAAAAAGTAAGTTTAAGGAGAGCTTTCAAGGATGAGGGGATAAAGACATGAAGAACAATGGCAGTTTTGAGCACTCAGCTCCTGTGATTTAGGTGTTTGGCTTTAGGGACTTACGTTTTAAAAATCTGGTGTGTCTTTTTTGAATTTCATCCAAAGTAGCAGAGCAAGTAAAGCCCCAAACTTCCCATCCCTAATTCTGGCCCTGAGCACTAATCTTGTTGCCTCCAAAAACTATTCCCAGACTTTCCAGGGGCTTCATTTTATTTTCAGTTTTAGGTCTGGCAAAGGTTCAAAGGTGCGGGGGAGAAGCACGGGTTAATTTAAAAACAAAACAAAACATGCATTCAGCAAAACTATTTGTCTTCAGTGTATTCATAATGCAGTTCTTAACTTTGAATACAATTGTATGAGTGCCAGCAATTTGGTGTCTGAATTCAGTCATTTTAATTTACTTCAAAGGGAGTTGGATTTTAGCCTTGCTGCATTACATCATTACCAACAGAATTGAGCAAAATTAGACAAAATGGAAATGCATTCCCAGCTCTAAGTAATTTATTCCTATTTGTAATTATTTTATTAAAAATACCTTTATACTCCAAGCTCCTACGCAGCTATGACTTTGATAAAAATTGAGACCCAATGAGCCTTTTGGATAGTAATTTGTTCAAGATGGTGCAGGGATTTACGTAAAAGCAATATCATGGGTTTAGGACTTATCACCATGTTTTGTTAAAGTAAATTTACATGACAAAAATGAGCAGCATTTTATACACTTCCTGATATGTTCTAAAAATTGTAAATGCGTTAAGTTGGGCTCATTGCTTGTTATTCTTACGTTTTCATCACAAGCCTTTTATAACAGATGTTTAATGATTGATAAATGCTATAAAAAGGGAGCAAAAAATATTGGGTTTGGTTTTGCTTTTCCATTTTCAGTGGTCTGTAACTTGATTTGCTGGCAATTTTGGCTAACCATTACAACATTGTTAAATCGACTTTAGGGACATCAGTGAGGGAGAGATCATTCAGTCCACTCCAAGGACAGCATAGTTTAACCTTTTAAACCTTAATATAACTATATAGAAAGATCAGTATCTCTGAGATTATACCAAACATTATAAACCTGATACCTTCAGTAAATGAGATTACAATTTTGATATAATTTTCACATCATGAAAGCTTATTTGTTGAAAAGATATCAAGGATAAAAAACTTGTCAATATGTATCCGTTGTTGTGATAGATGTCATGAATTTGTAAGGAGAACAAATATCATAAGGTCAAATTCCAAAGGGGTAGCCGTGTTAGTCTATTGTAGAAAGACAACAGAGTCTTGCGGCACTTTTAAAGACTAACAGATTTATTAATCGCATGAGCTTTCGTGGGAGAAAATCCCACTCTCCCACGAAAGCTCATGCGATTAATAAATCTGTTAGTCTTTAAAAGTGCCGCAAGACTCTGTTGTCTAAATATCATAAGCTATTCTTTGTTAATTGTAATAATAATTTTTTTGTTAATATGGTTCTCAAAGATTTCATATAAGTAAGTTCCTGTTATCCAAAAAAAAAAAAAAGTCCTTTATACTCTGGTGGTGGTGTAGCCATATTGGTCCCAGGATATTAGCCAGATAAGGTAGGTGAGGTAATATCTTTTATTGGACCAACTTCTTTTTTTGTGAAAGAGACAAGATTTCAATTTTGCACAGAGCTCTCCTTCAGGTGTGGGAAATGTCACAGCTAAATACAAATGGAACAAATTGTTTAGCATAAGTAATTAATACATTTCAAGGACCTCTTAGTGTGAAGCAGCCCATTAACGTCTCTCCAGTAATGGGGGGTAGGGAGGAGAAGTTGGAGGTGGGCAATGGGTTATGGATTGTTGTAATAATGATTTATTGATTTATGGTTTATTATAACAATATATAATCCACTAACCTCCCCTCTTCCACAGCTTCCTTTTCCCCCTTATGACTAGACAGGTGTTAACGGTCCATTTCACCTTGAATGGTGCTTTGAAATATGGGTTAACTATTTAAGGTAAATAATCTGTTCCACCTTGTATTTGGTTGTGACAATCTAGAGAAGTCTTTGCTGCAACTAAACACCTGCAGGTGGCCTGTGTCAGCTGACTCCTGCTCATGGGCTCAGGCTGTGGGCTGTTTAATGGTGATATAGATGTTCAGAGTTGAAAGCTTGTCTCTCTTAATAATAAAAATTGGTCCAGTAAAAGGCATTTCCTCACCCACCTTGTCTTATTTTATACTATGGAATATACTTAAGTGGTGCAAGTGTATGAGTCATAGAAGAGGCTTGCTTTGTTATATTTCATAGTACCAGTACAGATAGTGAAGTCCATCTGACATAAAGATATTATTAATTGGTGTTTGATTCAGAACTATTAAAGAGTGTTTGTAAATGCTGCATAATTTGGGTAAAAATTCTTGCCGAACAGCTGTTCATACATTGTGTACCTTTTCCCTGGCAAGAAAATATGTTCAAGAAAGAGAAAAGCTACTTTATCTCTGTTCTTATTTTCACCTATACTATGTTCTCCTATTAAACCCTTCCATTATCTGTGCTTGCCGTGTAATTGCATCAGAATATGGTTAAGAGATGTAGATGTTCATTAAGTATTTGCCTGTGACTCAGCTTCAGTATTTCCTGTGTCTGTTTTGTCTAGTATGTAGGGCAGATTAAGCTTCAATCAATCTCTCTCTCTCTGTGGGTGTGGGTGGCCGTTATCTATTCAGCAATAAGTTTGATGTTGGAATGCAGGGTCATCTACTTGATTTGCAAAGCTCCATCTTCAACCTCTTGCAGTCATTGATTTAATAGTGATATTGTCTGATGGTTATATAAACCTGGTGAAATTAATTCCTCATGTAGCAATGAAGCCTAACCTTTGTATCCTTACTTATTACTGAGCAGATATAATAATACTTATAGATCACTTTTCATCCAATTATAAACATTTATGAAATGGTTCTTAATCCTCACAACTTCCTTGTGAGTTTGTAGATACGTGAATTACTATCTTTTTTTATGGATATGGAAACTGAGACAGTGGGCTTAAGTTCAAACCCATGACCAGAATTCTGGTTTTCAGAAAATTTTGTTTACTAGTGTGCATACCACTAGATCCTGCCTCTTTCATCGTTGAGACATTGACTCTCTTGGTGGTTCTGCTGTTCCTCATGACAGTGACTCTAAATAGAAGACTTAGAGCTATTAAAAACCAAAATTAATAAATGAAGTATTTAAGCATCCCAGCGGGGGTGGGAGAGGAAGTTGATAAACTCATAGGAATGTCGAGACGGGAGCAGTGGAATGCAGGAGTCTTGGGCATTAAACAGTAGAGGTAATTAAAGAGATTAAGGGGGAAATTGTTGGAATATCCAGTGACCACATACATATTGGTCAGTGTACAGTACTCGGATTCTACAAGTCATTACTTTACAGAAGGGAAACATACTCATGCAACATCTTCTGTTTCACAATAACTCAATGGCGCTTACAGTACAGGCAGCTTCTAATCTTCCCTCTGACAGTTCATGCATATTCATCTTATTCATTTAATAAGGGTCATTTTCATCCTGCTATGTTTGGTATGTGGTTGAATGTAGGTTTTTAAAATGCCTTGAAAACCCAAAATGTATACATCCAATAATTCTGGAATACCAGCCCTCTCTCAGGTGAAGGGTGCCAGCAATTGGCACACATGCAGTGAAGGGGAGTGTTTAGCCAGGACACCAAGATAAACCACTACTCTGGGAAAAAATGTAACCGTGTCTCTTTAATGTGAATTCACAGCAAATAGGGTCTCACTTGTTAATAATTAATTATTTGACAGAGCTCAATACACCGAGGAAACTTGATTGATTCATTGAATAAAGGCTGAACTGGCACCACTGGGAAATGGACTCCTGTTTCCAGGAAGTCTTGCACATTCCAATTTGGATATTTAGGACCCCAGGTTGTCCCACAAATTGAAATCGTCCCAACTATGGGAAGGCTCGAAATGACCTCAAAGACTTTAAGGTCAGAAGGGACCAGTGCGATCATCTAATCTGACCTCCTGCAAAATGCAGGCCTCAAGACCACACCCACCCACTCCAGCAATAGGCCACCAACCTATGACTGAGTTATTTACCTCCTTAAATCATGATTTAAGGACTTTAAGATACAGAGAATTCACCTTTAGGTGAGCCATGCCCTGTGCTACAGAGGAAAGTGAAAAAACCCCCAGAGCCCAGGCCAGTCAGCCCTGGGGGGAAATTCCTTTCCGACCCCAAATATGGCGATCAGTTAAACCCTGAGCACGTGGGCAAGTCTCAGCCAGTTACCCAAGAAACAATTCTCTGTAATAACTCAGAGCCCACCCCATGTAGTCTCCCCTCTTGGGCCACTTGTGTATCCACCACCTGCCTCTATATCTGGTGTCAATTCTAAATGATATCTAGCTTCACTCCTGTAGTATGTTGTTTGTGCATTCCCTAAGATAGTTTTATTTTTGTTTATTTGTTTTTACAACATAGGTAAAAGTGATTGTCAGAAGAGTAAGTGAGGTCAAGTCATTATAATAACCAGCACTGGGTATTAAGAGATCAAGATTCAGTTGTGGCTGTCTCTGATTTTGTCTTAACAAGAACTCATTGCCTCTGTGCTTTGGTTTCCTCATCTGTAAAATGGGGATGATGATGGTGATTTACTTATAGAGACATTGTGAGGTTTAAATTGCTAATGTTTCTACTGTAATCTCTATGAGATCCTCTGATTTGCAGCAGTACAGAAATACAAATTATAGTTTTTATTTTATTTGTAGCTTTTTAAATGGTCTGAGATTTGTAAACAATTAAGAATAAAATCTAAAAGAGCCTACTGTGTCCAATTAGTCAGTATTGATGGAAGAAATCCATTGTTGAACCTTTAAGTGGAATCTAATAAAATTGATTAGCTGACTAAGAAGGGCAATAGTGTTTAATTGTGTGTTTCTGTAGAGAAATTCTTCTCCTTAATTTATACAATACAAAGGCAAGCTGGAGGACAATCCAGTGGGTTGAGTCTATGTGAGAAGTACACATGATCCTGTTCATTCTTATCAATTATGCAGAAAACATGACAGTCAACACTAAAGTGAGGTGGAAACTTGGAGAAATTTTTGTTCAGGTTCCACTCTTTTTTCATTGAGTGTTATAGGGTTTGGGTTTTTTCTTGTTTTTTCTTTTTTTTAAACTGACCTTGCTATTAAACTTGGGACTGATCTACCCTTATATATTAGATTGATCAAGATACAGTGCTCAGAGCTGTGAAAAGTTTTGTTCCCCAAGCACTACAGTTAGCTCTAACTGTGGAGTAGATGCAGGTGGATTCATGGAAGAATTCCTGAGAAGTGGATTAACTATATGAGCTTCAGTGTAGGAAGTAGGCTGAACTGAAGCTGTGCTGCTATAGCCTAGACATGGCCTTGGTTAAGGCCAACGAAGTTAACTTTTTTTTTTTTTTTTGCATTGAAATTCATGAAAAGTTCTGAATTTCTCTTGGTTTTCGTGCAAGCCCATAAACCAGTCTGTTTACTCTGCCTTACCTAGAAAAGGGGCTATTTCTACATTATCTTGCTCCTTGCACAATCATATATATGCAAGTTGAAAATACTGAGAGACAAGGAAAATTCTGGGACATTATTATATTGCTTACAGAAGTGCCTATAGACCCTAATTAGATCCCAGCATGTTGGAGTCTATATTGACTTGGAGTTAAAGGACTGCCCATCCCAGAGAGTACACAATCATGATAATGACCTGGTGAGACAGACAGATGAAACACAGAGATGAAAAGGGGACTATGAGGCAACAGTGAAACAAGCGAGTTTTCCATTGTAGGTGGTAATCACATAGCTTGCCTCCATCTACAAAGGTTGAGCCTTGAGAACGTCTATCTTGCATCTGTCCCAATGGCTCCTCCTTTTCCTGCCCTTTGACAGGCCTGTGTAGCCACTGGAGTAGCCCTCACTTCTTTATTTGACTCATTTGGGTCCACATGCTCTGAAACAGGGGATCTGGTCTACTCACAGAGAGCTTGTGACATCTGCTCATCGCCCCCATTCATTTTGGTGTCTTCCTAGTACTTTCTCAGCTCCCATATTATCCTCTCATCACACCATCTGTTGTCGTCTGTTCAAATTAATAACTGTAAGGCAAAGAAAGTAAGTTCTTCCTCTGGAAGAAAAAAAAATCAGTTACAAAAGTAGTGCAATGGCAATCCTGCATCTTTCTTGACAGCATGAAGAGTTTCTGACTTACTTATAATGAATAAATAGTTGTGTGAGACTTCAAACATTGAACAGGAAGCACACATTCTGGGGATGAAAGAGCTGTACAGTTCAGGTCAGTGGCGTACCATGGGTTTCTGGTGCCTTGGGGGCCAAGCCTGCATTCATACCCCTTACAGGCAGGGCAGGGGGGGGGTTCCTGGTGCCACCTCTCATCTGCCCCAGAGAGGGGAGGGAGTATACCTGTGGTGGATGGGGGCATGAGGCTTGGAGAGAGACGCAAATGGAGGCTTGGCACTGCCACCCTTTTCTCCCATGCCTCTCCCCCCGTGCTTTCTCATTGCCCACTTCTCCAGCTCCAGCCCCACAGCCTGGTGCAAGGTCGGGTAGGGTGGCCTCACCCCCTGGCCTGGGGGGAGGGGATGCCAGGTCATCCCTTCATGATATGTACAGGGTGGGGGGACCTGGAAGGACCAGCACTCCTAACCCCTGAGCATTGTGAAGAGCTTGTTTGGTGTCCCCCAAAGTCCAGCACCCAGGGGCTGCCCGTCTTCTTAGCATGCCACTGGGTCAGGTATAGTGATTATGATCAACAGCCATAATGATATCTCAGATCATTAAAGACCAACTTTTAGATTAATATATTTTGCCACAATATTTGTATTCTGATGAGCTGATAATGAAATCAATAGATTTTCCCTTTGTAATTCATAACATGGGGCTAGTGCTGTAGTATGGGAACTGTATAGTCTTTTGGTTTTGATTGTTTTCTTGTCTCTCTTGTTAAAATATTGCAACACTTCTGTTAACTTAAATATATGAGGAGGCATCAAAGCCTCTACTTGAATAAAATCCGTAAATAGCATGATGTTTTGCAGCTGTTCTCCAATGCATAGTTGAGGAAGTTATTTTAATGGTAGGTATAAACTGTAAGAGTTTCCCTTGAAAGTTATGTTAAAAAGACAGGATGTGTATACACAAGTATAACACAGCCATTTCCTTAGAACAGGGAACCTGCAACTCCAGAGCCGCATGCGGCTCTTTGGCTGGCCCCTTGTGGCTCTGGGCTCCAAGTCCCCCACCCCACCAGCAAACACTGTGGGAAGCCCACTACTGTCTCCAGGGCCCCCTGCCTCCTGGGGACACTGCGGGCGGCCATGACAGGCTCCAAGCTTCCCGCCACCACAGGGGAACCCTGCTGGAAGACTGCTCCTGGTTCCAGGCCCCCTCTCCCCTGCCAGGGGACCCGGTGGTAGGTGCCCTGGCCCAGATCCCCCCACCATGAGGCTACACCCATTGGGGCTCTCAAAACAGTTGGTTATCAAAGGAAATTTTTTTAAATGGCTCTTATGTTTTGGGTTGCTGACCCCGGCCCTTAGAAAAAGACTTTTTCTTATCCCTGTTCAGTTTCCCTATGGTCTTCATCCGATGACTCTCTAATTAGCTTCACAGTAATATCCAAATAGCTTACATTCAAGCTGCATTGTATAAATTCATATGACACCATACCTTTAGCGTTCACAATTTCAGTTAGTTAGGATCCTGTTAGCCACAGTTTCTGAAACCCAAAGCTCTTGGTAACTTTATTCTCTGTGAAGCAGTGCCAGGAAAAAAACCAGGGGAGATGCAGAAACTCCATCTGCTGTATGGCATAAATCACACAACTTAAAGCCTTCAGTTTATTAGACTCCAGAACTCTCACAGAAGTGCCTTTACTGAAAGTCTCTGGTTTATTTAGTCTCAAGTATATAAAAATACAATCAGTTATAGAACACCCCTAATTAGTAGTTACCCCATAAGTCTGGAGCAGTCTTTGGTTGATTCAACCAGCAGATTTCTGGTGACTGGCCCTCATCATGTCTGCTGCTGGAGATCTTTCCAAGTTCACAAAGCAATCCTCTGAACCCAGACCACAATTCCCCTCTTATCCCCAGAAAGTTAGAGCTGTGTCAATCAAAAATGTTACATAACTGACCAAACAAAATCAATAATTGAGCAAAAAGCAGGTGTTACAAAAAATATATCACTAAAAACAATTAAACAAGCAATTTTGAGCTGTTAGTCTGGCTGTATATGTTCCCTATAACAGTCCTAAAATATATTCAGACTTCCCATTTTTCCAGGTGCATAGCCCAGCATACCTGGGCATATTCCTACAGAGACCTACTAAGTGCAATCAACAGAATTGATAGTCCAGTCCAATAATTGGCCGTGGCTTGGACACCCAGCTGGTTGTCATCAATCCGATCCTCTAAGCCAGATCAATGCAGGGCCCTGAGCTAAAGGGGGTCCCATGGCCACAGCCCCTAAAACCCTAGCATTAATCCGGCCCTGATCAGGCTGCACAAACATTGGCAGAGCTTGGGGGCACTGGGAGCAGGGGAAGCCAGTGCTGGAGGGACCGGGGCCCTGGGGCCAAAGGCTGTGGCTCTCCCACCCTGTTGCAGGTAAGGTGAGCTGGCACGTGGCAGCTGCAATCTAGAAGCAGGGCCAGCTGGCACGCAATGTGACCTCAGGCTTCAACTCCAGTGTCAGGAGCGGTGGAGCACTGTTGGACCACTGCTCTGGAGCCCATGCGGCTCACGATGGCCTGGCCGGTCTCCTTTCCCAGGCCCCCAGGGAACCTGGCACAGTGGCCTGACAGTGCGACTGCTCCTGGCCCTGAAGGCATTGCCAGAGCCTGCACCAAGCACCGAACAACCTGCCCCAAGGCCCCAGACACCCCCAGCTGCTGGAGGGGCTGGGACCTATAAGAGTGGAGAGCCCCAAGCCCCCAATCCAGCCCTGCTCTAAGCATGGTGTTACATTGACTTACTCCCTTTTCAAAGGAGTAGAAAATGTATTTCCAGTAAGCCGTACAGGGATGCAGCCAGCGATCCAGCTCTCATTTGTGCTTATGAGATTTAGTGTGGCAGCCTAATGTCCTCAGTGGAAATTTCTCCTATGTACAAGAGGGAGAGCCAAATGAATGAATATACACAGTAATGAATACATACAGACACGCATACAAATGTGTATATAAAGTATGTGTATGTATGTTTGCAAACATGCAACCACGGGCAGAATTTATACATAGTGCATATTATGCAATTATATAACTATGCAGTCACACACACACACAAACAATTATGCAATTACCCACCCCTACACGCACACACAAAAACACAGGTGGTTTTGCATAAGCCTTAAACACAGCTTGATGCTTTTTGCTCCCAGGCTGATTTTGCAAGGCAGGTAGTAAGGGGTTGGGGTGAGGGGAATTTTTGTCAACTGCAATTGTGATCTGGAAATCAACTGAGATGGAATACTGTTACCATGGAATACTAGAATCATGGAATACTATTGTTTTATGGAATCAGTTAATGGAATACTTTTAAGCTATATTTTACTCTGTCTGTATATGTCGCTATAACTCTCATCACCATTAACCACTCTTCCTTTTCTGTCAGTTTATCTTCTTTCTTCTGTTTTTCAGATGCATTATTTTAATTTACTCTGGTCAAAATATGCTATTGCATGATCACATTTTGTTCTCAATATGGAACATTTTGCCTGAAGTCATGAAATATTACAAGAGAGGGAATATCAGAATATAGAGTTGTTTGGTAAAACTGTACCTGTTCCCCTCTGAGTCAGTGCAAGGTTTTTCAGGCACATTCTTACCATTGTCATCTGTGAAACTTAGGTTTTCATAGAGTAGTATTAGGTTTTTATTCTCTTTATACTATGGCCAACAGGGTAGTGACACACTTACCTCACACTGCTTTTGTTTTTCCACTGCCCTAACCTATGCACCTTCATTTCTCACCATTTTTGCACTGTAATCTCCAGAGGGTGGCCACCATCCTTTTCTGTACGTCTGAAAATTGTCTCTCACACTGTGGGTTCTATAGAAAACTAATAATACATCGGAGGGGGGACAAAACGACACATGGCCTACATTATATACTTGATGAATAGAGTAAGGAGGCATAAGCTTCTCCCTTACTACCTGTATCTTGTGTCATAGTGAAGATGAACAGCATCTTCCATGGAGCTGCTACTTCACCAGGGGTTAGTGGGCAGGGGAGTGGAGTGTGCAGAACTCTTACTCCACCCTGGTCAGTTTAGCTGAGCTTGGACAGAGAGGAAGTCATCTTCACCAGGCATAGGGCTACCACAGAACACTGCCTTCTTGAACAAGGATAGAAACAGGGGCCATACTGTGAGACACCAGGGCAATATGTGGAAGTAAAACTGGCCATATTGTGGCACAATGCATGGCAAAATGAGTCATGGAATGATCTCAGATATGCTCCTGGGGCAGCATAATTGTGTACTGCCTCTTACTGAGAGCATGTAGTTAAACTGCAATCTAGCCCGAAGCCAGCAAGGATGTTGATGGTGCTGTTATATATCACAAATATTGACATATAATAATAATAATTAATAATGGTCTATATATAAATTTTAAAAAAACAAAAACAAAAATCTTTTTCACTATTAGATCTTTTAAGCTAGGGATCTTTCTGGAGAATAAACCTCCACTGTTTGTCTCAATTTCAAAGCTATTAAAGTTACTTTATGTCCATGTTTTGGAAATAAACATAGTTTAACGTAAAACAAGGAGTCCTATAATAAAACGAGAGTCCTGCGGCACCTTATAGAGTAACAGATTTTCTTCGGCTTTAGCTTTCGTGGGCTATAACCCACTTCATTGTATCCCATGAAAGCTTATGCCGAAGAAAATCCGTTAGTCTATAAGGTGCCACAGGACTCTCGTTGTTTTTGCTGTACACATACTAAGACAGCTACCCCTCTGGAAGAAGTCCTATGCCACTTTTAAAGACTAACAGATTTATTTGACAAATGAGCTTTCATGGGCATATAAATTTGTTAGTCTTTAAAAGCGCCCCAGGACTTCTTGTTTGTTTTGCTGAAACAGTCTAACATGGCTTCACCTCTGGAAATAGTTTAATTTGATGCTTGCTGTTAGTCGAGTATGTTCCCCTACCCCTGTCTCCCAAACCCCATTGTACCTTCACTGTTTGTTTTCTCTCCACACAAAGGCATATGACCTCACCGTTATTTCTACCAAATCTCTCCTAGTTGTGTGCCATCTCCATTGCTCTCATCTCTCCAGATCACCCTGCTTCCACAACTTTGATCACAATTGAATTTGCAAGAAAGTAAGTAATCAAACTGGTCCATAGGATTCTTTCTGTTACTTGAATTATTTTAGCTTACTTTATCAAAAAAGCCTCTGAGGACTTTGAGGGCTCTGATTTGAGTTATAACTAGCAGGAAGCATCTTTGCCACTAGATTGACAAATGCTTCCCAGCTGTTTCATAAGCAGCTCCAGAGATCACTTGTAAGTCTTCTGTAGAGCTCAGGCTGAAAACCACTACCGTATGCTAATTCAGTTATTCATTATAGTGTGTGCACCTGTATGCTCTTTTAAACTTTTCTCGAAAGTGATACTGCTGATCAATAGTTGGTGAGAAAGGAGGGGAAGAGCTTTAATTTCATTACCTTGTTCTTGGAGAATTGTAGAAACTCAGTTAAAGTTGCAAGTTATAGGAGATCAGACTAATCATTGTTTCATGGTTCTTAAGTGTGTTGGGTTCCAGGTGGGTCCCCTATACACTTCCTATAACCAAGTCACAAGAAATAATTCTGTTTAACAAACAAGCATGATGGAAAAGAACCATCAAATGATAACAGCTGAATTATTTTAGCTCCAGGGTTAATATACGCTTTCAGTAATCATCATACGACTGTCACCCTTTATTATATCATCATTCATTTTAGTGACTTTTATGTCAGTATGTTTGTTAAACTATGAAAGCAACTTGCAAAAGTGAGCAGCAAAGTTGTCATTTCATGCAAATTTAGATTAACAAAGTATTATCTAAAATATCTATTATATGTATCACACTCCCACAGAGTTTGACACATCCTTCTTTGCTTCCAGTTGTAGCAGTGTATAAACACTATAAAGAGAGAAAATACACCAAATAGCCTGTAAATTATTTGCCTTGGGATCATTTCTGTTTTAATAATTACTGGATATCTATTCTGAATTTACCATGCTATGAGAATGGCTTTATGTGAAATCTTATGAATTTAGAACATGAATGTAAGATAAATTACTTTTAAATTGAATTTCTAGAATGCAATTGAATGTGTTATCCTGGAATGGATAAGGAATTTTCCAAACTCTAATCTAAAACTCTGATCTGCTATTTCCGAACAAGTGAAAGAAGTATTTAGGAATATTTTTTGATAAAGATTCAGTCTAGTCGGCTTTGCTTAGATTAGTTGAGAAACTGCAAAGCAGCATTTTGGCAAAGCATATATTTACATAGATTTTCAATAAGTAAAGCAAAGGCTGAATTTTCAATTTGTGATAAACAGATACATCGGAAACCGTCTTCATTTATCTCTGAGACCATTTTGTTCCTGAAAAGTCTACATATATTTAAAATACTCAGTTCATTTATTACAGGTGGTGGTTTTTTTCTGTTGCAAGAAACTGTTCTTTTGAAACTGTTATTTTCTCTGGAGCTTTGTTCCTGTTCCCTAACCAGATGAAAAGTGGTGTCCCATATTCCAGTGCCCATCATTTTCCGGCAGCCTTGCATGGAAGTGTGATAACTGCATTGGGCCTTCCGCATACAGTACGTGGATAGGCTACATCTCTTGACTCTGAGATCCAACTAGGTTGTTCATAGCAGTTTTATTTCTTTACTTACCAAGGGATAGAAAGAAGATGCCTCTCTCTCCTGTGGCTGCAGGAGTCCCAGATGACAGTTAGGTTGTGTCCCAGAGGACCATGAATGAAAGATCTGCATCCCATTTGCAGTAGAGATTGATGATACCCCACTTTCAGTACAAAGGAAAATTTGGGGGCTAGGTGGAGGTGGTCCAGAGAGTATCACTGATTCACAGGACAAGTACATGGACCAATTCCAATTACAACATTTGGCTTGGAGCAAGGATTTTTTCTTCCTAGATAACATTGAGATCCTCTGCAAAGAGCCCATTTTAATTGGTCTGTACACTGAGGAAAAGATCTGGCCTGCCTATCTGAGAGATTGCTTCTCTCCCTGGTGGTATTAGCTCAATTGTAATCTGTTGTTGCCCTCAAGCTAGCTCTATTTATTTTACAAGATGGGGCTGACTATTCTGTGACAAGAATTAACAGTTATCTGCACTGTTTCCTCTCTCTCTCTCTCTCTCTCTCTCTCTCTCTGCACAGGCATAGGATCATCATTTTGTTTTAGATCAGGAAATATTTTTAATTCTATCCACGAGTTCATAAAGATCTAGAAAATTAAACAAATGCTTAAGGGCCGGATCCTCAGCTGATATGAATAGCATGCCATCAAAGTCAATGAAACTGCACCTGCTTACATCAGCGGAGGAAATAATAACCAGGTCTTCATGTTGCCCATGTACAGTGAAAGTGGGGAAACTGGCATTAAGAATGGGAGAGCTTTTAATTAAACTTCATAGTTTACACTTACAGTTTACAGTTTATTAGCCCTGTGTAGCTTGTAATATAATATGCTAGAATTCACCTATCAATTGAATATAATTCTGTTTCAACAAATACACTCTGACTGCAAAATAATATTTTATATTACTTTATAGATTATAAGTGTCAAAGCTAACAATTAAACTCCTGTTTATGAAACAATTCATTTCTAAAGTAAGGAACCCAGAGGAGTGAAGAGAGGAACTCAAGAGAATATCATAAATAGGGATTTCTGAGAGAAACAACACAGTTGGATTTGACTTGAAAAGAGCAATAGCAGACATATGTCATGTGTCATTATGGGAGAAAACTGGCGACAGTATTATTCATTATATGGTTTCAGAGTGCCCTAAATTGGGGAATAAGATTATTGGAAATGGATGATTTCCCCAGATTACTACTTAATAGTGACTAAAGGGCCTACATTACTCATATTTGCAATGAAAATAGTGCCAAAAAACAGGAGTAGTTGACTGGAATGAAATGTGGAGCCCTTAGGGTATTAGCTTCAGACGCTGCTTAATTGTGTGTCTCTTGCTTAATATAAATGTCCTGGGGTCCCTGAGGCTGGGGTGCTTGTAGCACTTGCAAATTGATCCAGCAGTTTCCAAATTATTTACTACTTTCTTTTTTGCTGCCTTATAAACAAATCATAATTACTTTACAGACTAAAAATAGATTTCAGTCTTCTACCATCCATCAAAATAACCTACCCTTTCAGCTTTGCCTGTTCCCTTTGTCAGCTCCACATTCTGAAATGACTAGATTTGCTGAAACAACTCTATGGAGCTGACTGTCCAGAGAGGGGCCTCTTTTTGCACATGTGGAAAACACCTGTGTATGAAACATTTGCAAGGATTTGGGTGTGCAGTTGTTCCTCTGACATTCTGTCAAAATGGGGTTTTGGCATGTGAATTCTATGTTAACCCAGGTGTTGTACTCTTTTGTTATTTGTAATGAAGAGGTGCTGGGGCTTAGCAAATTAAGTGCCAAGGCTAACGCAATTTTTTTTTTACCTCCTCAATAGATGCTGCAAGCCCAAAGGTGCGGGGGCTATGAACTGCTAAGTCTAGAGGTACTGTGGTTCAGTCCTGGCACATGTTAAGCACTGCTAGCACTTCAGAAATACATGTGCAAGCTTTTGATAGACCCGCTCAGAAAAAAACAATTTGAGGCCTCTGTGGAAATCAGCTTTACACATACAATGCACTGGACTCTTAATGGAAGTTATGCATTTTATTTATAAGTCAAAGGAATCTAAATGCTGTTCATTATTGAAAACTTGCTTTCACACAAATGAGCTATTAAGTTTCTAAGCAGATTTAATAATGATTTAATTTGGGGATAGGGAAGTTATGAGGAACTGCTTCTTAGAGCAAGCTTTATTAAAGTTTTAGGAGTTTTTATTACCTCTATTAACATAAAAAGGGATTCATTCTGAGTTCATGCCCATAGAATGGGTGAACTAGTTCAGATAAAAATAAGTCAGCCTGAGCTTCACATGCATTAGACTCAAGACTAGAACTAAGTTTCTGAAAAAAAAAAAAATATTCTGTTTGTTTCCTCCATGATGTCTGCAATTTGCATCTGCACTGTTGAGCTCTGTTATGAAGCTAACATACTGAAGTACTGTAAGAAAAATAGTATTCTTATGGATGAGGCAGATCAAGTTTGTGTTCTCAGCTTTGCTGGATACATCTTGTGTGACCTAGGAAAAACCACTTAATCTTTGTACCTCAGGTTTCCATATATAAAATGAAGATGGAGTACTTTACATGAAAGGGAGGTCTTATGTAGGATTCCACAGGGATCTCTTTTAGGTCTGATGTTATTTAACATCTTTATTAGTGACCTGGATGTAGGAATAGGGAGCATGCTGGTAAGATTTGCAAGTAACAGAAAGCTGAGGGAGGGGAGGCGGGGATTGTAAAAACTTAAGAGGATAGAATTAAAATTCAAAGGGATCGTGACAAATTGGAAACATGAACTATAACCAACCAACAACAAATTAAAATTCAGCAAAGACAAATGTAAGGTGCTACACTTAGGGAAGAAAATCCAAATGCGCAATGGGTGATGCAGAATGGGAGATTATTGGCATGGCAGCGGCAATGCTGAGAAAGACCTTGAGAGACGTAATGGATCATTACCTCAACATGAGTCACCAATATGCTGCTTTTCCAAGAAAAGCAAATGCAATGTTGGGTTGCATTAAGACAGGCATAGCATTCAAGTCATGGGAAGTGAGAGTATCACCCTACTCGGGGCTGGTTAGGTCTCATCTGGAATATTGTGTGTAGTTTTGCTCACCAGTGTAAGAAAAAGATGTAGAGAAACTGGAAAGGATCCAGAGATGAGCAACAAAGATGATGAAATGCAAGCTGCCTATATGAGCAAAATCTGAAAGAACAAGGTGTCCTCAGTTTGGAAAAGAGGAGGGTAAGCAGTCTTCAACTACTTGAAAGGTTGCCACAGGAAAGGTGTAGAAAAATTGTCCTCTCTTGCCACAGAGGGCAGGACAAGAGGCAAAAAGTTCAAACTGCAGTATAGCACATTCAAATTAAATCTCAGGAAAAATTTCCTCACTGTTGAGACAGTAGGACAGTGGAACAGACTGCCTAGTGCAATCGTGAATGCTTCTTTCCCGGGTGTTTTTTAAAAGAGGCTGGGTAGCCATCTGTCTTGGATGGTTTAGGCACAACAAATCTTGCATCTAGATAGAGGCTTAGACTACCGTTGTGGTCCTTTCTAATCCTATGTTTCTGTGATTTCTTCCTCCTTATAATGTAAAATCTTTAGGGCAGAGAATCCCTCTTACTGTGTATTGTATAGTGCTGAATACAATGAGGCACTGGACTAGACTGAAGCCTCTTGATTGTACTGTAATGCAAACCAACAGTACAATGAGAAAGGTTCTTTTCTTTGTATATCCTCCCTGTCCAAATCTAAAAAGGTACAGCGTTTGGAGATCTCATGAGTGTTCAGTCTCAAGACTACAGAATTTTGAGTAAATTCATATAGGCATCTTAATTAAAGCCTGGATTCTGCAAGCCCATGTTGGTAGTCCAGTGGAATTCAGTGGGATTACTTAAATGTTACTGCTGCCTAATCAATCATCCAAGCCAAACTGAACCTATTTGCCTTCTGAAGTTCACCTATCCATGGTGGTCATATCATTGTAAGTTGTCAGGTGTCCATGGTATGCAAAGTGAAGCTAAGTTATATAATTAGCTATATAATATATATTATATCTATCATTATATTATATCTATATAATTTATATAGATCAGTCCATCCTCTCTAAACAGTCATCCAGAAGATTGCTGCCTTAATCTAATTGGTTATACAAATAAAGATTTTTATGTCAGTTGTAAATACCTGCCTTTCAAGAAATTACTCCTAATTTTTTTTTTATAATATGCTGAAATATTAACTCTGCAAGAGATAGCGTTATCTAGAGAATGAGCCAGGCACTATGCATTGAATTCTGAGAATGAAGCTCAACAAGATGTTTTGCTTTTGATAATTACAACATAGTGCAGCCAGGTCTTGAAGGATGAAAGAAAAACATGAACAACTGGAAAGTAAATATATTTACTCAATGCTGAAATGAGTGTCTCAAGAGTGTTAAACCAAGATACTTTCTGAAAGAAAGGAATTCAGGAGAGAAGAGTAAAAGCATAGCTCTGAGAAAGAAAAAAAATCTTCATGAAATAGTTATTAATGAAACCACATATTTATGATCACACTCTGCAGTGAGTTCTTAATTGCTTCTTTTAGTTGTGGTTATTTCTTATCTACTAACCTTTTCAACTGAGTGCTAGCCAGTTAAACCCCCAAAATATTGTCCTATTATTTAATCATTCTACCCTTCACTTTGTCCATGCATAATTTTTCTGCATTCTGCAGTGACTTGAGAAATACCATTTCCAGTTGGAGGAATTTCTTCTATTAATCTCCAGTGACTGGAATGAGATCAGAAAACAATATTTTTTTTGTTCATGTATACTAAATTCTATTTTCTTTCTGTTTCTGGGTAACATTCTGTCCTTGTCTAGCATACACATCATGTTCAATATTGGGGTCTCTCTTTCTCTCCTGATCACATTAGCATGTGACAACCTTGAAACATCTATTATCAGTCTTCCTTTAGCTCCAGCTGCACCATTTTTAAAATTAAAGACAGTTTGGTTTAAAATTTGGATTGGGCTAGTTTGATTTATTCTGGAACCTAATCTCTAGACAGCCAGTTTTACAAGGTGGGTTTACTGTGGAGTCCAATTAATATATTTTAAAATGTCATTGGTAACTGTATCATTGAATGATAAAGAGGGATAATCTTATTGTGAAGAAGGGCTGCGGAAACTGCTTCTCTTTTTGGTGAGAAAAGTGTGAAGAACGTGTTGTGGGAAGAACCACTGCTATTCTTCTCCCCAGTCTCTCATTTACATACCTAAAAGTGTTGGTGTGGGACTGTGACTTAACATTAAGGATTTCAATACTGGCTCTTCCACTTGCTCCCTTTGTGATCTAGGGAAAGTCACTTACATGCTTTCTGCCTCAGTTTCCCCATCTGCAAAATTTGTACATTGTTTACCAATCTCAGATGTAGTGTAAGGACTTATTACTTAAGTTTTGTAGAGTGCTTTGAAGATGCTATGTAGTGAACACCTTAGTCTCAACAGAAGGTTTTGGGGACCTAGTCTTCCATGCCTGGGGCAAATCAGGAATTTATTCCCTATGCCTGCTGCTGTTCTAATGTTCCATTCTGTTTCTTAACTGTTTAGTCACCTTTAATCATTGCAACAAAGAAGTCAAATCTTGCAGATGTATAGGTTTGTTTCTCTTTGTCAGAGTCTTCAGCCATGGTGCTTCACCCATCATAGTTTCTCTAAACATCATATTAATAACCTTCAGAGCTAATAAATCAAATTTGCAGTTCCAAAACATGGCAAATACAAAGGAATGCAAATTGCTGATACTGAGGTTACTGAGAAATGAAATTGGCTAATTTTTCAATATTAACGTAGAATAATGACCCTTCTGTCCAAGTGGTCTGTCAAGATTGGTGATCTAGGAACTCAAATCTTGAGGACCCCCAGTTTGTGTCAACTGCAAGGGAGGTCGGTTAAGGAAGGCATCTCTCCTTTTCATCCCAGAATACAAAATCGAGGAAATCCAAATGTTTTAGCATCCAAGTCTGTGGTTATATGAAATCCTTTCCAGTATTCAAGGACTGGATATTGAGCTGTCCAAAAAGGCAACATTGTGATTGTTGTATATCTAAACAAGCAGAAAAGTACCCAGAAGGTGAATCTTGCAAAAGAAAGATAGAAATTACTAGTCTGGGCAGGGACAAATTTGCAAGTAATCCAAGCATATGCTCATGTTTGTGTGTGCATACGCCCATGCACATGGCACTGTATAGCGTCACTATAAGCAAAGGCTATATAATCTCAATGATAATTTGTGCATTTAAATAATTGTGGATTTTCTTCTGTTTACTGAAAATGGGTAAGATGATTTTTCACTCTGAGTTCACACAGGATTGCTAACCCTCATTCATTTTGCAGCCTGAGAAATACCCATTTTCTAAGAGCTAGGAAATTTGCACACTCTCTTCCCATCCCCATCCCACCTCATAATTGTTGTCTGCATTCATTAGTATCTCACTTTAATGAAGTGGTGAGACTGAGCTAGTGCACAGAGAAATACCTTTGCAAAGCTTTATTTTCATTTTCAAACTTAATAGAGCTACAATAGCATACATTTAGAACAGTTATACAATAATTGCTTCATCATTTAATTATTTCAGCATTAACAGCCACTTATTATAACAGTTAACTCATTTTTATGGGTTTTATTCTTCCTAAAAAGTACAGTATGTACTGACATGCTTTTTCTGTTAAACAGTGAGTCCTTTGTTCCAAGCCTATAAATGGCAATAATTCTGCCATGGTGGAAAAGTTGAATATAAAGTAGTCTGTCCTGCACAAACACATACATTTCGGGGTTAAAAATAAAACAACACACACATACACATACATATATCAGCAGATGTATTGAAAACAATAAACTGGATGTGCATTGTTTTAGCCATTCATAATTAAAGAATGTATTTTTAGATACTGCATTTTATTTTTTTAAGCTACAAATGTAACTCTGGGGGTAAATGCCCTATTTGTCTTTTGAAGCTAATGCATCAAAATCATAAACCCAAAATCCTGTTGGATTTGAGAGTATGCATACACACATTTTTGCAATGGTTCTAGCAGAATGCCTTTTAAAAGATTATATTAATTAGCAATATGTGAACTTAGCTAATATGTTTTAGTGAATTCGTGCCCTAAATGTCATGATTTTGTTTGGGTGATATCAAAGAATTTTTCCTTTTCTTTTCAATTAGGATTTGACATAAAATAGCAATTAAGATTGTTGCTCTGTTCTTAAAACATTGTGAGAGACACTATTAATTTCTTAATTGAAAAGGAAGTGAAATTCTCCAAATCCAACATTTTAAAATTAATTATATTTCACATAACCTAAATATTGAAGTGATATTTTCCTTCTTCAGAAAACTGCCTTTTCCTACGAACCACTCTGTATTGAAAGAATCAGTATTGAACAGAATGATTTGACAGGAATGATGCAATGTATGTAGTACGTCCTCATTTCATTATCAACATTTTTCTTTGTAGGAATAAATCTACAATCATTTTAATAGAAAAAGTATAATGTATGTGGGAGAAATTCATGTATAGTTTTTGTCGCTCTAAGCAGATAGTTTGAAGAATGATTTTAATGGCCATTTGTATTTATTTATTTATTTATTTATTACTGTTGTGGCGTAGATACTGAAAGAAGCTTAAAACTTTGCTACAAAGGTTGTAGCTCTTGAAACTCTGTGCAGGTGTTAGGCAAGGCATGTGGTGTGTGAAAGCATTTCTTATTAGTAGTTGATTAGTTTCTCTCTTCTTCTACTTCATTTGAGAGCCTGTTTTCATTAAATGACAGAATACAAACAAAGAGCTCAGCATGGCTGGAAAATAGTCATTTGGCCAGAAAAATCAGTTCACCTGCAACTGAGGTTTTCCCAAACAGAATATAGGCAGCCGGTGATCTGAAAACATAATTTAACCAATAGAAATTATGGTATTTAATTACCAGTGTCTTCCTTCCTTACCATAATGTCCAAAGCTATTCAGTGTTGTGACTTTCTGTGTGTGGATGTGTGTGCATACACACCCATGCATATGTGAGAAAAATCACAAAATATTATGCAAATAATCTTGCCAAAGCTTGATTCGCTTGTTGCCTTCCACCTTGTGTATTCAGTCATACCAATGCCAATGAACACAAAGTAGAAAGACAACAGAGTCTTGTGGCACTTTTAAAGACTAACAGATTTATTAATCGCATGAGCTTTCGTGGGAGAAAATCCCACTTCGTCAGACGCGTTGAAGATAGGAAAGTTACAGAGTGGGAGGAAATTAAATGCAGGGGAGTGTATGACATAGCATCAGGTCAGGCTGTAACAGCAAATCAAAATAGGTGTTAGGATTCAAAACACTGGGGAACAGCACATATTCAACATGGACTCCTCCTGACGGTCGGAACAACAGACTGGACTCCTATATAAATTGTTTCCGCCACCAGGCAAAGGCTGAAATTGTGGACAAACAACATCACCTACACCATAACCTCAGCCATGCAGAGCGTAATGCCCTCCAGAGCCTCAGAAACAACTCTGACATTATTATTAAGGAGGCTGACAAGGGAGGTGCCGTCGTCATCATGAATAAATCGGATTACGATCAGGAGGCTTATAGACAGCTGTCCAATGGAATGTTCTACAAACCACTCCTCTCTGACCCCACTGAGGAATACCAGAAGGAACTACACCTACTCAAGAAACTCCCCAAAGCAGCACAAGAACAAATCAAGACAGAGACACCGCCAGAACCCCGTCCAGGGATATTCTATCTACTACCAAAAATACATACAAGAGGAAACCCCGGACGCCCCATCATCTCAGGCATTGGCACGCTTACAGCAGGATTATCTGGCTATATGGACTCTCTCCTAAGACCCTATGCTATCAACACACCTAGCTCTCTGAGAGACACTACAGATTTCCTGAGAAAAATCCAATCCATTGATGGTCTTCCAGAAAATACCATCCTAGCCACTATGGATGTAGAGGCTCTTTACACTAACATTCCCCACAAGGATGGATTACAAGCTATTAGAAGAACCATCCAGGATGATGACACAGCTAAACTTGTGGCTGACCTCTGTGACTTTGTACTCACCCACAACCATTTCAGATTTGAAGATGATCTATACCTTCAAGTCAGTGGCACTGCCATGGGTACCCGCATGGCCCCACAATATGCCAACATCTTTATGGCCGATTTAGAACAACGTTTCCTCACGTCTCATCCCAAAGCACCCCTACTTTACCTACGCTATATTGATGACATCTTCATCATCTGGACCCATGGTAAAGATGCCCTTGAAGATTTCCATAGAGATTTCAACAATTTCCACAACACAATCAAACTTAGCCTGGAACACTCCACACAAGAGATCCACTTTCTGGACACTACAGTGCAAATTAGCGATGGACACATAAAGACCTCCCTATACCGCAAACCTACTGATCGGTATAGTTACCTACATCCCTCGAGCTTCCATCCTCGACACACCACACGATCCATTGTGTACAGTCAAGCCCTAAGATATACCGGTAACCGCATTTGCTCTGACCCTTTAGACAGAGACAGACACCTTCAGGATCTCTACCAGGCATTCTTAAAACTACAGTACAAACCCACAGAAGTGAAGAAACAAATTGACAGAGCCAGACGGGTACCCAGAAGTCAAGTACTGCAGGAGAAGCCCATGAAAAATAACAACAGAACGCCACTGGTCATCACCTACAACCCCCAAGCCAGACCTCTTCAACACATCATCAAAAATCTACAGCCTATTTTACAAGATGATCCCTCACTCTCTCAAGCCTTGGGAGACAGACCTCTCCTTGCTTTCAGACAGCCCCCTAATCTTAAAAGGATACTTACCAGCAACTACAGATCACAGAGCAGAAACACTAAAGCAGGAACACAGCCCTGCAGCAGACCACGCTGCCAACTTTGCCCTCATATCTACACTGATGACACCATCACAGGGCCTAATCATGCCACCTACTCCATCAAGGGTTCGTTCACCTGCTCATCCACCAATGTGATTTATGCCATCATGTGCCGGAAATGCCCCTCTGCCTTATATATTGGACAGACAGGACAGTCTCTGCGCCAAAGAATCAATGGACACAAATCTGACATCAGAAATTGCAACACTGCAAAACCTGTAGGGGAACACTTTAATCTCCCTGCTCACTCCCTCAACGACTTGTTAATAGCTGTGTTGAAACAGATGAATAACAAATCACAGCTTCAAAGAGAGTCTGCAGAACTCGAACTTATATGCAAATTTGACTCAGTTGTCTTGGGGTTTAACAGGGACTATGGATTTTTCTCGCATTACATCAAGTGAATTGACCTCCCCCTCCTCTATGTGCTGTTCCCCAGTGTTTTGAATCCTAACACCTATTTTGATTTGCTGTTACAGCCTGACCTGATGCTATGTCATACACTCCCCTGCATTTAATTTCCTCCCACTCTGTAACTTTCCTATCTTCAAAGCGTCTGACGAAGTGGGATTTTCTCCCACGAAAGCTCATGCGATTAATAAATCTGTTAGTCTTTAAAAGTGCCACAAGACTCTGTTGTCTTTCTACAATAGACTAACACGGCTACCCCTTTGGAATTTGAACACAAAGTAGGTATGAAATACTACCAAATCTGAATACTTTGTATTCACTCAGCACTAATGTAAATATTTGTCTATCCAATGCACATGGTAATAGAGAATCTGTCCCCACTTGGTCTGGTTGTTCCTTGCTGTGGCACTACAGTGTCAGGAACGTACCTCTGGAAGCTTGAGTAAAAGGAATCTTCATGAGGTTACTCTTGGTACAGATCTTCCCACATTGTATCATGAGAGGAAAGAAGATTCCCCTAGACTTCACGAAATACATTATAACAGTTCAGCCCCCACATTACACCAGCTCTGACCTCCCTGAGAACCTGCTCTCTGGAACCTTTAGAGACTGATTGTTTAGTTTAAAGTGGCATTAAACTGTAGTGATGTGTTTAAATCTGAATCATAAAAGTTGTTCTTGAGTTTGCTGGGTCCTTTTAGGAATAGATAAAAATGATGGATCTCTCTTGTCCTCTTCTGTTTTGGGTTTCGTGTTTAACTGCTTACAGAACTGCCATTTTCAGTAAGCGGTAGCATGCTTTTGGAAGGCTCCAATGAAGAAGGTTAGAAATTATCCAAATTTTTTACTGCTTCACATCATGAAAAGATAATAGCCACTTATTAAAATAAGGAAGTTGCATATCAAATTCAGTTCGGATTTTCCAGTATTTATATACTACTTTCCCTTAGTACTTTGTTTCATTTCCTATAACAATTAGTTCTAATCAAACTATTAAAAATTGTCAGTATGTTTATCAATAACCATGAAGAGAAAATACATTTTGTGAATATAATGGTAAGGTAATACAAAGGAAAATAAAAATGTAATGTTTTTTTTATTGACCATTTATACAATAAGCCTTAACATAGGTCCATCACAGTGCATTTTCTTCAATTCAAATATTGGCTTGGTTTGTGAAATGTGCTCTCACGCATGAGCAGAAAAATCTATTGTAGAAACCAAGGGAGCAGTGTGTGAAAACTGGGGGGAGAGGGGGGCAAGGGGAGGAAAGGCCTCTTATTGTGAAATGTAAATAGAGACTCCCTGTATATTAAAATTCAGCAAATCTTGGGCTTGGGTCAGAAAATTAAAAAAAAACAATGTTGGTACTAGAAGAAAAGGAACACTGACAGATACTATAGTTGAGGGCCCTTATTTGATCTCCCAGCTACTTCTGTTACATAAAAAAGGAAAAACCTCTAGATTGTACATTTTTGTCTGCTGCTCAACTTACCAGATATATCCTAACACTGAAAAACTGAAAACAACAAAAAAAAAAACAATCCCCATAATATTTTTGCTTCCCTTCTCCTGAGTCAGCTTACTGTCAGAGGAAATACAATTTAATGAAATCTGTTCCAAGAGCTGTGTTGAGATCATCAATGGTTCTTGCACACAAATGAAGTAGTAAATGAAGCAAAGAGATGCTCTAGTTCAACCACATGTTATTGGACTTGGTAATATTCACTTATTCAGTGGGAAAGAAAAGCTCCTTGCACTGCAGAAATTACCAGGTGAAATTCTGTGGAATATGTTGTGCAGAAGTTAAATTACATCGGTACAGTGATCTCTTCTGGATCTAAAATCAATGAGTGAGACACATTTTGGTCTGTGCCCATGGAAAACAGAAGAAAAGTTAATACATTTTTTCCAAAATATGGAATAGCATAGAGAAGCCATTTTGGGGAACATGTTCAGTCTCAGGCACATAAATCTGTATATTCAGTTGTTAAATGACCCTGTTTGTGTTTTCTAACTTCATAGAGGGAACTGCACCCAAATTGCACCCAAATTAAAAAGCACCCAAATTGTACACCTGTTTAAAAATGTCTCTTTCAACACATTTCCAAATGAGGGGAGGGTCTGACGCATGAAAGAATAGTTGAAATCGTAGAAATAGAGACTGTAATAATTACCAGATATGAAATAGTCTAGCTTTTTCTCTCAGCTAACCACCTTACAGTACATCTGTAACAGTCAAAAGATTAAAAATGCTAATCAGTTTAAGAAATTGTGATATTAGATTAACAGATGCCACTTCTAAGCCTATTAATGTTTCATTGCTGTGAAAAAAAACAAAAACAAACCCTGCAAAACAATTTTAAAAAATAAAACCTCAACTGGCATTTGTTTCTGTTGTAGAAAATATTTGCTCCTCTGTTGCACCCAGTGAACCTCATAGACCGGGGTCTGAGTGGGGGACAGAGCATGGTCCCCTCCCCAGATGTCGGGGGGCAGCTGAGGAGACCCCATTTCTGTCTCCCTCCCAGCTGAGGAGCCCAGCCCTGGCTCTGCCCGCCCAGCCCTTGTTATCCTTTCCCTCGCGGTGGGGGCTGGGCACAGGGGATAGTTGGACACACACTGCTGGCTGGATGGGCCGATCACGGCTGGCCCAGGGACGTCCTGCTGGAGCATGGCAGCTGCTCCCCACCAGGACCCAGTGGGGTCCTGACTGGAGCACAGCAGCTGCTGGGTGCTGGATTATGGCAGCTGCTCCCACCCAGGACCCAGCAGGGTCCTGAACAGAGCACAGCGGCTGTTCGCCCCAGCACCTCAGCCTAACCAGCATCCAGCTCCCCCCCGACGACTCCCACCCTTCCCCTGCATTATCAAGTTCAAAACAAAGACAGACAAACCCTGGGGAGAGGGTAAATACAAAAACTTTCCCCCCACCCGCTCCCATCCTTCCCCCACACTACCAAGTAAAAATAATCCTGAAAAAACAAAAATAGTGAAATCCACTCCCTTCCTAGCTCCTTCCCTCCAGGTTTCCACCTTCCCCCTGTGCTACGAAAACAATAAGAAAGTTATAACAGTGCAAAAAAGTGGGGGAAAAAAGTGAAAAAAACAAGTGCAAAAAACTGTCTCCCTGCTCCATCCTAGTGAGCGAGTTAAATGAAAATGACATCTGATACCTGAGTACCAAACCATTTCTGCTGATACTCAGTTGAGAACCTGATCTGAAAAATTGTCAGCCCCTGGTAATAGATCTGTTTTTTTCATTCTCTCTGTGCATGGGATCCAGGTATTAGCATTAGTAATTTCTCCTGAAAATGGCAGGATCCTTACAATACTGGAGACAGACGCCAAAGTTTTCACACATGGGGACATCTAAAATCGTGCTCCTAAATCCATCTTTAATGATCTACAGAAGTAACCTTATTTTTATAGGTGCTGAGAAACCACAAATCTTTGACTGCTTCTTGAATTCTAGATAAGCAACGCCTCTGAAAACTAGGCCACTGATTTTAGGTGCCAGAAGATCATAGGAGGTGCCAAACTTTAGGGATCTTTAACTTTAGGTTCTTGGCCTGAAGCCCTCTTTAGCAACATAACATAGTTTCCCCATACCAATGTGCCAGTATGGAACAACCAGCTTGAATGGTGAGAATGGCTCGTTCCTCATGTCCATTCAGTTCTTGCCCTTGCTGTTGATACTGACAAGTGTACCCTCTTTTTAGAAGAAAGGCAACAGAGAGACTAACTCCAGTGTTTTAAAGACATCTCTCTCTGCCACAAAGTGGTTCTATTCATCGCCACCATTAACCCCATTGACTCCGTCACTGCGTGACTCCGTCTGGCTGAAACTGCATTTTTCAAACACTTTGCTACTGAAACATTGACAGACTCAATAAACACCTTGAAATGTGACATGCTGCTCCTGTCTATTGGACAGCTCTGGCTGCAGATAGCTTCCTGGTAATATAGACAGAAAGGCCAAGTGAAATTTTAATCAGACAGACAAGGCAACTTGGGCAGACTGAAATGACAAACGTTGCAGTATTTGTACTATATTGGATTTGGTTTTGCTGGGCGTCTAACTATTTCAATTAGCTATTGCCCATGCTGGTGTCAGCTTTCTTTTTAAATCACACTGCTGTTCACTTGGAACATTTGAAATGATTCCTCTTTTAAATTCACACAAGTGATCTTTGCTAACATTGAAGAGACTAACTGCATTTTATTTGAGATGATATTTTGTGGCATACACTCATAACTACTATATTTAAGCCTTGTTTTTAATTTTAGAATTTAGCCATAAAAGCATCACTCAACTCTAAAATGTGATATGTACAGTTTCAGGCAGAAGTTCATAATAATAATAAAACAGTATACCACTGTATATGCACCTTCTTCTACACTCTGAAGTTTCAATTTTTATACTGCACCAGTTCTATGGGAGTGGAGGTAAGCCACTTGTTAGACATACTCCTGGTATGCAATGCATAACAGAAGTGTGTGTGTGAGATTTTTGTACCCAAAGGCTGATGGTGACTTTCTGAAATTGATGTCTCTGTGCCTCTGTTGATCCTTCCATGTGGTCAGGAGATGGATTCTCTAGTGTGGATAATGTAACTGTAAATTTACAAGACCGACAAGTACTTATTCTATTTTTCGTATGCTTAAAAATCTATAACTAGGAATCAGATAACAAAACCAACAATAATGCAGACTAAAAGCATAATTTAAAAATATGAAAAAGATCCAGAATTCCAAATAATGGATTAATGTTGAGTGAAGGTATGTTTTCCAGTGCCTGGCCAATGTGGTGTTAATTACAGTGCCTGTGGTTAGGAAGATAGATTCTTTCATTCCAATCATTATTAGAAACCTATAGCTTTTTTTTTTGCTATGTTTATTAGATGAGAAATTCTGAACTTTCTCAGCTCCATTCATTGTGATGGTTTTATATCCAAGTACAACTTCAAAAAAAAAAATTAAAAAATACCGGTACCAAACTCCCAACAGAGCCTATTCAACAAAGTTGAGAAAATGGAACGGGTCGAATGATTACAGACAGAATAATTTTACATATTTGTTTATAGAAGTAGGAGAGTAATATTCATTTCTCTCGCATGGGATGGAATGCAATTAGTTTGAAATACGTGGCTAATGCAAGGATCAAATTGATGGCTGCTGTTGGTGACTGGATGTATATTTTTAAATGAAAATTTATTATGCCATATCAGTTTCTCAATAAAATTCCATATTTCTACTATCTTCATTTCCGGCACCAAGAGAAACTGTTCCAATGAAGGCTTTTATAATTTAGTGCATTAATACAATGTATTTACCCTATTGTTGTTAATTATGTTTTTGAAGTCTTGCTAACCCGAGAACTGAAGTAATGCTTATAAAATCTACTATTATATCAACAGCTGTTCATACTCCTTAGATGTGTATCCTTATATTGGGGTCAGGGGGTTAATATGGAGCAGGGTGAGAAAGGAAGAATTTCAGAAGAACTCAGCTGAAATCACTAGTGCCTCTCGCAATCAGGCCTTTCAGTCTCAGCATGTAGATGGTTAAAAACGAAGTAAGATGATGTTTCTAAATGAAATAATTCATTTTCTTTTGTTGATATAATCTAGAATTTGTTGCCTTTAGAAACCTAATGGTGATGAACTATCTATTTAAACCATAACTCCTCAGTGATAATATGGGGCGGATTGGGGGGGGGGGGGGGGGAGAGCAAACTATTCCACTACATAGGAAGGATAGGGAGTATGGCAAGAGACCAGCCTGGCTTAACAGGAGATTTTCATTAATCTAAAAATAAAGAGAGTCCTACAAACAATGAAGACTAGGTTAAATTACAAAGGATGACCATAAACAATAACACAATTATGGAGGGGAAAAGTCAGAATGGCTAGTTTGATCTTCATTTGTGCCTGGGCCTAAGGCATAAAGGGTAACAAGAAAACATTTTTCAAATACATTAGAAACAAGAAGACAACCAAGGACAGCGTATGATTGTTACTCAACAAAGAGGGAAAAATAATAATAGAAAATGTGGAAATGGCAGAAGAACTAAATGATTTCTTTGTTTCGGTCTTCACTGAGAAGGTTGGTGGGGATTGGATTCCTGACGTAGGGAAGAGCAGTAAACATCGGGTAGGATCAGAAGCTGCAGTAGGGAAAGAACAAGTTAAAAATTATTTTGACAAGTTAGATGTCTTCAAGTCACCAGGGCCTGATGATACGCACCCTAGAATACACAAGGAGTTGACTGAGAAGATATCTGAGCCATTGACTACTATCTTTGAAAAATCATGGAAGACCGGAGAGATCCCAGAGGCCTGGAAAAAAGCAAATATAGTGCCCATTTATAAAAAAGGAAATAAGGACAACCCAGGGAATTATAGACCCGTCAGTGTAGCCTCTCTACCAGGAAATAAATGGAGCAAATAATTAAGGAATCCATTAGCGAACACCTAGAAGAGAATAAGGTGTTAAGTGATAGTCAGCATGGATTTGTCAAGAACAAATCTTGTCAAACCAGCTGATAGCTTTCTATGCCAGGGTAACAAGCCTTGTGGATAGAAGGGAAGTGGAAGATGTGACTTCAATAAGGCTTTTGATACGATCACCCATCACCTTCTCATTAACAAACTAGGGAAATACAATCTAGGTGGAGCTACGATAAGATGGGTGCAAAACTGGTTGAATAACCGTTCCCAGAGAATAGTTATCAATGGTTCACAGTCATGCTGGAAGGGCATAACGAGTGGGGTACCGCAGGTATCGGTTCTGGATTTAGATAATATCAGAGGCATCACTGACCCTCTGCCGTACCAGCCCCACCCGTTGGGCTCAATCCGGCCTCATGTTCCCAGCTGAGGTCAGGCCAGCAGCCGGGTGGGCCCCAGGTCCCTGGTCAGGCTCAGGGCCAGATTCTGCCATTTCCGGTGGCTGAGCCTCAGGTCCCTGGCCGGGGTCGGGGCCATATCTTGCTGCTGCCAGCAGCCTGGCCCCAGGTCCTCGCTGGACTCAGGGCACCGGCACATGCCAGTGACACCACTGGATGATGGCATAGAGAGTACACTTACAAAGTTAGCCGATGATACCAAGCGGGGAGGGGGCGCAAGTCCTTTGGAGGATAGGATCACAATTCAAAATGATTTGGACAAACTGGGGAAATGATCTGAGGTAAATAGAATGAAATTCAATAAAGACGAGGGCAAAGTACTCCGCTTAGGAAAGAACAATCCATTGCACACATACAAAATGGGCAATGACTGCCTAGGAAGGAGTACTGCAGAAAGGGATCTGCGTGTCATAGTGGACTGCAAGTCAACAGTGCAACATTTGCAAAAAAAAAAAAAAAAGGCAAACACTATTCTGGGATGTATTAACAGGAGTATTGTAAGTAAAACATGAGAAGTAATTCTTCCACTCTATTCCGCCCTGATTGGCCTCAACTGCAGTACTGTGTCCAGTTCTGGGCACTTCATTTCAGGAAAGATGTGGACAAATTGGAGAAAGTCCAGAGAAGAGCAACAAGAAAGATTAAAGATTTGGAACACTTGATTTATGAGGGAAGAATGAAAGAACTGGTTTTGTTTAGTCCGAAAAAGAGGAAACTGAGAGGGGTGGTAAGTTTTCAGTTACCTGAAAGGTTGTTACGAGGAGGAGGGAGAAAAATTATTCTCCTTAACCGCCCATGACAGGACAGAAGCAATGGGCTTAAATTACAGCAAGGGAGATATTAGGAAAAAATTTCTAACTGTCAGGGTAATTAACCACTGTCTTCAACCACTGGAATAAGTTGCCTAGGGAGGTTGTGGAATCTCCATCATTGGAAACTTTTAAGAGCAGGTTAGACAAACACCTGTCAGGGATAGGTATAGATGCTACTTGGTCCTTCCATGAGTGCAGGGGAATGGACTTGATGGCCTCTCATGGTTCCTTCCAGTTTCCGTGATTCTAGGAAACAAACAACCCGCCATGCCCCCACACCCCATCCCCCTCCCAATACCCTACACTCAGACTACTTGTTTTCTTGGGAGGAAAAAGGCTTTTTAGTGAAATTCAACATTTCTAACTTTAATTAAACTCTCCTTTTGGTAGTATAGAATTTTAAGAACAGATGTTACTTCTGGTTGGAAAAGAAACAAGCAAACAAAAAACTACATTAAGTGCAGTGGAGATGGAAGAACAGACTATGCATGCTTTGTTGTTAAACACCCCAGTGATGTAATTCACTTTAATGCACTGTAAATACTGGCCTCACTTCACATTTTGTGAATGATGTTTTCAAGATATGAGACGAAAGTGAGGGGCCTGGTGCGGCTGCTCTGGCACCCAAGAACTGGCCAGGGAGCAGGACCTGGAGAGGCTGGAATGGGCCTGGAAGCAGGGAGGAGGCTCAGGGATCATCTTTCCCAGCCTAGAACCGGCTGCCTCATGCCCATCCTCCAAACTCCTTGCTGGCAAGTTGTATTAGTTCCCATCACTCTTCCTCCCTGTCTGTCTGAGTGGATCGCTTTGCAGGATTGGGGCTAAATTTAAGACAGATAAGAAAACAGAGTAACACAGTAGTAAAGTGGGTGGTGGGAAGAAGGGAGGACACGTCCTATCAAAGTTAACAATACTGAAGAAAAATCTCATTAAAGCTGTCAAAGTGAAAATCTTTGTTATTCCTCAAAGAATGTTTGCTTTAGATTTCATTAGAGGAACTCTGAAATAACACTTTGTAATACTTATATTTTGTCAAAATGGAACAGAACTTCTGGTGTTGGAATGTTTAAAGTGCTCTGTAGGACAATTGACCCCCCCCAAAAAAATTGCAATCCTTTGTTCCACAAACAAGCAGCTAATTGTGTTAGAAAACTACATAATGAGGTCAACCTTACTTTCCTGGGTCTCTGATAACATTACCATTTATGACATGTTATTTGGTAGGTGTCAGTCCATAAGTCTCTACTGGTTCTTCTATGCATGATTCATAAGACCAAAGGTCTCTCAAATTTCCGCATGATATTGAACAATTCGCTGCCTCTCATATTGTGCTTTCTCTCTCATATATGCCACACTCCTTTCCCTTGTATGGAGTATAGTACTGTGGTATTCCAGTTCTTCATTTCTCTTTCATATTGCCTTTATTTTTCTGCTTCTTATTTTATCTGAATTATATCTTTACCAAGTGGAGTGCACTATCCTTTCTTCTTTCCCACACTCTGTATCTTGATTGTTGAATCAGAGACTAGTGGAATGTTACAAGGTCAAGTAGCAGGGACACATTTTGTACAGTTTGTATATCAATGACCTTAAGGACACAGGCTCTTTTTGAAAGTGGTGACATTTGTTGAGGATACAAAACTGGAAGGGGCTAATCATTACAGAGGAAAGGGGTCATAAAATTTAAAATGACAGAGATGAAAACCATTATGGACAGATATGTGGATTTTGTCCATTAATGTAGCAAGAATCTGGTAATGAGACTAAGGATAAAATGGAGAGCATGGTAAATGGAATATCTTAATCTACAGGATGGTTATAGCCCAATAAAAAGCAGAGCCAACCTTCCAGCCCTACCGTTCCTCAATCTTAGCTCTGTTGAACACTCAAAGCCAAACTTGATATCCTAATGGTGAATAAATCTTAGGGGTGGGTCTGTTAGTGGTGGGTAGAGCCAGGCTCGTCTACTCAATGTGCTATGCTCCTTAATAATATGGCAGTGGGAGTCTGAGTAAATGGAACTCTGAACTTGACGCAGGCTGACTACATATGTGCCTTAGGCATTAAGATAATTTCACTGAATTGATGTGTGCTTTTGATGTTTGAATGTCTTCTGTTTAAATCTCCATTGGTGGCTAATGGTAAAACCATAACGTTTTTCAGTATGAAGTTTAACCTGTTGTCTTTGAGAAGATGGAGTCTTTTGGATTGTGTGTCTTGATCATGCATTGAAAGAGGCTCTTGATCTTGATACCACTGAAATATTTGGAATATTACTATTTTCTACCACTCTGTTCTAGGATGATTTTCAGTAAGTAGGATTGTACATAGTTAACCCAATTAACATGCTAGTGCTGTCTACAAACAATTTGTTGTTCCTTGAAAGCAATAAATATTCCTTTTGGTTTAGGGAAAATCTCATGTGGCTATTCTGAGGTCCCCCCTAGAAATTCCTTGTTTATTTTAAACTAAGGCAGTTGCACAGTTTCATTTGGAGTACTCCACTCTACTTCATACAACAGACAGTCTGTACATAGTCATTAAAATTCTATTTGTTCCAGTAAAATATATTCTGACAAAAATAGCAGATCTACCAGCTCCATGAGGGGAGCAGTTATTAGATCTTATGCTTATTTTTAAGAAGGCCTCATTATCTCACAGTTTAATGACAATGCAGCTAATTACTGATGGTCACAATCACATAGCATACAGAACATGGCATTGGCTAAATACCAATTTTGAGGCTGGCTATTTTGACGGTGGTTTTGTTACTAATGTGAAGAGGATTATATGCCAGAATTTGTTTGTTGTTCAAGTAACAATTGTGAAAACAGCTGCATTCTCCTTGCTGGGACTGGTAGCACTATTCATTAAGAGTAATGTTTGTTAAAGTTCTATTTTACATCATCAAAATGTCGGGCTATGGGCAGTTTCCTTTAGAATGTTAATTATTCCATTTAAAAAATAACGAATTTCTCTTATATTTGGTGGTGATCTTTTAAGTGCTTATGAAAAACGACAAGTTTGCCGCTCAGGGATGCCCTGTTAATCCATATAACAGGTGGAGCATGATGTGCTCTACCTGTTATACGGATTAATATATAATTCACATGAGTGCAAGGTCCCCACTCATTGCCATTTCAAGATAATTCAATCTTCATGTGAATGGGGACTCCCTCCAGAGACAGGAAGAGAATCACTGGGCTCTCTGCTGAGATTGACAACATAACACAACAAAATTAAGTATCAATGTCAGGTTTTTTATGACATGGACACTCAGAGTATAACTTTCAAATGCACTTGTCTCCCTTTTGAAAGATGATTTAGGTGCTGGGAGCCTAAGTCCTCTTGACAGTCAACAGGGTTTAGGGCAGGGCTCGACAGCTAAGGAACCTAGCTGGGATACGCCCTGCTGTTGGAAAAATTGCTTCTGTCACTTTCAGCGGTCACTCAGGTCCCCCTAGAATGTCACTGTATCTGCCAATCTGCCACCGGCTCTATTTTTAGGTGCCAGAGGCTGGTCCGCTGCTGCAGTTCTGCCATGGAGCTGGGTGCCACATGATCTGACGACCAGGGTTTGTCGAGCCCTGATATAGGGTTCTTTGTGTAAAGTCATTTTGAAAATGGCACTTAGGTTTTTACATCACTTAGCTGCTTTTGAAAATGTTGCCCTCAACAACACAGAGGTGATATGAAACACCAAATTATACTGTGGTGTACTTCTGCTTCCACTGTCAAAGTGCACTATGGCTTTTTTAGTGTGCAATGGCAGGCACTTGCTGTCTGTGCTGTAGAGTTGTACCCTGGTTGTCTGATCATTTGCTAAATTGCCATGTGGACAAGCCCTAGGACATTTATGGTGGGATTTTCACAGGCACTTGGCATTGGCCTACTTCTGCTCCTGCTGAAGTACCGGTAAATGGTAAAACTTGGGGAACATTTGAAAAAAAAACCCTGGGATTCTGAAAACCTCACCCTTTTAAAAGCAATATTAATATGCACTTTGTATTGAGAGTAGTGATTACCATCTCTTAAAAATAGGATTTTTTTTCTTTAAAAAGTCATCATTCATTTTTCACCAGAAGTGTTGCTGTTCCTGATAAAACCGCTAAAATACTAGTGCATAGGAAAAAAAAATCTGCAGCCCAATGAATGGGGAAGTTAGGACTCTTAACATGTTTTTGCAATATAAACATTTCTGTAATTTTCAAAATAAGGCTGAATGTGGATATAATCTTATTTAATCAGTAAAATGATCATCTGAATAATTTACTACTGTGAAGTAATTATAAGGATTCATTTGTGAAAAAAATAATTTAGTTTTTCCCTGATTCTGAATTACTTAGAATACATTTCATGGTTTAGTAATCTAAGAAATCATAAAATGGTTACAATTAAGGAATTAGTTGATATATACCCTGTTTCGTAACATTATGGGAAACTGCATTAATTTCCATTTTAATTGTTAAAATGTTAGTTAAATAGTGTCTTGCAAATCATTCATTCAGGTACTAAGAGAATGTAGCAGCTTTTGCTTCTTGATTATGGCCTATGACGACACTCACATTTTCTTAAGGCAGGAAATTAGAACACATGCCTAGTTGGATAGCTTTGCCTGGACTTCTAGTTGATTATTTTGTGGCCCTTCCCTCCTGACTTCCTTTCTTACCATCAGCAGCTGCATATATGAGACACTTGGTTGGATTTCAGAGTAGAAGGTGGTTTGTTGCCTCGGCATTGCCCACTGGAACATTCTTCGCCTCAGTGTTGTTTTACCCTGCCTTTGGAGACTTTGGGCAAGATTCTACGTTGCCCAAGAGGGCCCAGAAAGGGATCAAATGTTGTTTCTCCTCCGTACGCACCCTGCGTGTTTACCAGTAACAATCATCATTGTGATTGCAGTGCATGGAGTGCACAAATATACTGCTGGGCACTGGCACAAGTTTATGGGGCCATGGCAACACTTAAAGCTGGTCAGGTACAAAAGATGGTGGGTGCCATACCCTCTGCCACAGCTGGCGTGTGCACCCTGTAGATCTATTAGGCACTGTAGTGTTTTGATGTTAGAGGTTTTGCCTTACAGGCATAATAGAGCTGTGGGCAGGAGGAGACGGAGTCATGTATAGACAAAAACAAAATTTCCTTGAACCCGGGTTTCTAACAAGGGCTCTGCTCAACTCTGAGCCACCAACTCAATTTGCTTGGAAAAATCTGGAAACTTTTTTAGCTTTACAAGCTTTGCTGGTACCATCATCATACCTGTCCACAAAACAGAACAAATGAGGAAAAGAGCTATTCCAGAATGGAAAGCTTTCTCCTTCACTGATGAGTTGTCTCTGGAAGATTAACTGGAGAAAGTAACCACTTTATTTTACTGAAACAAAGTCAAACACAGGAAAAGGGAGTGAAGGAAAAATGCACTGAAACTGAAGAAAGAAAGAGTTAAGCCATTTTTCTATTTACATGGCTTATTTCACAAGTGTCTGACTCATTGGGCATAACCAGTGCAGTTAAATTACAAAATTACTGTTTGGTTCTTTTTTTATTGACTACAATTCAAGGCTGCTTCAAGCCTCCCAAATTTAATCCCCCCAGCTCTTTGCCAAGAACATTACCTTTTATTTTCAATGTTAAACTGTATGAGATACCCCTAAGGCTACATGTGAGCTCACTCTCCATGATAGGAGCTAACAGAGTGTATCAGTTGTTCATGATTTCCTATTCTCCTGTAAATTGGGAGAGCAGTGGAATGCGAATTTTGTTCTGTCAGCACTTCTTTCCCAGGCTGAAGCTCAGGCAGTGCATGTTTTGGTAATTAATTATGGAATATTTTCAGCTCTTCATTCTGAGTTACCATTTAGCAACCTGTCAAATACTGAACTAATGAGCCTATCACATTGTGTTTCCATGTGCCTATTTTGCTTTAAGCATCAGGGTCTTATTTTTCCCCTTTGGGACAAACAAAGTTAAGGAATGCATATGAGATGGCTAATATAACAGGAATGACCCTTGTTCACACATACAGCAATTTTTAAGTTAAGTTTTCAATCAGTATTTTTCCTAGGAAATCAATGGGATTTTAAAGCCTCAAAGATTTTTAGAAGAATTTATTTTGTAAATCTAACCTCCTTTGTATCCCAGACTCTACACCAAATCTGTGGTTCTCCTCTTAGCTAATTGCTTGTAAGGTGTGAAATGATTAGCTGTGACTGTAATTGCTTCTGTCTATGTAGTGGTGTGATTAAATTGTGGGAAATAATTAAGGTTTCCAGTTTACCTTTAAGCAAGTGAATCCTTCTTAAATCCTATGAAAGCAAAATTACAAGGAGAGGTTTTTAGCCAAGATTTTAAAAAACTCAGATTTTACACTGTTCAGTAACAAGTTGTAATAAAATATGAAAAAAGACAAACTATTTTTTATTTCTAAAATGAGCTATAATCTGTATAAAAATAAATGCCTAAAATTGAGGTGGGAGGGGGAATTCTCTGCTGCAAGAAACAGTAAAAAATAATCATTTTCCACTCCTGAAATATCTTTAAGGGTAATGTGTTTTGTATCTCTTATTGTGGTATAACAATGAAGATAAGGATATATGTGCATGAATAATGCAGGGATCATGTGTATATTCGTGTTTTATATATGAACCTTCAAAAACGTATACAGTCTGGGTATGCACGTATAGAATGTGTGAATGATATATATACACACAAACTATATATTTATTCACAGTTTTGTGAGAGCTTTAATTTACATTTTAAAAGCCCATCTTCTGATTCCCTTTAAAAATCAATTTGTCCTTTTTGTACTCTGTGCTAGTGTGAACAGAAAGAAAGCAGTCAGTTACATGAAAGGTATTTGTAATGCCTAGCATAGCTGCAGTTAAAGACAATCATGGATTGAGTACAGAAAGCATTACAGACATTAGATGTGCAATGGCAGTAACTTGCACCATTAATTTACATATATGTTTGTGGACATACACATGCACACGTTCAATACAATTAATCACAGTAGTTTGTGCATCTCACAAGTATGAAGTGATGGCATTTTTATTATACCTTTCTAAATCTTTCCTATGATGTTAAATATTGATTAGGGCACAAACAAGGCTCTGCGTTCATGCATATGAAATTTTAATTATATATATGAGAGTTGCTAGCAGAACCCTTTTGGAATAAATGTAAGCATTCTGCCTGTGTTATATGTGATGGATTAGAGCTTGTTAATGCTACCATTCACCAACATAAAGTGACATTTAGCTTTACTCCAATTGTTACACACTCTCCATTACACTGTGCTTTGTAGGGTTGTTTTTGATTATGTCAAAGTGCAGCGAACTATTGACATCTTTCTTCCCCCACAATTTCAGTGAATTTTGTTAGCTTATAATATAGAGGAGCTACATGCTGAATAATAATTTATGAAAAAAATGTATTTTAGCTAAATAAATACTTCCCTGTCAGTTCAAGTATTCTAGATACTGAACAAGAAGAGCTGATTAACATAACATTCGCAAATAGTGACTTCTTTGAATATTGGGATTTACTATGATTTTGGGGTGGGTAGAGGGGATTGGTTGGTTTTAATCGTCTTTGCCAGAAATCAGATACCTGTAGTTCCTTGGACCGAATTCAAATTCTTCATGAAAGTAAAGTAATACCGGCAAAAGGTGTTGCTGTGCTGATTACGTGTGGTGTTCGATGGAGAATATTTGGCAATAGGGGTTGGAGATATGGGAAAAAGAGACTCAGCTTCAAGAGACTGACATTCTTTTGGAAGAGTAAAAGGCAAGACATATTAATATTACATAATCTACAGTTTTATTTTCCCTAGTTAAAGACATTTAAAAGTACATATTGGGAAAAGAAATATATATATACATATATTACATATATCTATCTATCTATCTATCTATCTATCTATCTATCTATCTATCTATCTATCTAT
>ML686202.1:1713950-1736547 GCA_007922175.1 Pelusios castaneus | reverse complement strand
GTGTGTGTGTGTGTGTGTGTGTGTGTGTGTGTGTGTGTGTGTGTGTGCGCGCACGCCAAATGATCTTCATTGCAGAATGCTTCTTTCCTCTCCATCCACAGAATATTTTTAAAACCTTTGTTGTGTCCTAATTGTACCCTAATCCTGCAGACACTTACCCAAATGCTTATCTATAAGCACCTGAATGGTGTCACTGATGTAATTAGGGATGACTATATATTTATGCCTCGGTAACTGTTCGCAGGTTCACAGCCAATAAATATCATGCTGCTTTAGGCATGATAGTGAATTTTTTTAAATTTTGGATTGTGAGGTATTTAACATAATTGTGGGTAATGTGAAATAAAGATGAGGCTGACTACTACTAGGGTTTTCAGTCTTGCAAGGAGGCATTGCCAGAGTGATCAAATCTAGTGTCCTTAGCCTATTTGCCTGTAAATTTAAAGGCTCATATTAATTACTGTAGGAACAAAGCCCTTAATAGGTTCATGACTTCTGAATTTAGGAACTATCCCATGTGTAATTTTTCTACTGTTTTCTTTCCTCTTCCAGTTTCTAGATGAAGATACATAAAAACTTATTAATAGTAATAAGGTAGATATTTCTTCTATTGATTATTTTTTTTAATATTCATGAAAAGAATGTCTTCTTTTTGTCAAAAAGCTACTTTGCTTTCAAAAGTATGTTTAAGGGGGTTTCTTTTTGTTTGTTTGTAAATGTTACTCAGTGCTAATGTAATTTGTTGCTATGTAAAACAAAGTAATAATACAGTTTTCTCACTCTGCTTTCCTGAGTCAACATAGTGGCACTTAACCTGCTTTCCAAAAGTTTAATGAGTCTCTTAGAGTTGCCAAGATAAACATAAACTGCACATGCATAGTAGAGAACAATACTTGATACCAACAGAAATCATCACGTTTATTGTTGATAGTATATATTTATATATATACCTGCATACAGTGTTTCGAGACAAACTTGTAAAATAAATAAAAATGCTATCTGTATTTGAGCAGCAGTAATTATAGCCTATTTGCAGATACTGAGATTCAGAATGTAGGCAAACATCGATGTGTGACATGCACATTTATTTTAAGTACTGGTTAGAGAGTACTTCACAGGATTATAAGAAAGAATTGAAAATATAAACGTTCTTTGAATTCATAAGCTTTAAGGGATTTGATTTGCTATCGAAATACAAGCCATTATTCTGGAGGAAAATCCAATATAATAAGAATCTTTTGGCTACGATGCTGAAGTGGAACTCAGGAGGTCTGAGATTAATTCCCATTTATAATAAAGAATTCCTGTGTGATTCGGGGCCTTTTATTTTACCCTGAGAGGTACTCAGGACACATTTCCTATTTGCTATTAAGTTGTGCATGATAAGCACCTCTGGAAATAAAACTGTGGTTTCTTTGCCCCAGTTCTGCATTTGTGAAATGGGCTTGGTGATCCCCTCTCTCACTTGAGGAGGTGTTATGAGGATGAATTCATTACCATATGTGAGGCACCCAGATGACAAACAAAGAGTCCTGTGGCACTTTTAAAGACTAACAAATTTATTTATTGCATGAGCTTTTGACAGTGGTAAAGGCAGAGATATTTTTTGGTTTGCTTTTGTTTTGTTTGATAACAGGCAAATATTCAAATTTCTTTTCCATTTTTCTGTAAAGCATTTGAAGATTCAGATCACTCGTTGGTCCACTGAGTACAACTGTTGCATAGTTTTAACACTTACGGTTGATTATTTAATTAGGCTATCCAAAGTTTAAAAAACTCTTTTCATTTGTTAGTAGCCATTACACCCCATTGCTTTGGCTTAATCAGTATTATCAACCTCCACTCTGTTTTTCTTAGAAAGTTTCAAAGGAAGCCCTGCAGAGTATGATAAGTTTTATAAAATTTATTCCTGGGAATAAGAAATGCTTAATATTTTCCATGTTTGTTAGATCTTTGCAATTGATGCCAATAGCACCTACAAAATGAATAGGTACTCTGCCTAGGTAAACAACGGTCAGATAGGAGTGTACAACACTGTATATTTTGCTAAATTCAGCCACTGTCATTTTCTGCATTGAAGTAAAAAAGAAAGCTTCCTTTTGTTCCTTGCTAAAGTATTGTTCACTCTCATGTTCTTCTGATATTTTTTTGTTAAACCCTTAATCTTTCCAGATGTTTTCGGGAACATCTTAATTACGCCTTTGATTTGATATTGTTTCTTCAGTAACATTTTCACATAGCCAAAGGCTTCTAGTGTTCCAGTCACTTGTTGACACTATCCAACTAAATTATGCATGCTGATAAGCTCTTGGTAAAGTAACTAAACTGCAAAATGGCACACTTGGTACATATACTGTACTGTGCTTCACACAATGACAGGAATAAAGATGTATTTTAGGAATATAATTTCCTATTATTTCTTGGGGTATACAAATAATTCCAATTAAAAATCCTGTGAAGATGGGACTTGGAGGAGAATTCTCATCTTTGACTCAAACTGTGATATAATGCATCCTCTCAATGGTTCTCTGGTGCGTAGCTAAATAAAATAAAGCCAAGATTTTGCTTCACAGTACACTTCTACCAAAACTAGTGATGTAATGCAGTAGATTTCAAAACTAAAGGATCATTGTATTATGCAATTTGTATACATTAGCTTCTCCCCTACCCTTTATTTTTGCATAATACATCTGATTTATCAGATTAGTAGTTCATGATGATAAATTGATTACAGCTGATGACAGACTTCCTGATAAAACCTAATAACTCATAAGCAATTATGTGGTTATTTGGCACATTTTGTCATTTCCTATCATTTCATTAATATGATAACTTGCCAGTGCTTGAAAGCCTGCAAATAGCCATTTCCTATTTTTGTATTTCTCACTGACAGATGATACTCTTTTACTAATGTAAGCTCAGATCAACAGATGCAAGACAATGAATGAAGAATACTAGGATTAATAATATGTAGATCAAATAAGAGCTTCTTATCTTGGTAAATGTGTTGCTGGCAGACTAGATGCCAGCTCATGCCAGGGCCTCCATGTCTCAAATGGATACTGACAAACATGTAGCTGGAATCACTATGGTTCACTTGTGTTAGTATTGTTAAAATAGCTATTAAAATCATAAGCATTAGACTCTTAAAGCCTTGTGAGTTTCTGCATGCGTTAACCTGATTTATAATATTTGTACACAGTAACTACTGTGAAGTGCCGATCTCCAATAGAAGATATGTCCTGCCCAACAGGAAAGGTCGATCAATGCCTGTCAGACTGTTGTGAAATGTTAAAGAGGCCAAAAGACTGTTGTTCTGCTCTTCCGTTTATGTAGATGAGTCATTCAAGTGGATTCCTCCCTCGCCTGAATTTGTAGCTCGGAGCACAAGGGAGGATGAGAATTAAAAACCCAAGCATAAGGAATTGATTATGTCTATACTGTTTGGACTCTGTGGGACAAGATTTACTAGACATAAGTGAGAGATCCTCAGTACTTAGCCTGAGTCATATAGAAATTGTTTATCATAGAAGTTTCTGTAATATTTTGAAATTTAAGATTACTAATTTGATTATGTTTATCTGCTTTCATCTTGTAAAACCTTTTTTATTTCCTTTTCTTATGCAATAAATCTTTACTTAGTTTATTATAGGATTTACTAATCTTTATGGTGAGAGCTAAGGTGCAATTGAAATGGGGTAAGTGGCTGATCCTTTGGGACTTGGAGTAATTTGAATATTGCTGTGATCCTTTGTCACAAAGGTATGTTGATTTGGATAGCATGAGAGACAGGAGTCCCCAAGGGGATAGTCTTTGATTTCACATTTAGCCTGTTCTAGTGCCTGAGGAGTTCATACTTAATATTTGGGTGAAATCTAAGTATAGAGTTACCAACCAATTTGGGATTTGGGTCCTGGTTCAGAACAGTGTGCCCTATGGTTGGTATTCATGTTCTTAAGTCACTACAGGCAACTTTATAGTAAAAACAGAAAGAGTGGAGTTCAAGCACTTGATTTATAACTTGAGAACCCAAAGACTGATTCCACTTAAATAATCCATTTATTCCATTCCTTTGTTGGTTAGACAGACAAGGCAGGTAAAGTAATATCTTCCATTGGATGACTTCTGTTGGTGAGAGGAAAGCTTTTGAGTCACACAGAGCTCTTCTTCAGATCTGGGAAAGGTGCTCTGAGTGTCACAGCTAAACGTATGGTGAAACAGATTGTCTTTCTCATCACCAGAAGTTGGTCCAATAAAAGATATTACCTAATCCAGCTCGTCTCTCTAAAATCCTGGGACTGACATTGGTAAAATGATGCTTCTTTTTTTTTTATATTAGCTTTGAGGTGGGAAAAAAGGGAACAGGAGGTTTCGTTGATTGCCTGTTGCCACTGTTGGGTTTGCTGATCCAATACTTAGATCGTTTAGTATTGTGGCTGGGACTGTTGTGGGGTTTTTTTGTTCTGTGTAGGAACAGCAACCAACATGGTGGTGTGCTTGTCTTGGAACTTCTAGGAACTGTGGTAATGGAAAAAAATGATAAGTAGCATGATCATTAAATTCATTATGTCTGTCGTAGCAAATCTGAAATAGTTTGTATAAAATTCTATTGGTTGCATCCTTATGAAATTCTGTGCGTCTTTAACATGAGGGCCAGGAGCCTCTTGTGTCTACAAACATGCATTGAACTCAAATTCAGTTTAGTGACTCTATTGGACATTTTCATTTACAACATGATATAGGGTTCTTGGGGGAAAAAATTGCATCCTGGAAATGGAAAAATAAAGCAAACCTTTATTCACCTTACCTCTGATAATTAGAGATCACTTTTTATGCTTGTAAAATATCGAAACAGGTGCTATAAACTATCACCATTATTCAGTATTTCTTTTATTGTACAGTTGAGAGGCCCCAGTCAGGCTACAGAACCATTTTACTGGATGCCAGGCAAGCATCAAGGAAGACCATATATATCTCTCGCAAAGAATTTTAGTCAAAGAATTTTGAACTGTTTAATCTGTCTACGCATTTCTGTCAACCTTTATTACCATGGAGTTTGTGTGCCAGAGATTGTTGATAAACTAGATGATGAAACATTACAAGCTGATATGTAACAATGAGAATACAACAAGGAAGCTATTGTTATTTTGATAGAAATCCATTTATGGGTCTGGGAGGAGGATGAAAAAACCACAGAGAACTTAAATCACAGTTCACATATGTTTTAAAGGCTTAGCTCTAACTCCTGTTGATCTGTGCATGAGAGATCTAAAGTAGTTGTACACTGAAAACTGACCATTTAAAAATAATGTGATTACTTGATTACCAATAACTTGATTTTGTTTTATTTTTCTTGTTTGGTGAGGGGGAAAAGGCATGTGCTTGTTTGGGGAGGTGTGTTAAGAATTGTATCTCCTGGTTAGTAAGAAAAATGTTTTTTTTTATTTGTTTCTTTTTAAATAGTGTTTTACTTCTATTAACTAGGCAGAGCTCTGGGAGAATGAACTGAATTTTATTCCTTCTGTGTGTGACCCCATTTTGAGATTTACTGTTTCCCTTAACATCAGAAAGCATCACACCAATATAGAGATCAAGGAATCTCAGGACTTTATAAATTGTTATTTAATGCTCTCTAAAGAGACACATGGGCTTGCATGTTGCAACGCAGGTTCTTGAAATGTGGCCCCATCGTAGATATAGCATATCTAAGCTCTGATATGACATAAAAGGTAGATTGAAACAGAGACTTGATAGACACAAGTGCATTGAATCCAGCTTCACGCAAATATGTGCTCGTGAATTGCACCATCAGTTTCTAGGTGCATTTTAAAAATATAGGATAATCATTCTTGACAGTGAACCAGAACTCCGGGAGAGAAAATTAGGAGTATGTTCCTCGCAAGAATCGATCACAGGAAATTTCAGTGAGCTGTTGGATTTGAGCTGCTGACAAATCCACGGCACCAATCTTGCACTAAAAGGAGTTTCACACTCTATCATACTTTGTCACATCCAAGTTAAGGGAAAATGATGCAAATAGTTCCTCTAGGTGGCTGAGATGCTCAGCTATCACCTGTATGTGTGGCTGAATAATTTTGTTGTCAGCCAGGAATGTATAAAGCTGTGGGAATGATTCAGTTTGTCTTCAATAGATTATTCTTCCAGGAAACAATTTTCTTCATGAATTTTGTGATTCAGTCCCTCAGCTGAAGAATGCAGATTTGGTTTCCTTGCAGAACTATATTCAATTTCCCACATATATCTATGTATATCTATCTATTTATATCTATGACATAAGCAAAAAGGCACATCTTCCTTTGGTCACATAGAAAATCAGTGAATTCACTCTTTTTTAGGCTCTATTTCATAGACATACAGCTTGTCTCAGTTCAAAAATTCATTCCAGTACTTTTCCTCTCAAAAGCCAACGGACTTTAGGGTGGAACAACTCCTCTTCATAATCAAACCCCATTTCTTCAGCCTGTTTCACAAACGCATGCACGTGAAAAGGCCGTTTAGATGTAGCTCACAGTAGAGGAGACGTGCTGCAGAGCTTCACCTAGGAAGTTCTGTAGAGCGTCAGATGACAATTACCCACTAGACTCACTGCTGGAGGTTGACCCAGATATTCTGTGTAAAAATGAGTCCAGTTTTCCTCTTATCACAAATCAGAAAGAGGAATTAACTGTTAAGCAAATGAGATCATGACTTAAGAAGACCCTGTGTAGTGATACTAGGGTTGCACAGAGGCAGTGACTTACTGTGGTCCTTTATCCTTGACTGCCAAGTGGGTACCCAAGGTCACAAGCAGTGACTTGCTTTTTGCCGGTTGGTATTACTCTCTACAACATGTGATGCCCCCCACCCCCTGCTTGCTCCTTTCTGCTCCCTCCATAAGGGTGAGCAACAGGAGGTTGAGGAGAAATGAGTGGTGGGAAGGAGAGGCATTAGGTGAAGGTGCTGAGCAAGGATGAGGCCTCATATGAAGTGGCGGTGCCAGGGCGAGGACTCAGTGTGGAGCATGGGCAAGATCACAGTCCAGGCAGCAGCAGCCCTGGCTTCTTGGCAGCTTCTACCCAAGGAAGAAAGGATCTACAAATAACACAGTTACTGAAGTACGATTATAGATTCATAGTTTCATAGATTTGAAGGTCAGAAGGGATCAATATGATCATCTAGTCTCGTCTCCTGCACAACACAGGCCACAGAACCTCCTGCCTACTCCTGCAAATGATGATTAAATCATTGAAATCCCTAAAGCAAGGTTTACAGACTTTAAAGTACAGAGAAACAACCAACAAGTGGGCCATACCCCACACTACGGAGGGAGACAAAAAACCCCCAGGGCTCCTACCAATCTGCCTTGGGGGAAAAAATCCCCTCCTGATCCCAGATATGGCGATCAGCTAACCTGTGAACACATGGGCATGATTCACCAGCCAGGCAGGCACACAAAAAAGAATTCTCTGCACCAACTTAGAGCCCACCCCATGTAACATTCCATCACAGGCCATTGGCATATTTGCCACTAGTAGTTAAAGATCAGTTAATTGCTATATTAGGCTGTCCCATCATACCTTTCCCCTCCATGAATTTATCCAGCTCAGTTCAGAAGCCAACTAGGGTTTTTGCTACCACTTAGCCTCTCAGAAGGCTATTGCAGAATGTTACTCTTCTGATGGTTAGAAACCCATATCTGATTTCAAGTCTAAACTTCCTGATGGTCAGTTTATACCCATTTGTTCTTGTGTCCACATTGATGTTGAACTTAAATAATTCCTTTCTTCCCCCACCCCCACTTTGGTATTTATCCCTCTGATGTATTTATAGAGAGCAATCATATCTCTCCTCAGTCTTCTTTTGATTAGGCTAAACAATCCAAGCTCTTTAAGTCTCCTCTTATAAAGCAGGTTTTCCATTCCATAGTTCATCCTAGTAGCCTTTCTCTGCACCTGTTCCACTTTGAATTAATCTATCTTAAACATGGGGGAACAGAATTGCACACAGTATTCCGGTTGAGGTCTCACCAGTGCCTTTTATAACAGTACTAACACCTCCCTGTTCTACTGGAAATAACTCATCTGATGCGTCCTACGACCACATTAGCTTTTTTCACAGCCACATCACAGTAGCAGCTCATAGGCATCTTGTGATCAACTAATACTCCCAAGTTCCAAAGGGATAGCCATGTCTAGATAGTCTAGTTAAGCAAAACAAGCAAGGAGTCCTGTGGCACTTTTAAAGACTAACTAATTTATTTCTTGCATCAGCTTTCATGGGAGAAAATCCCACTTCGTGAGATGCTTTGAAGATGGAGAATTTACAGACTGGGAGGGAAATAAATGCAGGGAAGTGTAAGTCATAGGATCAGATCAGACTGTTGTAGCAAATCAAAGCTGTTGTTTAAATTCAAACAGTGGGGAACAGCAAGGTAAGGTCAAATCACCTGTAAAAAAACCAAAACCCTGAGATCCCTATTTAGCCGGGAGGCAACAGTGTCAAATCTGCATACAAATTCCAATTCTGCAGTTTCTCTTTGAAGCTTTGATTTGTTACGCATTTGTTTATTGTTAACAAATCATCAATGGAGTAAGAAGGAAGATTGAAGTGTTTGAATTGATTGGTTTTTGAATGTTATTTCTGATGTCAAATTTGTGCCTATTTATTTATTTATTTCTTTTATGCAGAGACTGTCCTGTTTGTCCAATGTTTAAGGCAGAGGGGCATTGCCAGCACATGATGGTATAAATCACATTGGTGGATGAGCAGGTGAATGAGCCCTTGATGGAGTAGCTGGTTTGATTAGGTCCTATGCTGGTGTCTTTTGTACGGATATGTGGACAAAGTTGGCAACGTGGTTTGTTGCAGGGATATACTCCTGCTTTAATGTTTCTTTTCTCTGGTCAGTAGTTGCTGGCGAGTATCTGTTTAAGGTTGGGGGGCAGTCTGTAAGCAAGGAGAGGTCCCTCTCCCCAGGCTTGAGAGAATGAGGTATTGTCTTGTAGAATAGGCTATAGATCCTTGATGTACTGTAGGGGTTTGACTTTAGGGGTGTAGGTGATGATCAGTTGTTTCCTTTCTTGGGCTTCTCCTGTAGTAGTTGACTTCTGGGTACCCATTTGGCTCTGTCAATCTGTTTCTTCACTTCCCCAGGGGGGTATTGTAGTTTTAAGAATGCTTGATAAAGATCCTGAAGATGTCTGTCTCTGTCTGAGGTATTGGAGCAAATGTGGTTATCTCTTAGGGCTTGGCTGTGGACAATGGATTGTGTGGTGTATCCTGGATGAAAGCTTGAGGGATTTAGGTTACTATAGTGGTCAGTAGGTTTTTGGTATAGGGTGGTGTTTATGTGTCCATCACTAATTTGCATTGTAATGTCCAGAAAGTGGATCTCCTATGTGGAGTATTCCAGGCTAAGGTTGATGGGGGGTGGAAATTGTTGGTCTTTTTGGAAATCTTCAAGGGCATCCTTTCTGTGGGTGTAGATGATGATGTCATCAATGTGGCATAAGTAGAGGAGTGATACTTGGGGATGAAACCGGAGGAAGCCTTGTATTGTGGGGCCATGCAGGTACCCATAGCAGTACTGCTGACTTGAAGATATACATTATCTTCAAATCTAAAATGGTTGTGGGTGAGTACAAAGTTCAGTCACAAAGTGTGCTATGACATCATCTGGGATAGTTCTCTTAATGGCTTGTAATCAGTCTTTGTGTTGGATGTTGGTGTAGAGAGCTTCTACGTCCATAGTGGTCAGGATGGTGCTTTCTATATGTTCATCAATGGATTGGATATTTCTCAGAAAGTCTGTCTGTGGTGTCTCAAAGAAAACAAGGAGTGTTGATAGCATAGGGTCTGAGGAGAGAGTCCACATAGCCAGATAAGCATGCTGTAAGAGTGCCAGTGCCTGAGATGATGGGGTGTCCGGGGTTTCCATTTTTATGGATTTTTGGTAGTAGATAAAACGTCCCTGGTTTGAGTTCTGGGGTATGTCTATGTTGATTTGTTCCTGTTCAGCTTCAGGGAGTTTCTTGAGCAGGTGGTGTAGATCCTTTTGGTATTCCTCAGTGGGGCCAGAGAGAAGTGATTTGTAGAACGTTGTGTTGGAGAGTTGTTTATAAGCCTCTTGAACGTAAACCGATTTATTCATTATAACAGCACCTCCTTTGTCATCCTCCTTAATAATAATGTCAGAGTTGTTTCTTAGGCTGTGGATGGCATTGTGTTCTGCATAGCTGAGGTTATGGTGTAAGGGATGTTGCTTGTCCACAATTTCAGCCTTTGCATGGTGGCAGAAACAATCTATGTAGATGTCTAGTCTGTTCTTTTGACCATCAGGAAGAGTCTACGTAACATATTCCTTCATGCAGTATTGGGAGGAAGGTATCTGCAGGTTATTGCATTGTTTGTTGGTGTGGTGGTAATATTTGTTGAGTAGGAAACATTGAAAATAGGCCCCCAGGTCACCGCAGAATTGTATCTTATGTGTGTGGGCTTCTCCTCCTCTGTCGCTTCTAATTGACATGGTCTAAGCTTATAGCAAAAATTCCTGTTATCAATACCTTAATGCATGGCCTTGCACTATTAAATTGTATCCTGTTTCTATTGCTCTAGTTTACAAAGTCACCCAAAGTCTTGTATGATATCCCAATTCTTCTCTCTGTTGGCAGTACCTCCCAACTTTGTGTTATCTGCAAACTTTATTAGTTCATTCCTACTTTTTGTGCCAAGACCAGTAATAAAATAAATAAGATTGGTCTGAGACTGATCCCTGAGGAATTCCACTAGTAACTTGCCTCCAGCCTGACCATTCACCTGTCAGTATGACCCATTGTAGACTCCCCTTTAACCAGTTTTTTATCCACCTTTCAATTTTCATATTAATCCCCATCTTTTCCAATTTAATGAAATTCGCCATGTGAAACTTATCAAATGCCTTTCTGAAATGTAGGTAAATTAGATTCACTGCATTCCCTTTTTCTAAAAAAATGTTATCTTCTCAAAAAAGGGGATCAGGTTGATCTGGCATGAGCTACCTTTTGTAAAGCAATGGTGTATTTTGTCCCAATTTCCGTTAACCTCGATGTCCGTAACACTTTCTCTTTCGAAATGTTTTCCCAAGAGCTTTCATGCTGATGGGGTCAAACTAACAGTCTTGTAGTTACTTGGAACACTTTTTCCCCCTTCCTTAGAAATAGGAACTATGTTAGCAATTCTCCAGCCATACGATATGACCGCTGAGTGTACAGATTCATTGAAAATCCTTGCTAATGGGCTTGCAATTTCATGTGCCAGTTCCTTTAATATTCTTCAGGGAAGATTATCTGGGCCCCTGATTTAATCCCATTAAACTCTTTAAGTTTGGCTTCTACCTCGGATGTGATAATTTCTAATTCATAAGGATTAATAATTAGTAAGAATCCTCCTTGTAAATCCAGGGAGATCTACAAATAACAGTAACTGAAGCAGGATGTACAAGTAACACAGTTCTCAGTTATAAAATTAAGTAGTTAGTTCAATATATAAATGTAAATGAACCTAAACTGTTTTTCCTCATAGTTCATGGTGGTTGCTTTGAGGATTTAGTCTGAGCTTATTATACAGGATAGGGATCATCTTGAAAGTAGATACAGATCTGAACTTCTCTAAAATTTTGGAGTGGGGTTTGATTTGAACCTAACTTTCCAGATAAAGGACATGTTCTACACCTCTGATCCCTGTGGCACTTTTAAAGACTAACATATGTATTTATCGCATGAGCTTTCACTAGAGAAAATCCCACTTTGTCAGACATTTTCTCCCACGAAAGCTCATGCAATAAATAAATTTGTTAGTCTTTAAAAGTGCCATAGGACTCCATATAATGTAAGACTCTTTATGTATATATAATATAGACCAGTATATATATATATATATATATATATATATATATAGCCATGCTCCTTGATAATTCCAGAACACTTATTTGAGTAATATTATTGATAGAACTGGTCTACCCCTGTGTTTATATATATATATATATAAAACTCATTTATGTTCTAAATAACATTCAACATTAGAGGGGAAATGTAAACCAGCTGCTTTGATTGGGGGAAACAATAGCTTTGAAAATATAATCTGTTAATAGAAGTAAGGAAAGTAATTTTCTCTGTATATGAACTAAAGAATGAATGAAACCCTTGGCCATGTGATTGTTCTTTATTCACAGGGGTAGACCAGTTCTATCAATAATATTACTCAAATAAGTGTTCTGGAATTATCAAGGAGCCTGGCTCCTTGGGGAGGTCATGATGCAGGGATTGGAGAGTAGATGAAGGGATAAAGACAAGAGATAGCTAATTAGGGGGGTAGTGTTCCTAGGGAGGCAGGAGCATATATGCTTTTCTTATAGAATTTATGATTCAGAGGGCAAGCGTCCTTTTCATCAGTGCATTTCATTGAATCAACAGTACTGATATGTACTTTTAAGTCTTTTCCTGTGAGAGCCGATGGACTCTGTCTGCCATACATAGGGACAGAAACTATTTCATAGTTATGCTTGATTTAAGAGTTTTGAGATGTTGACATTGACAACCATGGAATAACCTGTCAATAGGAAAAGACTTGTCTTAAGCCTGATCTACACTGCTGGCAAAATTTGGCAGCAGTCCACAGGAGTTATGTGAGCTACCCTGCATAGGTTGCATAACTCCCATCAACTTTGTAACTTCTCTTTAGCACATAATCATCACTCTACTGCACTGATGGGAATGCATACCTGTCCTCGGAGCACTGTGCCACTTGAGGGAATGGTTTTATTAGATCAACTTCCAGAATGACTGAGCTTGCCTTTACTGACCGCACAATTGATCTGGAAAAATCGATCTGACGGTGGCGAATTTGCTGCTCTCTGTGTATGTATACCCTTAGACCCTCACTACCTATACCCTTCACTTAATAGTTGGCTTCTGCCTGGAAGAACTATCTAATATTGTGGTGGGTATTTTTATATATATATATATATATATATATATATATATATATATATATATATGGCTAATACTTTGGAATCCTGCCAAAATCAAAGATTCAATTGTATCTTGTCAGTGAATTCTACCAGTAAATTGTGTTGTGTAAAATATATTTCCTATCTTCAATTTGAATGTCTTTGTCAGTGTTAATGTCCCTTTTCTCTTGTATTATGAGAGGCTAAAAATTGATTTCCTGTGTCTTATTTTATATATAGCCATCAGGTCCTTTCTTATACATCTCCTTTCTAAACTTAAAGTAAATGCCAATTCCCCCCCTCCCCCTCCCCAAATCCCACCTTCATACAGCACTCTTACTGTGTCTCTCTTCTCTTAAGAATATCTCTAGACCTTCTCTATTATTGCTTGGAGCAAAATTGTTAATATTAAGTAATATTAAGGAGAACTACTTCAGACCATTATGTATAAGAAATAATTGATTTTTGCATCCTTTTGGTGGATAAATATGAAAATATGAATGTGGTATTTAGGATCTTATAGTATGGACATGTCTGTGCTTTTCTCTACCGTATCTTTGAAATCTATTGAAAGATTCTTCTGAACTTAGGTCCTGACATAGTACTCCACAAACATTTACAAAACTTCGTATTATTCATAATATAAGAATTATTAAATGTTTAGTTTTCTCAGAACAGAGCTATACATTTCCAAGAAAATAATCTGGTCTTAATTCTCATCACAAGACAAGGTGCTCTCAGATAACACAGGGGTAAGCATGGTATAAGAATCTAGGCAGACACCATGTTACACTGGGTAATATTTTGATTTCACTGATGGTGTTCCTCATTATACTTGTGCAATATCGTATTCAGGCCTTCTCTGTAGAAACAATCCAGGGGAAGGGGAGATAGTCAACATGAAGCAAATCTTTTTAATCTCATCCAAATAAATAAATAAATAAATAAATAAATAAATAACATTTTAAAAAAATACTCTGTGAGGTTGGGGTCAATGAATAATACTTTTTTTCCACATTAGCTATAAGTTTATCATCTCTCTCTCGCTGCCAGCATTGACAAAGTTTCAAAGACTGAAGTATAATGTGAGTTGTCACACTGACAGATTCCCTAAGATATCTTTTGAATTTTGATTATTGCAGCTATTCAAAGTTCAGTTTTCTATCTATGAATATCTAAGTTTTATAAAGTGCACTGTGTACAAGTGTAAGTAGCTTTAAACTCTGAAAAATGAGAAGTTTGGTAGATTACAAGGTGATTGTAAATTGCCACGAGATCCTATACATCTTTTATGTAACTTTAAAACAATGGGTTTAATGTCAGCTATGGTGATTATATTTGTAGCTCCACATAATAACAAGCATCATAATTTAAGTTTTTTTAAAAAAGGCAGGAAACAAATGATGTGACTATTACCATAAGAGCAATTTTACAGCACAGTTTAATTATTTGGTTCAGTAATGTTCAATAATTATTTCAACACTGAAATCCCTTGCAATGCAGTCCCTTCAACAAACTAAACAACTGTTTCATTACCAGTAACTACTTTACAAGGCAATTTCAAAATCTGACAACTTCTTGCCTGTCTGAAATTCAGTCACTAAATAAAAGACTGTGACTAGGAGACATGAATTAACAGCTCATTAAAAGGAGAGCACAGATTCAGTGCTCTCATTTTTGGTCTTTCTCTCTCTCATTGCTTAGCAGCCCTCTTGACTCATGCACAATTTGTGGGTGACATTTGTAAATTCAGTGTTTCATTCCCATACCTTCCAAAACACTCATGTCACCCCATGCCATAATGTTTCAGAGGACAATGGGCTTTTTCCCCTGGAGTCATTCATTCTTCTAATCCTAATTATGCTAACCCTTTAGAGGGAGATGGAAAAAAAGTTAGATCCTTTTCTATTTGGCTGACTGGTTAGAATTAGGGACGAGCTATTCTGTAATGCCAGGGTAAGGAGAGTTCTCCTACCCTTTTATATCCTTTTTCCATTTAGTCCAAACTCCAAGTAACTCTTTCACACTAACTAACTAACAACTATTGAATCGAGATGTTGCTGTACTTGCCTTCCCCTTGCTGCTGACACCAGGTCACTAGGACTATGTCTACACTGGCAAGTTGGTTCAAATTAAGGAAGCTTAATTCGAACTAACTTAAGCCTTGGCCACACTAGGCTTTCATTAGTTCGAATTAAGGGCTTCCTTAATTCAAACTAATAAATTTGCTTATACTTTTCGAACTAACGGTTAATTCGAACTAGTTAGTTCGAATTAACCCACTGTGGCCATGTTAGTTCGAACTAAGCGCTTAGTTCGAATTAACCGGCACATTGACCTTAATGCAATTGACTAATGCATGGCACTTGCTTAGTTCAAACTAAAATTTGCTAGTTCGACTTAAGTTCATTCCAACTAACTAAAATTAGTTCGAATAAATTAGTTTGAATTAACTAATTCGAACTAACTTTATAAGGGTAGACATAGCCAAGAAGACCATGAACTCTTGTCTCTTCTCCTTTCTTCCTCTCTCCCTTCACTGCAGCAACCAGCAGAAAGAGTAGCACAGAGGGATTAGGAGAAGAGAGAAGGCTGAGAGATGAAGGAAGGAATAATATTAGGACACTTTCCCATGGGATGACTGATTCCATCCAAATAATTCTCAACCCATAAAATGAACAAATTTCACCCTGGAACTCAGCAACCCCTCTAGCATTTGGCCATTTAATGATGGTGGGAGGGAGGTAGGGGGGGCATTTTATGGGCTGTGAATCAAAAACAAAATATATATTTTAGGGGTAGGATCAGGATAGATAGTAAATAAAACGTAACTTCAGAGAGGACATGAAGTGAACTGCATCCGAGGGTGCTGAGGGAGTTGGGGGAAATGATTGCAGAGCCGCTGGCCATTATCTTTGAGAACTCGTGGCGAACGGGGGTGGTCCCGGAGGATTGGAAAAAGGCAAATATAGTACCTATCTTTAAGAAAGGGAAAAAGGAGGATCCGGGGAACTACAGACCGGTCAGCCTCACCTCAATCCCTGGGAAAATCATGGAGCAGGTCCTCAAGGAATCCATCCTGAAACACTTGGAGGACAATAGAGTGATCAGGAACAGTCAACATGGATTCACCAAGGGCAATCGTGCCTGACCAACCTGATTTCCTTCTATGATGAGATGACTGGATTTGTGGATGCGGGAAGAGCCGTTGACGTGATATACCTTGACTTTAGCAAGGCTTTTGATACGGTTTCCCACAACATTCTCGTTGGCAAGTTAAGGAAGTATGGGTTGGATGAGTGGACCGTAAGGTGGATCGAAAACTGGTTAGATCAACGGGCTCAGCGGGTAGGAATCAATGGCTCGATGTCTGGTTGGCAACCGGTAACGAGTGGAGTGCCCCAGGGATCGGTCCTGGGGCCGGTTCTATTCAACATCTTCATTAATGATCTTGATGATGGAATAGACTGCGTGCTTAGTAAGTTTGCGGATGACACCAAGTTGGGGGGAATGGTAGATACTCTGGAGGGCAGGGACAGGATCCAGAGAGACTTGGACAAATTGGAACAGTGGGCCGAAAGAAACCTCATGAGGTTCAACAAAGACAAGTGCAAAGTCCTGCACTTAGGACGGAAAAATCCCATGCACTGCTACAGGCTGGGGACCGATCAGCTAAGTAGCAGTGCTGTAGAAAAGGACCTGGGAGTTATGGTGGACGGGAAGATGAATATGAGCCAACAGTGTGCCCTTGTTGCCAAAAAGGCCAATGGCATATTAGGCTGCATCAGTAGGAGTATTGCCAGCAGATCGAGGGATGTGATAATTCCCCTCTATTCGACACTGGTCAGGCCGCATCTGGAGTACTGTGTCCAGTTTTGGGCTCCCCACTACAGAAAGGATGTGGACAAATTAGAAAGAGTCCAGCGGAGGGCAACAAAAATGATTAGGGGGCTGGGGCACATGACTTATGAGGAGAGACTGAAGGAACTAGGCTTATTTAGTCTACAGAAGAGAAGACTGAGGGGAGATTTGATAGCAACCTTCAACTACTTGAAGGGTTGCTCCAAAGAGGAGGGAGCTAGGCTGTTCTCGAGGGTAACAGAGGACAGAACAAGGAGCAATGGTTTCAAATTACAGCTGGGGAGGTCAAGGTTGGATATTAGGAAAAACTTTCTCACTAGGAGGGTGGTGAAGCATTGGAATGGGCTATCTAGGGAGGTGGTAGAATCTTCATCTTTGGAGATTTTTAAGGCTCGGTTAGACAAAACTCTGGCTGGGATAATTTAGGGGGAGTGGTCCTGCTTTTTAGCAGGGGGTTGGACTAGATGACCTCGTGAGGTCCCTTCCAACCCTATGATTCTATGATTCTAAGAGGCTGTTGCCACACAACAGGAAGCTTTCATGTGTGGACGCTTTGATTGTTATCGCGCGGTAAGGAGCCTTACTGCGCGATAACTCTGTAGTGTGTAGAAGGCCTTAGTCTCACTCTCTTCCAGTACTCAACCACTCCCACTCTGTGGCTTTGCCCTCCGATCATCGTGGCTTTCTCCCTTTCTGGGGAATTCGTGTACATCTAAATCTCTCTGGACTCACTGTCCCAGGCAATCTTTTATTTTACTGACCCCTTAACAATGCCACTCCTCCAGTGGCTGGCAGGGGAACCTCTACACTGGGTTCCAGCCCAGGGATGCTACAACAAGCAAACAAGATCTGCAGAGTCCTAAATCTTACTGATGGATCCCTAAATTACTTCCTACCTTACTTTCTCTCACCCTGTTACTGACTGCAATTTCTCTCTCTGCAGCCCCTTTTTGCATTTAACTACTAGGCTTTATATGGGCCCCTCCTGTTCCTCTCCAGCTCAGCTTCATCTTCAATAGTCCTCCTTCCTGCCTGACTCCTCCTCCAGCTGCAGCCTAGGTGGCTAATCAACACAGCTACCTACCCTTAACCCCCTCAAGCCCTTGTGTTGGGCAGCCACCCTATCACAGGGGAAATGACATTTTCTTGTCAGTTAAAAGGAACAAGATTACTCTGCTAGAACATTTTATATTTTGAAATAATTTCCCCTCTCTCATTTGGGCACTGTAACGTCTTAAATTTATCAGGTATACACAGTATAAAAAACTGTAACTATGACTGTGACAGAGCCAGGCCTGATGGCTACAGAAGAGTGGTCTTATTTGGGTACTGAGAGATGGGCGGGTGCAAGCCTGCCCACTGCTAAAACCCCTCCCACAGTCTAAGGGGAGGAGGCACAGAACCCAGATCCAACTGAGTTCGGGGGACAACTAATGAGAAAACAGGAACGGGTGTGAGGGTCACAGGTTCAAAAATACAGACTCAGAAGGGGACACTGAGCAGAGAACCCCAGACAGCACCCATTGCTCCCAGAAAACGTCAGGGGAGCCAGCAGATGCTGCCCAGAGGAACTCTGCAAGGAGACGCGATTGGACGACGGACCAGAAATAGGCCCCACAGTTGCAGAGATCCCTTTGGCCAACCTTTTCTCCCTTGTTTTGTATATTGCGGCCTTGGCGAGGGTCTAGGAGGAGGTTGGCGAGGAGGTCTCATGACTTTGTGGGGGCCACGGATGGGGAGTGCATATAAAAACAAGTGTGAGGAAAAGTGCAGCCAGAACCTCAATAAGAGGTTCTGGAGGAGCCAGAAAATGGGCTGCAGCCTGGCGCACTCAAGGCAGGCGTGTGCCAGGGTTTCCCTCACACTGCAGAATGGGCAGGTGTCGGGACGAGGGGTGAACTGCCCCAAGTACACATCCGTGCTCACGGCTCCGTGGAGGAGCTGCCAACTGATGTGCCCGGCAGGCTGTGGGGTCAAAGTGGCATACAAGCTGGCCCACCGGGTTCCTCACCCTCCACTGATGAAATTAGTTCCTGCCATTTTGTATCTTGGCAGGACACAAGGGTGAGGAAGTGGATGGTATGGAGCATGAGCATGTACAGATATTTGCAAGGCGCGGTTTGAAAGTGTGCAGGTGCAAATCTAGCCGATGAAAAGCTCTGGAGGGCCAGGATTGAGGGGAGGGTGGGGAGCACCCTCTTGCAGAACCCATTCGAGGTAGACTCGATCAGCGGGGGGCAAGGTTGCCTTCACCTCATGGAGTAGGCGCGGGGGGAGGGGGGTTGAAGGGCGGAGAGCCCCATGCACTGGAAATCCACCCAGTCCCCCCGGGCACAGTCCAGAAGGTCTCTGACCTTGGTGACGCCTGCCAGGACCAGCCTCTACCTCATGGAGGGGGCCTCTGCCACCTGCACACTAAGATGGGGATTGTGGAGCAGGGGCTCCATGAGAAGGTCCTCCCCCCAGTGGGCACAAGGGACCTGGAGGCTGAGACGAACCTCCAGGTCTGGAGGAGGTCCTGTTAGAAGGCTGGCAGCTTACAGAGGTCTCGTGGGAAACCTCTTGGGTGGATGTAAAAGAGCTGCCGGTCATATCGGAGCTCTCGGTAGCGGCGAAGGAAGGTGCACACCAAGTGACTCCACATCAGACTACCTGCACTATAAAGCAGTCTCTGCAGGGCCTGGAGGTGGAAGGCATGGACCTGGCTGTAGATGCAGCACAGGCCTGCCCTCCCTCCTCCAGGGGAAGACTCAGGATCCCTGCAGAGACCCAATGCAGTCCTGGCAAAAAGAACTCCAGAATTGTCCTCTGGAGGTTGGCCAGGAACCTCGGGGGCGGGACCAGGGTGTTGAGCCGGTGCCAGAGCATGGACAGGATGAGCTGGTTGATGACCATTGCCCTCCCCCGAAGGGAGAGTCATTGCAGCAGTCCTGTCCATCTCCGGAGCCGCTCAGACACCCTGTCCTCCAACCCTTGCCAGTTCTCATCTGGGGAGGAATGTGTGGCAGAAAGATAAATGCTGAGATAGAGCAGCGGACCCGTGTTCCACTGGATGGTTTGAAGCATGGGTGGGAGGGAGCCTGCTGACCACGTGGCCCCCACCACAACGTCAGAGCTCTTGACCCAGTTTACCTGGGTGGAGGGGGCTGCCGAATAGATGGTCAGGCAGGCCTCCAGCCGCTCAAGAGCGCCCGGGTCCTGGACCACAAGGAGCACATCGTCGGCGTAGGCTGTCAGGACCAGCCTCAGCTCTGGCTCATGGAAAACCAACCCGGTCAACCTTCGACGGAGGAGACAGAGGAAGGCTCCACAGCCAGAGCGTTCAGCTAGCCTGACAGCTGACAGCCTTGACGTAGTCCTTGCCTGAAGCTGACCGGTTTGGTGAGGGTCCAGTTGAGCCTGACCAGGCACTCTGCAGAGGCATACAGCGCCTGGAGAAACCCCATGAACCACGGCCCGAAGCTGGACACCTGAAGGGTGCCCAGGAGATACCCGTGGTCCATCCTGTCAAATGCCTTCTCCTAGTCCAGGGACAGGAGAGCGAATGACAGACCATCCCTACATCCGAGCTCCAAGAGATCCCAGACCAGATACAGATTGTTAAAGATGGAGCAGGCCGGGACTGCGTAAGTCTGGTCTGGATGGATCTCGTCCTGCAGCACAGACCCCAGCCACAGCGAGATGGCCTTGGCTATGATTTTGTGGTCCGTGCTGAGGAGCGAGAGGCTGAGGGACGCCAGTTACGAAGATCGCGGAGGTCCCCCTTCTTGGGCAGCAGGGCCAGCACGGCCCACCAGCAAGAAAGGGGGAGCATTCTGTTTCCCTTGGACTTGGCCTAGACGATGGCGAGGTCCAGGCCGAGGACATCCATATAACACACGGTAGAACTCCACAGTCAGCCGGTCAATGCCCGTGGATTTGTTGGTGAGCATGAGATGGAGGACTTCTGAGAACTCGGCTAGAGTGAGAGGTAGCTCTAGCCAGTCCTGGTTGCCCTCGCTGACCATGGGAAGTTCATTCCAGAGCACCCTGCAGGCAGCAGCTTTGGTCAGATCTGGGGAGAAAAGGCTGGCATAGAAGGTCCTGGCCCTTCCATGGATCTCTGCCAGACCCGTGAGGGGGGGCACCGTCTTCAGCAAGAAGGCAGGTGACATGTTTCTTAGCCTCCCTCAGTTTCTCCAGGGTATAGGAGAAGCAGGAGCCGCAATCCATCTCCCAAAGGAGACGGATGCAGGATTTAACAAAGGCTCCCTGGGCCGCAGGTCCTCGAGGGACCAGAGCACTTCCTGCTTCTCCTGGCATGCTCTGCAGAGGGATGGATCCTCATGGCTGGTTGCCAGACACCTCTCCAGCTCTAAGACCTTCTGCTCCAGTTGCTCTATCGCTGCATCCCTCCACCGGCTAGCCCTCCGAATGTAGTCACGGCAGAAGAGCCAAGTGCGCACCTTCCCTATGTCCAATCAATGCCGCGCTGAGGGAAAGGCGGGTCTCTGCCCCCGCCACGCCAGCCAGAACTCCCGGAAGGATGCCATGAAGCCCACGTCCTCCAGCTTGTTGTTGAAGTGCCAGTAGGCCGGACCTGGCCTCTCTGCCGAGAGAGAGGCCATCACAGTCACCTGATGGTGATCCAAAAATGGCACCGGCCGAACGCTGGACGAGTGAGCTCATGCTAGATGGTACCTGGACAAGTAGATGCGGTCCAACTGGGGGTGGTGCGACCGATCTTCCCCCACCTGGACAAAGGTAAAGGTGACAGAATCTTCCGGGTGGTGGTCGTGCCAGATGTCCACCAGGGTGTGATGGTCTATTATCTCCCTGAGGACATCTGCGGCAGCCAGAAAGTGCTTGGTCTCCGTGTGGTCCTGTTCCTTGAGGGTGATGTTGAAATCCCCACCCAGGACCAGGCACTCCTGAGGATCCAGTGTGCTCAGAAAGGCGGCTGTCTGCCAGAAGAATGGCACCCGTTCTGGGCACGATGCAGGGATGTAGACGTTCAAGTTCAACATCAGCCTCTCCATACGGACCTGGATGTGCAGCAGGCGGCCTGGCACAACCTCGGCAACCCCCAGCACCTTGGGCTGTAGGTCAGGGGAGAACATGGTGGTACAAGAGAGTGGTGGAGAGCAGGTATATTAGCCCCATGCTCAGCAAAGCCCTTTTCCCAGTGTGGCTAGAGCAGGGCTGCTTTGAGCCAATCATGGCACCTGACTCCAATTAAGGAGCATGGAGTCAGTTGGAGCAGCTGACTCCAATTAAGAGTAACAGTTAAAAAGGTCCCTGTTGCAGCCAGGCAATGAGGGAGTTTGGGCGTGTTGTTTGGAGGTGGAGGTAGGAGCAGAATTTGGTGTGTGGAGGAGAAGAGAGGAGGAGAGCTGACCAGTAGCTGTTACTGACAGCACCTAGGAGGTACAGGCAGTTAGGGCAAGTTTACCCAAATGGACCTTAGCCCCAGCAGCCTGTGGGACAGAGAGCCTAGCCCCGAGGTAGGAGGGACTGGGGATCCATAGCACTGGGGGTTTGGAGATGGGAAAACTGTGCCTCAACTGGCTGCCACTACACAGGAGCCATGGGAACAGACAGTCCTCAGTTTTGCCACACTTTCTTGTCAAATATATAACTTTCTAATGTTCTGAAACTCTTAGAACAATGACAAGCACTTTTTTCACAAGATGGCCTTGCTTTTTACCTTCACTGTACTATCAATTTCCAAAGGGATAGCCGTGTTAGTCTATTGTAGGAAGACAACAGAGT
>ML686202.1:1538531-1703172 GCA_007922175.1 Pelusios castaneus | reverse complement strand
TTTCTTTCTTTCTTTCTTTCTTTCTTTCTTTCTTTCTTTCTTTCTTTGAGTTAACTGTCCCTAGTTTTGCTTATGATAAGCTTGCTCCCAAGGGTTGTCATCAAAAGTCCCCCAACCCTAAAATTTGTTTCCCTCTTTGATCCATTTTTAACTTTCAGAGAACATTATAGCACTTGTCTACTTACTCAGACTTCTAATAAGGAAGAGTTGAATATGGATTTTAATTTTTGATGGTTGTGGAGTTTTCACCTGACACTGTATTTTAGATGCATTTGTAGAATGTGGTTTTATTATTTATTATATTCATTAAGTCGACTTTATTTTCCTTAAGTCAACTTAAGGAAACTGTAGTGTAGACGCAGGGTAAATTACGTTGACTTAAACAAGCCCTCACTGCCCCCAGGGGGGGGAGCAGGCAGGCCCAGGGGCAGGGTGGGTGCACGGGGGGGAAGGGGGCGCAGGCTCTCAGGCATCTGAGTCGAATTTGCATATAAATTCGAGTTCTGCAGTTTCTTTTTGAAGCTGTGATTTGTTATTCATGTGTTTCAGCACAGCAAGTCGTCAATGCAGTGAGCAGGGAGTTGCCTTGGGATTAAACAGGGACTAGGGATTTTTTCTCATTACAACAGGTGATTTGACCTCACCTTCCTCTATATGCTGTTTCCCAGTGTTTGAATCCTAACATCTATTTTGATTTGCTGTTGGAGCCTGACCCGACCCTATGTCATACACTTCCCTGCATTTAATTTCCTCCCACTCGATAAATTTCCCATCTTCAAAGCATCTGACTAAGTGGGATTTTCTCCCAAGAAAGCTCAAGCGATAAATAAATCTGTTAGTCTTTAGAAGTGCCACAGGACTCTGTTTGTTTCTCTGCAATAGCCTAACACGGCTACCCCTTTGGAACTTGACCTCATTTTGAGAGATGCTTAATCTACTGTGTAGAAACTTGTCTGTTGATAGCCAGCTTGAACCTGAGATATAGATCCATCAGGGACGTCCACCTGGCACTTTTCACAAGTGTCAGATGCCCATTCTTTTTTAACCTATGAAAATAAACGAAGTAAGCATGTTAAAATCTTAGAACATTGAGCACATCTGGTCTACACTCTGTTTTACTGAAAACTCCTGCACAAAGTTAAGTCATGCAATATACCGTAAAAGGCTGACAACCACAGTTGTAATAGCTTTAGACAGCTTCAGTTTTGGCTATTGGAAGTCGAAATTATAAACGGGAGTCAATTTATCATTTGCCAGTGTCATTGTTGAGGAAATCAGATTCATTTTGTATAATGGTGTTACTTCATTATGTTTCCTTTTCTGCCTCAGATAATGGTTATTTTCAAACTTCACTTCTAATTCTCTTCCTTCTAAAAACAATTTTGTCACTGTACAGATTCTATTTGTCTTACACAACCCTGGTATAAGGTATAAAGCCTCTCTCACTAGTTAATTTATTTTCACAAAGAGATTTATTTTATCAGGGCTATACTTTGAGTAGCTAGCTAGCGTGGTTAAATTAACTCTCTTTCTTACCCTGAAAGAAAATATAAAATATCAAATAGTGCCATCTTCCACATTGCACTCCTTGATTAGCACAAAATTTATATCTTGCCCTCCACCTCCCGCAGTTTCCTTGCAGTAACACTCTAAAGTGATTGTCACTTGGGATAATGCACATGAAAACGTTATATATCAAGAAACAAGATTGTTCTGTACTGTGGCTTACAGTAAAATGTCAGTTTAGAACTCGTTCTTGGGAAACAAAAGAACAAATGTCATATTGATGACTAAATAGTCAGTAGCATCTCTATATGGAGAAACGCCTGTCATTGTCCTTTCTTGATTATTGTTCATTTGATTCAATTTTTCTCAGTGCAGATCCGCTGAGATTAAGAAATAGTAATTGTGTGTCTGGTTGGATTAAACACTCCTATTTAAACTTTCATCTAGCCTAGCACAGGGCGTTGTTCTACAAACCTTTCTGCACCAGCTATGTGTCCTTAAAGTGTTCATCTACAGGGAGTGCAGGTGGAGGTACTGCTCAATTTCATGGAGTTAACGCTAGGAAAGGATAGCTTTAAAATGATTGAGGGCACTACGGAAACATTATAGCCCAGTCCTCTCTGTCCACTTTGCCCTGCACTATGCTTGCCTCTGTTTTGTAGGACAGATGAACATAACATAAGAACATAAGAAAGGCCGTACTGGGTCAGACCAGAGGTCCATCTAGCCCAGTATCTGTCTACCGACAGTGGCCAGTGCCAAGTGCCCGAGGGAGTGAACCCAACAGGCAATGATCAAGTGATCACTCTCCTGCCATCCGTCTCCATCCTCTGATAAGCAGAGGCTAGGGACACTATTCTTAACCCCTTTCTGGCTAATAGCCATTTATGGACTTAGCCCCCATGAACTTATCCAGTTCCCTTTTAAATATTGTTATAGTCCCAGCCTTCACAACCTCCTCAGGTAAGGAGTTCCACAAGTTGACTGTGCGTTGTGTGAAGAAGAACTTCCTTTTATTTGTTTTGAACCTGCTACCTATCAGTTTCATTTGGTGACCCCTGGTTCTTGTATTATGGGAGTATTTAAACAACTTTTCCTTGTCCACTTTTTCCACATCAGTCATAATTTTATATACTTCTATCATGTCCCCCCTCAGTCTCCTCTTTTCCAAGCTGAAGAGGCCCAGCCTTTTCAATCGTTCCTCATACGAGGCACTCTCCAAACCCCTAATCATTTTAGTTGCCCTTTTCTGAACCTTTTCTGGTGCTAGAATATCTTTTTTGAGATGAGGAGACCACATCTGTACACAGTATTCGAGATGTGGGCGTACCATGGATTTATATAAGGGCAATAATACATTTGCAGTCTTATTTTCTATCCCCTTTTTAATGATCCCTAACATCCTGTTTGCTTTTTTGACCGCCTCCGCACACTGTACGGACATCTTCAGAGAACTATCCACAATGACTCCAAGATCTTTTTCTTGACTCGTTGTAGCCAAATTAGCCCCCGTCATATTATAGGTATAGTTGGGGTTATTTTTTTCCAATGTGCATTACTTTACACTTATCCACATTAAATTTCATTTGCCATTTGGATGCCCAATCACTTAGTTTTGTGAGATCTTTTTGAAGTTCTTCACAATCTGCTTTGGTCTTGACTATCTTGAGTAGTTTAGTATCGTCTGCAAACTTAGCTACCTCACTGTTTACCCCTTTCTCCAGATCATTTATGAATAAATTGAATAGGACTGGTCCTAGGACCGACCCTTGGGGAACACCACTAGCTACCCTTTTCCAATCTGAGAATTTACCATTTACTCCTACCCTTTGTTCCCTGTCTTTTAACCAGTTCTCAATCCATGAAAGGACCTTCCCTTTTATCCCATGACAACTTAACTTACATAACAGCCTTTGGTGAGGGACCTTGTCAAATGCTTTCTGGAAATCTAAGTACACTATGTCCACTGGATCCCCCCTGTCCACATGTTTGTTAACCCCTTCAAAGAACTCTAATAGATTAGTAAGACACGATTTCCCCTTACAGAAACCATGTTGGCTATTGCTCAACAGTTTATGTTTTTCTATGTGACTGACAATTTTATTCTTAACTATTGTTTCAACTAATTTGCCCGGTACCGACGTTAGACTTACCGGTCTGTAATTGCTGGGATCCCCTCTAGGGCCCTTTTTAAATATTGGCGTTACATTAGCCGACTTCCAGTCTTTGGGTACCGAAGCCATTTTAAGGGACAGGTTACAAATCTTAGTTAACAGTTCCGCGACTTCACATTTGAGTTCTTTCAGAACTCTTGGGTGAATGCCATCTGGTCCCGGTGACTTGTTAATGTTGAGTTTATCAATTAATTCCAAAACTTCCTCTAGTGACACTTCAATCTGTGACAGTTCCTCAGATCTGTCACCTACAAAAGCCGGCTCAGGTTTGGGAATCTCACTAACATCTTCAGCCGTAAAAACCGAAGCAAAGAATCCATTTAGTTTCTCTGCAATGACTCTATCATCTTTAAGCGCTCCTTTTGTATTATCATCATCAAGGGGCCCGACTGGTTGTTTGGCAGGCTTCCTGCTTCTGATATACTTAAAAAACAATTTGTTATTACCTTTGGAGTTTTTGGCTAGCCGTTCTTCAAACTCCTCTTTGGCTCTTCTTATTACACTCTTGCACTTAAGCTGGCACTGTTTGTGCACCTTTCTGTTTGCCTCACTAGGATTTGACTTCCACTTTTTAAAGGAAGTCTTTTTACCTCTCAGTGCTTCTTTTACATGGTTGGTGAGCCATGGTGGCTCTTTTTTGGTTTTTTTACAGTGTTTCTTAATTTGGGGTATACAGTGAAGTTGGGCCTCTATTATGGTGTCTTTAAAAAGCGCCCATGCAGTTTTCAGAGATTTCACTTTAGTCACTCTACCTTTTAGCTTTTGTTTAACTATCCCCCTCATTTTTGTATAGTTCCCCCTTTTGAAATTAAATGCCACAGTGTTGGGCTGTTGAGGTGTTCTTCCCCCCACAGGGCTGGTGAATGCTATTGTATTATGGTCACTAGTTCCAAGCGGTCCTGCTACAGTTACCTCTCGGACTAGCTCCTGCGCTCCACTTAGGATTAAATCTAGAGTTGCCTCTCCCCTTGTGGGTTCCCATACCAGCTGCTCCATGAAGCAGTCATTCAAAGTATCGAGAAATTTTATCTCTGCAATATGTCCTGAAGTGAAATGTTCCCAGTCAATATGGGGATAGTTGAAATCCCCCACTATTATTGGGTTTTTAAATTTGATAACCTCCCTAATTTCCCTTAGCATTTAATCATCGCTCTTACTATCCTGGTCAGGTGGCCGATAGTAGATCCCTAATGTTATATTGTCATGGAAGCATGAGATTTCTATCCATAGCGATTCTATGGAACAAGTGGATTCGCTTATGATTTTTACTTCATTTGAATCTACATTTTCTTTCACATATAGTGCCACTCCTCCTCCCGTACGACCTGTTCTGTCCTTCCGATATATTTTGTACCCCGGAATGATTGTGTCCCACTGATTGCTCTCTGTCCACCAGGTTTCTGTGATGCCTATTATATCAATATTCTCCTTTACCACTAGGCACTCTAGTTCACCCATTTTATTATGTAGACTTCTAGCATTTGTGTATAAGCACTTTAAAAACTTGTCCCTGTTTATTTGTCTGCCCTTTTTTAATGTGCCAGATTCTTTGTCATGTGGCTGTTTATCATCGGATCCGGCCCCCTCACCATCCTTTTCTGTCCTCTGTTCCTGACTATAACTATAACTATAACCTGGAGATTCCCTCTCATCAGACTCTCCCTTAAGAGAAGTCTGTGTCCAATCTACCTGCTCCTCTGCAGCAGTCGGCTTTCCCCCATCCTCTAGTTTAAAAACTGCTCTACAACCTTTTTAATGTTTAGCGCCAGCAGTCTGGTTCCCTTTTGGTTTAGGTGGAGCCCATCCCTCCTGTATAGGCTCCCCCCATCCCAAAAGTTTCCCCAGTTCCTAATGAACGTAAACCCCTCCTCTCTACACCATCATCTCATCCACGCATTGAGACTCTGAATCTCTGCCTGCCTACCTGGCCCTGCGCGTGGAACTGGGAGCATTTCTGAGAATGCCACCATAGAGGTCCTGGATCTCAATCTCTTTCCTAGTAGCCTAAATTTTGCTTCCAGGACATCTCTCCTACCCTTCCCTAAGTCATTGGTACCTACATGTACCACGACCACCGGCTCCTCCCCAGCCCTACACATAAGTCTGTCTAGATGCCTCGAGAGGTCCGCAACCTTCGCACCAGGCAGGCCAGTCACCATACGGTTCTCCTGGTCATCACAAACCCAGCTATCTATGTTTCTAATGATCGAATCTCCCATTACTAACACCTGCCTTTTCCTAGCAACTGGAGTTCCCTCCCCCGGAGAGGCAACCTCCGTGCGAGAGGCAGCCTCAGCATCATCTGGAAGGAGGGTCCCAACTATGAGAAGGTTCCCCTCTGCTCCCGCTGACTGCTCTGCTTCCCTTGGGCATTCTTCCTCCTCAACAGCACAGAGGCTGTCTGAGCGGAGGTGGGACAATTCTACAGTGTCCCTGAAAGCCTCGTCGACAAACCTCTCTGCCTCTCTCAGCTCCTCCAGTTCCGCCACCCTGGCCTCCAAAGCCCGCACGCGGTCTCTGAGGGTCAGGAGCTCCTTGCACCGAATGCAGACATACGACACCCGCCCACAAGGCAGGTACTCATACATTCCGCACCCGGCGCAATAAACTGGATAGCCCCCACTCTGCTGCTGGGCTTCTGCCTGCATTGTCTCCTAGTTAATGAAAGGGTGGTTGAAAGAAAGGGGTTTTAGAGTATGGTTTTGAAGTATAGGTTATATGGGGACAGGGGACCAAAGAGGACCTATGGGGCCCCGCCCTCCCTTGAAACTCCCTTGCAAAACTCCCTGTTAGCAGCCCCTGGTCGCTTATGTGTGGCTTTATAAAGCCCTGGCCTGGGTTAATGCCCCACCCACTGATTAAGGCTGATTAAGCTCAGCCAATCACCAGAGGCTTCAAGCTCTCAAACTTACCTTTGAAGCTCACAGCCTCCAACTGCCAGCTCTAGCACACAGTCCTTCAAACAGACACACACAAACCCCTAGCACACAAACCCCTAGCACACAGTCCTTCAAACAGACACACAGACAGACACCAACTCAAGCTCAGCACACAGCTCACAGCAGTAACCCCTAAACACACACCCCCCCCCCAATACTACAGACAGTCACTTACCCCACAGATTCTGCAGTAGCTCCTCCTTCACCTGGAGAACTCCCTTGCAAAACTCCCTGTTAGCAGCCCCTGTTCGCAAAGGATGGCAGCTAAGTTTCCTCTTTGGCAGCCTCTGCCAGGGTACTTGCCACAACAGACCTTGGAATGAACATAACCCACAGGGAGTTGAAAATAGAGGCTTGAGACAATCTATATTTTTTTAATATTAAATGTGTACCATGTTCTCCAATATTACTCAACTTTCTAATGAGTGGTAAGTAGCAAAAGAACATAGAAACATGAAGTAGGGCAGAAAGTGATGATAGAGGGGAGATGATTTTTGGTAGTGGTCAAACTTTCTCTCATCCCAGTATTCACTTTTGTGATGTAAGCAACTCAGGATGGGCTAACATGAATGTAAGTAGGAGGAAGAGCTTTCAATTATCTCTTCATTCAACTCCAACTCCCATCCGCTACTTTGAAGGAGTCACATGCGGGGCTCTTGATGTGTCTACAGAGAACAATGTAAGCAGTGATAAGTGAACTTCAGAAGGCTCGTAGACTTGTTTCAGATAAACATTCAAGGGTTTTGATGCTTATCTGAAACTTATTTGCACTATTCATGTTGAACAGGAGTGGTAAGGGATTTCCCTGCTTCTGAGTGAATTCATCTGAATCTCTGCCAAGGATGGCTTTTATAACAGAGTAAAGAGAATTTATTTTAACACTTAAAACCATATAAATACATGGAAACTCAGATGATTCCAAATAGGAATGGGTAAATCCGTTCAGTTAAAATGAGGACTGGCTGGAGTCTTCATCTGTCCCTTAAACTAACTGTAAACCTTGTTTAGAGTTTGAAATAGTTAAAGAGCTTTCAGCATGACTGAACATGCCTCTGTAGGCCTCCATAGTCATCCTTACATATCTTGGATTATGTTGGCAGAATCACTGGCTCTCTTAATCTCCTTGCTCAGTCCTAACTGCTAATTTAATATATTGTAGGCACATGATTCACTTGGAACCTATGAAGTAAAATCCTGGCCTCACTGAAGTTGATGGCACTTTTGACATTCTAAGCATGAAATTCCATCCCTACTAAAGTCAATGTCAAACCTCGCACCAATGTCAATGGGGCCAGGATTTCACTCCTTGAATTTAGGTCCTAACAGAGAGGCTGCCAGAGGCACTAAATGTCACTGCTGCTTGTTATTGGAAGGAGGACTTATGTGCCATGTTTCTTGTATATGTGATGCTTCAGATGCATGACATTTTAGGATTTTGAAATCAGTGTGCCTATTGGTGATTTCTCTCTGTTAAAATAAGTCATTGTAAAAAAACCTAATTTTTACCAACACATTTTTAAAGAAGCTTATACAAATCACTTTGCTTTGCAAAGGGAGTTCCTTTATAATCTGAATTTTTTTAATACAGTCTTTTATTTAATATATATAATCTCTACTTTTTATTCGTCTGAACATGAAAGGCAACATTCCATGAAAAAGCAATCTGTCTTTAATCTCCAGTTTTAGCAAATTGCTGCCTTTGAAGATATATAGAGAAAAGTTGAACCACTTTGCCTACAGTATTGTTACTGTCCTCTCACTGACAGCACTGCTGGAGGTACCATTAATACCCATATTACTGGCTGTGAATTTGTTCCAGTAGGCTAACTTCCCAAGGTGTATGGAACCATGGCAAGCAGAGATGGCCATTTTTCTCATTTGCATATTGATGCTGCTTCCTGCTATGCACTGGGAGTGACTCTGAGTCTCTGGCAAAAGCTGAATTTAAACTTGGTTCCTACAACATGAATCTTACTAAAATTCTGCACTGACTGAATCAATTGCTGAAAAACTTGCTTAAAGTACTGTAGGTGTAACAGGTCTAGATCTGGGTCTGGTTAGTGCTCCTCTTCCTACTTGTTCTCATTGTCTTAAGTGTTGATGGAAAACATTTTTTTTTCTTGGCAGCACTATTATCTCTACCATTACACATAGTTCCTTGGATATGTGCAATGTAGGCAACCAAGCTAAGCAGGGCATCTTACTGACTCCTAAAAACCTTTTATTCATGCATCTACTTTTTAAAAGTGCATAAAAAGAAAATGTGTAATGGAGTCTCAAAATGCAAGGTAGAATTGACACATTTTAAAAGATTCAAAATTGACTATTTTCCCTTTTTTTTATTTTAAAGAGCTATAAAGCTGTCCTTCAGATGATATAGGATATTGTACTTTGGTTCTAGTATTGCATTGCCTACATTTAGTTGATATGGGAGAGGGTTGTTTTGCGATGGCTTATTTTTTAATCTGTTTCTGTTTTGAAGGGATTATATTCTCTGCTCAATATGTAAATAAGTGCTTCCCCTTTTTTGTTAGAAATCTAAATAAGAATAAAATGTCTGTCTAGTTCTATCTGAGAACATTAGTCAATGACCTATACCTTTATATTGTACATGTGTTTGTGAGAGAGACTATGAAATTTAATTTTAATGCTTTTAGACATGTCTTAACATGTGGTTAAACAGAGAATAATTTTAATTAGGTAAGGAACCTATGGCAACCTTTAGAATCAGTCACTAATATATGATATTTTAGACTTGAGATGTGGCTGCAGAGGCAATGTACTGTATGTAGCCTGTGGTCTGCCACTGGTTCAGAGAGGATTTTCCTTTTGGCTTTTATGAGTGTCCTAATATCACCCCTCATAGATTTAAGCATTTCTGAAAAAGAAAATAGCTAAGTGTTGCTGTTATTTATTGGTCTAAAAGGGCATAACCATATAGTTCCATGTACTAATTTACATTTCCTTTTTACTTTTCTTCTGGTTTTAAGTATTTTATTTACCATTTATAATAACTGGGGGCAGTTGAAGGAAGACACGTATATATCTTTAAAAATCATCTAATGGATTAGGACACCCAATTCTCACTTAAGGTGTTTGGAAATCCACTTGCCTTAGGTGTGATTTTGAAAATCTCATCAGTGTGTAACAAGTTTGTATGTATACAATATGCATTATTATAAAAATAATTACATTATGCATATTTCTAAACTGTTTATCATATAGTTCTAGGAACAAAGAACAATTCCCACCAGAGATTTACTAACTAAGACCACCATTTCTACATAATATTCTGCTACATTCAGTCCTTCCACAAATTTCCATTTTTTAATTTTTTTTTTACTCAGTGCATACTAATTCTGAATATTCAATTTGATTGATGTCTACAAGTGATGTATAATGGGGTACCTAAACTGCAAAATTGCATATTCTGATGGATAAGAAAAAAATAATGAAAGAAAAAAATGAATTAGCAATTGATTTCTCCTCATATAAATTGGTATGAATATTATGGCATATTTCTCGTGTCAAATTTTAATTATCAGCTGTGGTGCACAATTAAAATATAGATACTTTCATTAATCGTATATGCTCAGTGAGACAAAATAGGTTCACAAAATATTCACCATCAAAAACTACACTGCTGTTGTGTTTTGAAGGAAAAGGCTCGTTATGGCAAAGCTCAATAAAATAGCATTTTAAAATTGCTGCAGTGTATGATCTTTAGATTCCCAGTTTAAAGGCTTGGTCCTGACAAGTGTTTGAAATCAATGTAAGTTGCAAGTACCTAGTACTATGCCGTTTAAAAAACAAACAAATCAATCAAACAAAAATAGTTTGGTTTGTTTAAATGTGGTTTAGGTGTAATTACATATTTATATGTATATGCACATGCATTGTGCTTCACTTATGTTTAGAACTGATTCAAAGTCCACGGATGTCATTAGAATGGTACCTTGTGATTTCAGTGGGTCTTGAATCAGACCTCTTTCTGCAGCAAGAATTATGTAGGCAGAAACTCTAATTATGAAAATGTGTTGGATAAGATTTATTTAACAAAAAATATACAGCCACAGAAGAGATAGTGATGACCAATGGTACATAATTTACCTGACAAATGATTCATTCATGTAATGTAGTATAAACTCTGCTTTTTTAAACACCAAAAAATCTCTGCAAATAAGATTATTCTCCTAGAAGTGTCTTGCTTTTGTTGCTTTATTGCCTGTTTCAGCAGTAGTGACTCCAAGTATCTGTGCATTGATTCTTTTTGGCCCAGCAAACTGAACAAAGGGATATATGCTGAGGTGGGGTTTTTGGTTGTTTTTATTTTGATTGATTGATTTTCAAAGTCTCCAAGGGTTCAGCTATTCAGAGTATTACTCACGTGAGTAAGCTTGTGCAGGATTGGACTTGGCTGTGATCATCTAGAATCTAGGCCAATGCAAAAGGGCCTGTGAAACTGTAACACATGCCTTTGTTGAGGGTCACTAATTATCACCTTTATAAACACAGGCAGCTGAGTGAGTATATTACTTCCTTGCAAGATGTAGAACTGTGATGTTGTGTGGTCTTGAGACATCCTCCATGCTCTCTGCGTTACTAGACCTCAGGATGGGTCAAGGCACTTAAGTAAACTATACGATAAGGCTCAGAATGTATAATTCATATTGTAGAGCACATTGGATCATTGTTGACAAGTGAGGCAAGACAGTGACGATAGAAATAATGTGGACACTTCACTAATCAAGTAGGTTATGTGTAATTTTTTCATGTCTGGCAATGACATGTCAATGCTGTCAGCACTGTCTGCATTGGGAATCAGGTTGGTCTACGTGCAACACCTAACCTGTTGCACCCCTGAGTGACTTATCTATTCTGACATCAGATTTCAGTGTAGACTAGGGCTTATTCAGTGTGTCATAACTAAATATAAGATGGATCAGATTGTTTAGCATAAGTAGCTAACATTTCAAGGGATCATTCAGTGTGAGGTAGCCCATTAATGCCCCTCCAGTCATAGAGGAGGAAGGGAAGCAGGGGAGAAGCAGTGGTGTGGGGAGGGGAAAGAGAAGGGTTGTGCATGTAATAAGCCATAAATCCAGTGTGTCAGTTTAGTCGGTGAATCTGGCCAAGTTATGAATTTAAGCTTGCAGGTACAATTTTTTGAAAGTCTTGTGCAGGGTTTCTTTGAGGATGGAGAGGTTAGATACAGGGTGATCGTTTTGTGGGTTAATGGCCCATATCACCTTGGAATGCTCTCTTGAAATACATGTTAAATATTTAGACTAAACAATCTGTTCCTTCTTATATGTAGCTGTGACACTCTAAGGCCTTGTCTACACTGTAAAGATAAGTTGACCTATGCTAGATTACCTTACAGCTGCCACATTAATTACTGTGATGGCTCATGTCCATACTACCCTCCATGAGTTGGTGGGTGCATCCTCACCAGGGCATTTCCACCAACCTAAGAGGGGTAGAGTAGGGAGCAGTCTTTCAGCTCCTCTGGTAGTTCACTGCTGAGAGCTCCTCTGCTCCATAGGCTTCTAGCAGGCTGCTCCACTACCCCGTCCTTCCCACCGCCCACACCCGACTCCTCTCCAGGAGCCAGGGAAAACTGCCTGGGGCTTCTTTCCATAATCCCAGCTGGGAGCGGGTCCAGCTGCTCAGCTCTCCAGGAGAGTACAGGGCAGCCAAGCTTAAACTGCCCAGTTTCCGTGTCAAGTTCACGACTCCACCGATGTAAGGAAAGCAGCATCTACGCTGACATTGTATCACCCTGTCTATGCTGACGTAAGCCCTATACCTCTCGTTGGGGTGGTTTTATTATGTCGGCAGAGCGGAGGAGTCGCATCAGGGAGAGGGAGCATTTCAATATGTACACATCCTTTGTTTTGTCACCAAAATAAGTCTTTATTAAGGTCAGATCCACACTACAAAATTATTTTGACCCATCTTAAATTGACATAGTTATTAAATCACCATAGTTATTAAATCACTTGTATGTGTGCACACTTGGCTCTGTGAGTTGGGGTTGTGCCTTCTTGTGTCAATTGTATTGTCAGTGTGTAAACTCAAAAGCTTTCTCTTTGTCCAGCAGAAGTTGGTCCAATAAAAGACCCTCACCCTCTTGGTCTCTCTAATGTTCTGGGGCCAACACAGCTACAAGAACACTACATACGTATTTGCTTTATGTTGGGAAAAGTATTAATGCAAGTGAAAACTCTCAGAAGTCTGCTAAATAAGGAAAATTAAGCGCAGTTTTGTTGTTGCTACACAGTGATAATTTGTTACATAGCAACTCTTGCTTATTAGAAGTAATTACAGTTTCAGATACAGGAAAGATTAACATTCATGGACTAGATTGATAGCATAAGAAAAAATGTAATGCTTCACTGTTGTCTCCTCTGTGCTAACTGTAAACTAGGTATTCATGAAAAATGTGAGGTAGTGGGCAGTGCAGTGTATGAACCGAAGTGATGAACTGTTTGGGTTTTTTTTTACCATCTGGCTTTTAGGCATCTCCCCCCCCTCACCTTTCATATAATGAAAATTGCATGTTCAATACCAAAGTATTATAAAAAATGCATCTAAAATTGTTATCTAAAATGTTATTGTGAATGTGAAACTATTGTCTTTTATATGATAAATTTTTTAAAAAATTGGAATTGTTCTAAATGCAGGTTAATTTGTAATGATCTGAAGTAGTTTAAAAAAAAGGCATGCAATTTGCAAATTTTAAGTATAGTTCTTATAAAAGATAAAGAACTTTGGACCACATTCCCAGGTGGTGTGTAAAGTGGCATAATTTTAGAGAATTCACTGAAGCAGTGCCAATTTATGGCATCTGAGAATCTGGTCACTTTTGTCTTCATGGTACTGTCCATGTACGCACATAGTCTATAGTTATGAGGTAGTTATTATGTGGGTATTATTGCCTTGTTAAACAAAGAGAACTGAAAATAACTGTTTAAAACTTTTATATTGTGCAGTGAATATATTGCCTAGGAGAATGCTGCCAAGTCAATAGCACTGGAGAATCCAATCCTTATTTCAAGCTTATTTCAAGTATAAGCAATGGCCGGCAGGGCAAGCTTCTATCACACTGCTTTCCCAATAAAGATCAACTCTGTTCTGCCAGGGGATGCTGTCTCCTAAAGGTAGTTAGTCATTTGATTTCTAGGACTATTCAGTTCTTGGTCTAACTGTTAAGATTGCAGATGAAAGTGTCATTATCCAAGGATCAGACACCGGGAGACGCAGTGTAATGAATAACAACTATCGTGGTGATTTGCACCCTCACCAACAAGAACTGTATCACTTTTAGGACACACAGGCAAATAGACATTTCATGGCAACATCTTTGATCACTACTGACCTAGGTCAGATTTAGGTTTGTGTGACTTCAAGGTAGAGTCCCCACTCCCCGGAAATGTTAAATGTCCTAGTAACTGCATTTATTATTACAACAGATTGTTCTAGAGTCTATGGTTTTTGTTACAAGGGATAGTATTAGAACAGCAATGGGAAAACAAAAGACCTTTCATCACCGATTTGATGCATTAACCACAGGATAAGTGCTGCTGCTTTGGGAGGACTTATGTATAACCTAGCATGATACACTCCCAGCAGTGGCTATAAAACAGAACCTTTCAGTGTCAGGTTGTAAACTACTGCACACACAAGTGGGATCAAATAAGTTTGGAAGTCACTGTATGGGGAAAGGTGGATGGATCCCAGATGGAGAAAGAGGTTGGCAATGAGCCACCTATTGTTTGCTTTCTTTTTTTTTTTTTACTTAAAGTACTCACATGACCCAATGATAGCCATGGTGTATATACCTGGGTACATAGATTCTCCAATGCCAATGGATATGGACCATTTCAGTTTCCATCAATAGAGAAGCATTACTGAACTAGTCAGTGGTATAGGAACATGCCTGATGCAAATTGCCCTCCAGACAAGTTCCTTCCTCACTGCAGAGAAGCTTAGGGGATAGCTGGATCCTCCTGAAGCCTGAATGACATGAAGATCCATTAGGTTGTTTGCAGAGGAAGGGCAAACACCCTCTCAAAGAGGAAAAAGGAAAGTGTATCTAGGGAGGAATGTTTCCAGGGAATCTTCTTCCAAACTAATAAATAGTTTGAGGTAAGTTCCAGGGAGCGTTAAAAGGGAGCTCAAACCTTTATAAACTGTATGACACTTCAATTTGTATTGTGCTTGAATTCAATGGGATATAAGCAGATAGAATCATAGAATAATAGGGTTGGAAGGAACCTCACGAGGTCATCTAGTCCAACCCCCTGCTAAAAAGCAGGACCTCTCCCCCTAAATCACCCCAGCCAGGGTTTTCTCTAACCGAGCCTTAAAAATCTCCAAAGATGGAGATTCTACCACCTCCCTAGATAGCCCATTCCAATGCTTCACCACCCTCCTAGTGAGAAAGTTTTTCCTAATATCCAACCTTGACCTCCCCAGCTGTAATTTGAAACCATTGCTCCGTGTTCTGTCCTCGAGAACAGCCTAGCTTCCCTCCTCTTTGGAGCAACCCTTCAAGTAGTTGAAGGTTGCTATCAAATCTCCCCTCAGTCTTCTCTTCTGTAGACTAAATAAGCCTAGTTCCTTCAGTCTTTCCTCATAAGTCATGTGCCCCAGCCCCCTAATCATTTTTTTTGCCCTCCGCTGGACTCTTTCTAATTTGTCCACATCCTTTCTGTAGTAGGGAGCCCAAAACTGGATGCAGTATTCCAGATGCGGTCTGACCAGTGTCGAATAGAGGGGAATTATCACATCCCTCAATCTGCTGGCAATACTCCTACTGATGCAGCCTAATATGCCATTGGCCTTTTTGGCAACAAGGGCACACTGTTGGCTCATATTCATCTTCCCATCCACCATAACCCCCAGGTCCTTTTCTACAGCGCTGCTACTTAGCCGATCGGTCCCCAGCCTGTAGCAGTGCATGGGATTTTTCCATCCTAAGTGCAGGACTTTGCACTTGTCTTTGTTGAACCTCATGAGGTTTCTTTCAGCCCAGTGTTCCAATTTGTCCAAGTCGCCCTGGATCCCGTCCCTGCCCTCCAGAGTATCTACCATTCCCCCCAACTTGGTGTCATCCGCAAACTTACTAAGCACGCAGTCTATTCCATCATCAAGATCATTAATGAAGATGTTGAATAGAACCGGCCCCAGGTCCGACCCCTGGGGCACTCCACTCATTACCGGCTGCCAACCAGACATCGAGCCATTGATTCCTACCCGCTGAGCCCGTTGATCTAACCAGTTTTCAATCCACCTTACGGTCCACTCGTCCAACCCATACTTCCTTAACTTGCCGACGAGAATGCTATGGGAAACCATATCAAAAGCCTTGCTAAAGTCAAGGTATACCACGTCAACGGCTCTTCCTGCATCCACAAATCCAGTCATCTCATCATAGAAGGAAATCAGGTTGGTCAGGCACGATCTGCCCTTGGTGAATCCATGTTGACTGTTCCTGATCACTCTATTTTCCTCCAATTGTTTCAGGATGGATTCCTTGAGGACCTGCTCCATGATTTTCCCAGGGATTGAGGTGAGGCTGACCGGTCTGTAGTTCCCCGGATCCTCCTTTTTCCCTTTCTTAAAGATAGGTACTATATTTGCCTTTTTCCAATCCTCTGGGACCACCCCTGTTCGCCACGAGTTCTCAAAGATAATGGCCAGCGGCTTTGCAATCACTTCCCCCAACTCCCTCAGCACCTTCGGATGCAGTTCATCCGGCCCCTTGGACTTGTGCACATCCAATTTCATTAAGTGTTCCCTAACCTGACTTTCCATCACCGAGGGCTGCTCTTCTCTCCATTCTGCGTTACCCCCGTGTAGTAGCCTGGGAGCTGGCCCTCCCTGTGAAGACTGAAGTAAAAAAAGCATTGAGTACTTCAGCCAGATGCTTAACTGCTTTGCTGAACCTGGGCCCTGATCTTTTTCTACCTATTTGCACCTTTTTAAGGGTGATAACCTAGGATGCTTGTCATAATAATTAACATTTGCAAATCTCTTGGAGATTCTTAGATGGCATGTGCTATTCCCATTGACGTTAATAGGGGTCTTTCCACTTTTTTAAGTGAATGCTGGAAGAGGCTGCTTGTTGTTATGGCCGCGCTTTGCTGCAGAGCCAGCAATAAAACACAAGATTTCTTGGCTGCCTGCCTTCCATTCAGTCCATTAAACCATTCTTCCTTCCACGCCACGTTGTCTCCTATACCTCCTTCCCTGGAAAATTGTACTATTGTCCCTTGCATTGAAATCCCAGGTTCTTGACATGGGGCACATGACTTATGAGAAGAGACTGAAGGAATTAGGCTTATTTAGTCTACAGAAGAGAAGACTGAGGGGAGATATGATAGCAACCTTCACTACTTGAAGGGGTGCTCCAAAGAGGAGGGAGCTAGGCTCTTCTCGATGGTAACAGAGGACAGAACAAGGAGCAATGGTTTCAAATTACAGCTGGGGAGATCAAAGTTGGATATTAGGAGAAACTTTCTCACTAGGAGGGTGGTGAAGAATTAGAATAGGCTACCTAGGGAGGTGGTACACTCTCCATCTTTGGAAATATTTAAGGCCCGATTAGACAAAACCCTGGCAGGGGTGATTTAGTGGGAGTGGTCATGCTTTTTAGCAGGGGGTTGGACTAGATGACCTCGTGAGGTCCCTTCCATTCGTATGATTCTATGACATACCTCAAATCTCAACAAATAGTACAGTCAGTGGCATTTGTGTTGAGCAGTAATATACCAGTAATGTAAGGAAAACTTTCAAATTCTTGTATCTAATAAGCATGTTGTCTAATCCTGTAATGTTTATTTTTTTTGTTTAAATAAATACCTGGTGAAAAACTGTTCTTGAGAAAGTTTTGTCCCAGTAAGGAAGGGCAAAATCTGATTTATACTTGAACAGCCTTAGTACTTTCTTGCTCCATATATTTGTGAGAATAATAGTCAGACTGGTTTTCTTCTGTAAGTAAATCCCCTTAAAGTAGGCTAAATACTGTTTAATAAAGCAGATGGTTAAACTTCTTTCCAAAATAACTGATCTGAGATATTTAAAGAGCAGTGGTGTGGTCTTCACATAGTATGTGAGAGAATCAACAAGTGAGAACATAAGAACGTGGTATTTTAAGCCAGTGGTTTTCAAACTTTCTTTTTCCCTTGGGACGCAATTGAAAAAAATCATTTATGTCCATGACCCAACAATTATATTTGAGCGATGCATTCCAGTCTTTTGGCGGTAGCAGCAAGGGGTGCCGTGACCCAGTGCCTGAGGGACTGTGACCCCGTACTGGGTCCCAACCCTAATTTTGAAAACCACTGTTTTAAGTCTGATCTGTCTTTTTATGTAGTGTGCCTGTAGCTGTTTTGGTCCCAGGATATCAGAGACACAAGGTGGGTGGGTGGGTAATACCTTTTGTTGGATCAGCTACCATTGATGAAAAAGGCAACTTCCAACCTTACATAGAGCTTTTCTTCAGACCTGAGGTTGGCTAAACCTCAGATTTAAAGAAGAGCCCTCTGTAAGCTTAAAACCTTCTCTCTCACAAACAAAAGTGGGTCCATTAAAAGATATTACTTTACCCACCTCTGTCTCCTTAGTGTTCTGTTCTTCTATAAACCTTGTCAATTTTAATTTTTTTCCCCCAGAAATGATCGTCGTAATTTCATTACATTTGTTTAACAGATCAGAAACTTCCTCTCTCTCATTTTAAATTATCATCTTGTTGTATTAGCCAAGAAGCATACTTCAGACTGTTGTGAGAGTATGTGTTGAATTATAAAGGTGCTTACTATGATTCCATGTTGAGTTTGAACATCAACAAATTAGAGTTGTTAATTCTGTGTGTAGTTTTATATGTATTACTTTCCCTTCAACTCGGACTCTCAATTATCCTCAGACAACAAAATAATAATTTACTGTATACATAATAACCATTGGGACTAAATCTGTCCCAAAGCCCCCATCTGGCTCAGGAAATCAGGTGGATCGCATTTCAAAAGGCTTGGTGGATTTCCATAGTTCACAGATAGCTTTAAATTAATACAACTTAGTAAAACTTTCTATACTGTTCATAAGCTATAGTATCATAATTATCAATAACATTAGGAATCTTACACTTACATTGCTTTTGTAACATATTTTTCATTTATCTAATATTATCCCTGCATTAGACAGGTGAGATCTATTTAACCACTTCCTTTCATTCAGAATTGTTAAAGGTTCTCTCCTGCCCTCAAGTCACTTTTTATTCTATAAAGGGGAAGGATGCAGTTAAATGGTGATTTCTCACAGCAGAAGAAAGAATATAGATGCCTACTGATGATTATTTAAACTAAACTATTTTTACCAAAATACAATTTATTTTTGCTAAAACACAATTTATTTCTAAACACTAAATGGCTGACACTGTCTATGTATTCTATATATTAAAATCCCTTTATGTTTCCAAACTATGGCAAATATAAGGTTAATCATCCATAACAGCTTCACATAAGCCTTGGGCATGGACTGGTATCTTTCTACAAACCATGAGATGGCATCTACCTTTGTGACGTGTTAATAATGATGAGTAAACAACACCTTCAGGCTACAAGTACATTCCTACAGCCTCCTAGGCCAGATTAGGTTGCTATTCCCTGAGAATGAGGTAAATTTCAACATATTTTCTCTTGTGGCACCACTACTTTATTTTACCGAGGGAATGCCTCTACAAGGAAGATTAGTCCAGGAAGTAGCAGGGTTAAGTTTTCAATTCTGCTTATTCCACTGTTTTGGGTTTTTTATAAATTATTAATTCATCCATATATTTCCTTGGGTGTAACGGGGAAAAAACAAATAAACAAAAAGCACTCATCTAACTGCTGTTATATTCTGGAAGTAACAGCACACTTTTAAATAAAAATGATCCACCAAGGATTTAAAATTGAATGGATATATCTGATAGCATCTTTCATGCAAATACTTCTGTGTCTTAGCAGCAGGTGCTTACTGCATGAGGAAAACAATAAAAATATTTATTGTTTTTGAAAGAATTCTCATTGTCATATGGTGCACAAAAATTAAATATTTATACCTGCTCACTAGGGCAAATAACACTGTAGTCAATTACATTGTAGACTCCTCCTAATGGCTGTTGAAACCTTTAATAACATTGCAACTCATAAAACATCAGGTATAAACAAACAGGAGGAAAACATCATGGGAAAAGAGCCTCTGGTCTATAGAAAATTTGCCTTATTAAAATAAAATAATAATAACTTGAAATAATAAGAGAGGCAGTAACGACCAAGACAGCCACAGTTCTTAATGTGCGCTGCAGAGAGCATTGTAGAGGACACTTAGGGGCACAATGATTTTGGGGTTGCTCACTGCAGTAGCCATTACCAGATGGCTCTTCAGCAGTGGCCACAGCCTGCCAAAGTCTGTGAGAGACACAGCGGGATATCATCGCCTTTGTCTAATGCTTCCAGTCACAAACATCTTGTTCACCACATGCATCCTTCAGGGGCAGGTATTTTGCAGGGTTTTCGTCAATCCCTTGGCGTGGGGAATCTCTCGCTATCTTTCTTCATCCCCTCTTGCTGCCACTTGCACAAGTGTATCTCTGACTGTGCATTCTGTTATAAATACCTAAGTACACGAGGACTCCAGAAAGCTTTGCGTTTGTTCCATTTTCTCATCTTGAATCTTGTGGGGAGACAGATTATTTTATGTTTTGGAGTCAAGATCCTACATTTGCTTGGAAAAAAGATCAACAATATTTCAGAGAAAACATAGACTGGAAGACTCGGGGGCGGGGGGCAGCAACTGTATTTTTAATGTAGGGCCTTTAGCACATTTTTGAATACCGTATTGTGATCTAGACCTCTGGTCAGTAAGGTGCTGAAGGACATGTATATGTGAGTGCTCTCATTGACTTCTCACAGACCTTGCCCTGTACGTTTCTCAATCAGTGCTATACTGGGGATACAGAACAGAAGCAGTCTCTCCTGCAAGCCACCTTCCTCTGTGACTTTCTGGCCCCTCTTAAACCCGCTCAATATAAGGATTTCCTTATAGGACTTTTTTGCCACTGCTTCATGTTGTACTGGCCCTTCTAAATTTATGAGTCAAACAGTTCCAGCTCGGTAGTGGCCATTTTGCGTCTAGCTGCTGTTTGCACTATTTCCCTCAATTCCACATGGTGAGCATTCTCACCTCACGGTATGTTGCCCCCACCCTCAGTTTTCTCTTTCTGAGTCCTGAAGAAATGGCACATTCTTCTCAAGCAACAGCAACCATTGATCATCAGAATTTACAGAGTACATATTTGACAGAAACATCTCTTCTTTTTTTTTAGCACTAATGGTATAAATAAATGGACTGCTGTTTGAGTAACTTAAAAAAGCTCTCTGCAGAGGGCTTGGAATTATTTTCTCACTCATTGACAGATATAATGTGATTCTCATAATTGCTCACTGAAGATCAAATTTTTTAAAAAAACCAATGCAGAAACCTCAGCTTGCCTGTTACCTGTATGTATTCCATATGCATGTACACACGTATCACATGCATCAATGTGCATTTTGAATTTCCACCCATGACTTTGGTAATTGACATGGAATCCAGTTCTCTTACCCCACTTCCCTGCTTCAGAGATCTGTGCCTAAGAGCACATGGAGAGGAAAAAGGGAACTCTCAGTATAACCTTGTCTATACTACTGTCATTCGGTGTTGGTAAATAGATTAAAAGATAAATTTTAAAATCACAAAACCAAGCAAAAACAAGGACAATAAACCGAGGACAACTGCTTGCGGTATGAATGGTCTACAAAAAAGTATGATGTAAAGATGCTATTTTTATCTTTAGTAGCTTACAAGGGAGGGTATAGAGCAGGTACCTGATCTAAGGCACTGCCTCCTGGGATTTCAGTTTATTACCCTGGTGAGTTAGTAGGGGGCACAATGTAGAATGCCATTTATTAGAAGGAACTCTGTCTGTATTGCATCTGTTAACTATAGAAATATGTGAGTGAATTTCATTGATTAGAGCTGGAGGCTTGGAGGGGTTCTGTTCTCCTAGGTTTTGTTCTTGGCTCTGCCGTTGCCTTTCTGTGTGGCCTTTTGCAACTCACTTAATTTCTTTGGTCTGCAGCTTCTACATTTATATTTATGAAATAGAGATCACTGTATTTACTTTTCTCATGGTAGGACAGGAGGCTTATTAAGACTTGAGGTTGTTGGTTTGAAGATGCTAGGTTGTAAAGGGTCACTGCTATTGTTATTGATGGCTGAAGAGGCATAGATTGCAACTTGATCTGAATTACATTCAATCTTGTATACTGGTTAAAGGGAAAAATAGATCTAGAGTTCTGTTAAATGTTTCTGTTAGAAAAAGTGTGTTTAAGGAAATTTATCTAAAATTTTGAATGCCTTTTATAGTTTTGTTGAGAGACATAAAGATGTATTTATGAATTAAGCCAGTAAGGAGTGGGTTGGCATTTTATACAATATTTATGGATTTAATTTATATATAAGTACTTTTAAATTCATGATTTATATACACAACTTTGGATTTATATTGCATGCCAGTGATTTTTAATTCATGCCCAACATAAGAATAAATTATAAATCACACTTATTTGTAGAAAATACAACTGATTAGTAAATTAGTACTTTTTTCTTTAGATATAAAATGTTAACTATCAATTCGTGTGTTTGTTTGTGTGTGTGTGTGTATTTAAGAAATATGCCTGAGACTTCAGACTAACCAATTGTTCTGATCTAAAGGGTTTTTACTCTTTTTTTTTTTCTTATAGGAAGGGCAGTTCTTAAATTAAATCAATTTCCAAATTGGGGGTGTTTCTGAGAAAAGTGAGAGATGAAGTTAAATAGATTAAAGGTGGCATAAGAAATTTGTAAAATGCAAATGGCATTGAATCTGTCCAGCAGATTACTGGAAGATCATTTATTATATTTTATTGTCTTGCATTTATAATAGATCTTGCCAGGCTAGAGGATCCTAAACCATACAAACAGGAATAATTTAATTGCCCACAGGAAAGGCAGTCACCTGTGGGGTGGATGAAGGCAGCTGTTTAATAATGCATAACATTACTACACAACATTTCAGGTAAAAAGAATGCTATTAATACTTTATCCATCTGAAAGTGCGCTGCAGGTAGGAAGTTAGGATTCAGGTCCAGGTCCTACAAGATCCCAAAATGTTTTACAAATTATGGCCCTAATCCTGCAAATTTACTCGTGTTCAGTTTTAATATAATTATTATTGTTTATTTATATTGCCGTGGTGCCTGAAAGTTCCCTTTATGCACTGTGGGGCAGATCCTTAAGCCGTGTAAACTATCATAGCTTCAGTGAAGTCAACGGAGCTATAACAGTTTATGCCAGCTGAGGAATAGCTACTGTAAGTAGTTCCACTTACTTTATTGGGACTGTAAAGTTAAGCACCACCGTAAATCTGCAGTCAGGGTCTTAGCCAAGATACGGGAGGCTAAGTACTCCCCACCATCTTCCCTTCCAAACAAATTTAAATAGCCAGATAAATGCATAAATAAAAAGAGCCACAAGATTTTTAATGGCTGCAAGTGAGGAGAAAAAATTCAGGTATGAAATGACAGAGGAAAGATTCTTCCCTTTGGAAAATAGATCGTATCTGGCATTCAAGACTGGTAAATAACTGTCTGTATATGTTCTAGAGCTAATACCAGAAGCAGGGATGAGGTAAAGATGCCAAAGGCTCATGTGTATTTTTCCTGTCTCTCTGTGAATTACACCTGCCCCCGCTCCCTCATTATCTATTGTGCATTAGAAGTAATCTCCCCATAAACCCAATACAAATAAGTGTTCTGAAAACTGCAATACAAATAAATTGGAGATACATCCTCTTTGCAAATATTCCTCTTTTCAGTCTAGAATTAAAATTAAGTTTTCCTCATTTTAAGAGAATGAATGTTTAAAGGCTCTTTTAACACATTGGTCTTTATTTGACTCAGGTGGGAAGTTTAGCACAAATTTATTTCTGTTTAATATCATTTTATTTCAACACCTAGATACGATAGTAAATAGCACTCCATGTAGACAGATCTCCAAGCTGAAAGTACTTGGGCAAGCAGGGGTTAAGTACAGCACAGCACATTGCAGAGTCCATGACTGAAATATGAGACTGCCGCATGCATACAAAATCCACTTGCAATCACTGCATGTGGCATAATTGTATTTCTGTAAGGACTGAGCTATTAGTGCTGTGCAGGTTTTTACTGTATAACTTTGGTAATGGAAACACTAAAGACCTCTTAAGGTGTGGTTTATTATATTTTTGAATAATTTACTATGTGCTGAGTAGCTAATGTGTACATTACAGTTAGAGAATGTTATGCCTGAGATGGCTGGAAAAAAATATTCTTGCAGCATGAATAGGAATCTAACTTTTGTAACACTGCTATAACATTTCATTTTTACATGGTACTGAGATGGAAATAAGAATGAAATAAAACCATTTCAGATTTTATCCTACTTCATATGGTTGTGGATTTTTTTTAAACTAAAAATGTACAAGAGAGTATCACAATCATTACTTTTTCAGGGAAAGGTTGCTGTTATCCTGGAAAACAAAATAAAAATATGCAGAGTTTTATGTCAACTCTTACAGTATATATGTATTATATATAGTTGACCATGTGCTTTTAGTGGTGAGTGTATTGATTTAGATATGGACTAGAGCTGGTTAAAACATTTTTGCCAAAACTTTTTATGGAGACTGAAATTTCATTAGAAAGGATTTGGTACCTAGAGTACATTGGGAATCAGAAAGATTATGACTGGATGGATAGTTGCACACGGTCTAATCTGGTGGTTGGGTCATTTTGCCTGGGTTGTGGACAATCCAGGTTTAAGTCCCTGCTTCATCTTATTTTGGAGTGATGTGAATGTGGGTCTTCCACATCTGGCCCATACCCTAACTGTCAGGCTATCCTTTATACAACTGATGCACCCGCCCTACCTGTTCTTGCAGTATCATTTTAAAGGGTTTGCTTTCATACCAATGGGGAACAAAAACACATTTTGAATCCTCAAAAGTTGCCACTATTCAGCCAACTCTGGTGATATACTCAGAGAGATTCAGGATATTGGAGATAAGGTGGGTGAGGTAATATCACACATCTACCTTCATAGATTCAGTAACCATTCCAAACACACCAAGAAATCAGTTATCTACAACCAGCCTCTCAGATACCACAGAATATGTTCCGAGGAGAAAGTCCAGGCTACATACAACATACTCAGAACCACCTTTGTCAAACAAGGATGCTTCTCCAGAAAGGTAGATATCATAGAATGATCCCCTTCAATACAGAAATAAACCTCTCTCCGAGAATACACTCCTAGTGTCACCTACAACCCCAAATTGGAACACATACAGGGAGTCATCAAACATCTACAACCCATACTCAATGGCAACCCCATCTGTTCGAAAGAAATCTTTCTTGAACTCCCGCTCTACCCCTTTTCTGGTCTTCAAACAATCTCCAACCTTTGCAAATTCATAATCAAACGCAAGCTACTGACACATCAGGACACACCAATTCAAAGCAGCACCATACCCTACCAAACAACAAATTCAAAACCTTCAGACATATCTCCACTGCTACAATGATCTACACTTCCCCACAAGACCACTACATCTATCTGTAAAAGACCTAATTTCTCATCTCTCTATATAAATGCATAGACTATGTGGGTGAATCATTACGCTATGATGGGGCATGCATCTGCCCACACAGAGTAAAGAGCAGCAGGATTGGGGCCACTGTTTGTAAATTGCTTTGGGGTCCTTCAAGATGAATGTCGCACCATAAATGTGAAATATTTAGATGATAACTTGAGGGTGCTTCCTGGTTATGAAGCAGTAATCTTAACTTCAGTTAAAATCCAAGTTGGAGGTTTAGCATCTCAAGATATGGCTATCAGTGAATTAATAGGCAGCAATCTCAAGTTATTGTTGTAAAGAAATGCTCATACCCTTCTTCTCTCTACTTGAAATGAATTAGCCCCCAATCTCCTGGACTTTTATGATATAATTTAAAATTCTTCAATTTGTTCCTTCTCTCCTACTTTTCCACAAAGATAATTTTCCCTAATTGGAGTTATTAAAAATGAATGGGGGGGGGGGGCGCTAAGGATATTAGGTTTTTTTTTGTGTATATGCATGTTAATTATGTCTAAGACAATCAGGGCAAAGGAGTAGGGTTTCTACTTGCAAAAAGAAGAAAATAAAGCAATTAGTCACATGAGCTGGCCCATTGGCTTCATTAATTCCTCTCCCCCTACCCGCTCAAACTGGTTAGGATTGATTGCTTACAGTGACTTGAAATTCTCTAAAAATGAAGTGCCAGTAAAGGGAATAAATGCAGCAACACTTCAATCTGAATTGAATGTGTAATTAAACTTTTTGGTTTTCTCTAAGGTCTAAATTAAAACAAGCTGTGAACTATCTTTTAAAATGAGCTGGATCAGAAGACTAGCATATTCCTACATATAGAAAAAGGGATAAATGTGAACAGCAATATGTGTTGTCAAAGTACTAATTAGATATGATGCCAGACTTCTTGTTATGAGAACAGAAATAGGGTTCAGAGGACTTAACAGGTCCATAAGACATAGAAGTTACCACGCCGGATCAGATTAGTTCTTCATCTAGTCCAGCATCCTGTCCCCAGCAGTAGCAGATACTTCAGAGGAAAGTGAAAAAGCCCCAAAGAGAGTGATTATGGAATAACCTACTCATGAGAAAAGTTTCTTCTGAAGCTCTTGGGGTACGTCTACACTTGTAAATTAAGTCGATTTATGCAGGCTTAAGTCAATTTAAGCCTGTGTCTACACTTGAGTTTCCTTAATTCGACTTAGGCAGTTCCTTAAGTCAAATTAAGGAAAAATTAGTTCAAATTAGTAAAACCTCATTTTATTTTGAAATAACCCTTAATTCGAACTAGTTAGTTTGAATTAAGTCAATGTGGCCGTGTTAGTTCGAACTAACTGCTTAGTTCGAACTAACCGGCACATTGAGCTTAATGCAACTGACTAATTCGAACTAGCGTTCGGTGGGGCCATGCTAGTTCGAATTAAAATTAGTTCAAATTAGTTAGTTCGAATTAACTAATTTGAACTAATTTCGGTAAGCGTAGACATAACCTTGGAGATTATTTTATCCCCTAAACATGAGGATTTATATCCCTTCCAAACAATCCCCATATCCAAATCCTTATTAATGTATATCTGTGGTACTAATGCCACAGAAAATGGGGAGCCAGATTCAGCTTACCCTCTAATTCAAACAGAGCTAAAGTTTGTTTGTTTATTTGTTAAACTAAGGCAAATGTGAAGGAATTCCAACAAAGTTAATCAAAAGCAAAACTTGACTCAGCAGGACCACAGTTGAATTAGCAATATTTAATTAATTTGGGGGGTATTAACAGATGTTTAAGACATCTCTTTCCAATTCAGAGTCAAAGTGTTTTCTTGTAGAAATCTAGCTGGGAAAATTCTCACAGGAGTTTCCTCATCTCAGAATGAGTCTAAGGGTTTGTTATATCCATCACAGATCCATGTCTCTGGAAAGAGGGAGTGCTGTCGTCTTCTCTCACAATGAAATGTGTGATAATGCATTCTTCTGATGCTTGGCTTGAATTAAGTAGGAAGTTAATCATTGTATCTTTCACTCTAAGGCTGTCACTTCCATAACCTCACCATTAATATATATATATTTTAGCTTTCACAAATGTATTATTTATTTGTATTATGGTAGTGCCTAGCATAGCAATTCCTAAACATTTTTTTTACATGACCCCATTTTCAGATGCGTTGTTTTCTACTACCCCAAAGAACATGGGAGTTGCCATTTTAAAATGGTGTCTTCTGTGCAGTGTGACCTCACACACTGTACAAGGTCACATCACAAGGAGGATGCTGTTTTGCTTTACAAAATGGCTTCCACTGGACTACATGACTTCTTACACATAAGGTGCTTGCAACAGCATGCTGCATAGAAAGCCCAATTTTGTGGAGCAAAAGAGCATCCTTAATGACATGACCTCATGCATGCATTGTGAGTGAAGTCACACTGTGCAAGGAAGGCTATTTTGTAAAATGGTGTCCTTTGCACATTCAGGAGTGCTCTGACCCCATCTGCTAATGAAGCTACCCCACGTGGGGTCACAACACACAGTTTGAGAACAGTTGGCTGTTCTAGAGGCTGTAACAAATACAGTGTCACTGAAGTCATGCACTTTTAAAAGAATACAAGAAGGATTACTTCTGAACCTACTATCTAGGGCTATGTCTACACTTGCAAGTTAGTTCAAATTAAGGAAGCTTAATTCGAACTAACTTAAGCCTTGGCCACACTAGGCTTTCATTAGTTCGAATTAAGGGCTTCCTTAATTCGATTGCTTAATTCAAACTAACCCTTAATTCGAAATATTTAGTTCGAATTAAGTCAACGTGGCCATATTCGTTCGAACTAACTGCTTAGTTCAAACTAATCGGCAGATTGACCTTCATGCAACTGACTAATTCAGACTAAGCAAGTGCTCTGCATGGACATGGCTAGTTTGAACTAGCATGCTAGTGGGGCCATGCTAGTTCAAACTAAATTTCAACTAAATTTAGTTTGAATTAGTTAGTTCGAATTAACTAATTTGAATCAGCTTTTGTAAGTGTAGACATAGCCCCAGGTGAACATTATCTAAATCTAATGTTAAGGAAGCTCCCAGGTACAATGGGCCCAGGGAGAAACCTGATGAGCCATTAAGGAGACAATGGATGTAGACATCCTGTCTGGGGAGTTTCCCCAGAATCACACAAGTTAAAGTATAGGTATAACAACCATATTCCTAACTTCTAATACAAATACAATTCCTATACATAAACTATATAATCATTCCCAACAAATTACTACCTTTCTATTGATACCAAACATGACATAGTTCCTATGGATTATAGCATTTATGAAATATTAATAGAAAATATCATAAATGGTTCCCTAAATCCGGACAGCGTCACACTCTGCCCACCCTGTCCCTATGTCCTGCCAGGGTCCCTGTCCCCCTTTGCCCCATTATACACAAGGGCTGCCCCCCTGCCACCGTGGACCTGCCCAAGGTCCCCCTAGCCCCTAGAAGTTGACCTAGGCATCCAGTGTGGATGCTCTAGGTTGACTTTGTAATTTCCCCCCCTAAGTCGACTTTAAATTTAAGTGTGGACATGCTAAATCGACTTAACTAAAGTCAACTTAAATTTACAAGTGTAGACATAGCCAGTGTGTCTGGCAGTCTAAAAGGTTGCCATATAGAGACTCTGCATTTAGGTTTCAGGGTTGTTCCCTAGCTCTTCAGGCTGGCATAGTTTGGAAGAACTGCAGAAGCAGCCCTCTCAGCCCCTATTTGGAAGACAGATGTCATTTAGTGCCTGGCATCTCACTCTAGTAATTGCCATTGCTGACTTGCTCCTGTGGAGGAACAATCTAACCCAGGGGTGGGCAAACTTTTTGGCCTGAGGGCCACGTTGGGGTCTGAGGTGGGCTTGAGAAGGGTAGGATAGGGGCAAGGGGTGGAGGGGCCTTCATGCTTTGATATGTTGCAAAGTACATACTTCAGTGCTGAAACATTTAGCATTAGTTGGTCAATATGTTTCTGAATTAATTTGCAAATATTTGCCAGCAAAAATGTGGGTTTACCTGAGAGTCAGTTTTTTGGGGGGTTTTTTTGGCAGAGAACAAAGGATTCTTTCGAGTTCGAATGAGACTGTTTACCCAGGCTAATGTGATTTCAGGATGATTATATATGTCTAGATTTCTTTAGCCATTATGTGAGAATACGGGAATAACATTTTGTTTTTATTTTATAAAACAGAGTAGTTAAATTTAAAATGTTCTGGTACAAAGTATTCTGAGTAATTTCCCCTTGAAACATAACTGCAAACACTTTGGTATCTGATTCAATAACTACATTTTTAAACAATTTTAAATGTTTTTGCTCTAATTTTAGTAAAATATCTTTCACGGTGTACCATGATTTTTTTTATATAGTGCACATTTGAGTAGTGATATCACAAAAGAAAAGGAGTGATCTTTTGGCTCTATTTTCTGTAATACTTCTTTACATTCAGTTTCTGAGCCCTAACTTGAGGAGCTGTTATCAGTTTTGGTCCGACACTGCTTACCTTTATATCTGTGGATAGGCCATCACCAAGGAAAATCCCATCTCAAGAAACAGTATTCCATTTTAGCACTGTTCTCTCACAGGCAGTTTTGGAATGTCATAGCATGGCATTCGGGCAGGGGCACAGTGTAGCTGGAGGTGTCTTCTAGACTAATTTGACAATTAAGGCTGGAGATGTAAAGATTCCATGATGGTTTTCACAAAAGGACCAGTCTGAATCTCAGTATGGTGGCGAAATTCCACCAAGGTAATTGCATTTTGCCTAAACTCTCACCATAGTTTAAATTGGATAAGATATGCTTTTCTTCCTGTTCTAATCCTTAGTGTAATTTTGGTGTGGTCTGTTAAACAACTACAGTGTTTCACACCTGAACTGACTGCTTTTCATTAGTTGCAAATGTGATTCCTACTTTCAGATATTATGAAGAAATTTGTGATCTTTTCTGTTATAATTCCATTATGATTATTGAAAATGTTATTGAAATTACCTACTGAGTGAACACGAAGTGTAGAGCAAACATATTTCATAGATTTTAACTCATTTTCCTTAAATGACCTTGTTTTCAAGTGCATTGGAAATTTTTTATGAGAAGGAATAATGGTTAAAACTAATGATTTTTCACATGGGGGGAACAAATTCTATCTTTTGTGATTTAATGTGTGTCATACTTGATTCTTTAAAATACCATTTTCAATTATCTTGATAGTGTGTGTTACCTTTGTAGAGAAAAATATATAGGTAGAAAGAAACATAGATGGTTCCTTGTGATGAGAAGTATTCTTATGATATTAGATTAGAAGCACCACATTTTTGTATTCTAAGCAGTTTTGGAAACAGTGCTTCACTTTATTGCAAAACACATTGTTTTCATAAGGCTTAAAAATCCAGTTATGTCTATAGCTGGGATGTGGGGATTGACAGCATGGTGCCAAGTAAATTTAATTTTTAGCTAAAAAAAGTACTACTAAATTCAATTTTTCCCACATTTAAAGAATCTCATAGTTATAGCCAGCTTGCATAACTAGTGTATTAGAGAATGTGTTACTAGTGGGTATTTTTACCCATTCATTATTTATGAAATGCAGAGGAAAAATAGTTAGAAATGATTGTTTCAGGGGATTTCCTGTAGCTATTTTATTGTGTTCAAAGGACTTGCACATACTGATTTAATTCCACTATTAAAAGTTAAATCTTTTTTTATTCTGACCTACATTTAAAAAATAAAAAAACAGTTAAAAGGTCTTATGTGGGACATGAAGTATTGGTTGAAAAATTTCCTTTAAAAAAGTCATTCTCTTATGATGTACATGAAATGATTTGTTATCTATGCAATATTTTCTTATGTTACTATTATTACTACTGCAGATATTAATTGTACACTCTATACAGGATTGCCAACCTTGCATTTTAGTTTTTACTGACATGAAGATCAGAAGTTGAGGTTTTATTACTGATATGGTAAACTTTTTACTGACATCACTAAAATGCCATAAACAATACAATAATGTCACAATATTATAATCATATCATAATGTCAGCAGCAGAGGAAAGGTAGGGCTGCTAGGCTAGAGAGATGGGAGGGTAGAGGGAGAAATGGGGCAAGGAGGAGGAGGAGGATAAAGGCAGAAATGTTGGGGCAGGGGACAGTAGGAAGCAATGGGGAGGAGTGGCCGGGGCTACAGGTGCAATGTTACATGTATCTCTCTCCCCCTCCCCCTCCAGGGAGCACAGAGGGCCCGCTGTGCACCTTTCTTGCTTGTGCCCTGGTGGTGCTCAGCCAGGCTCTCTGGCTATGTCTACACTTGCACTTTTAACTAAGTGCAACTAACTTTTCACTTTAACTAAGTTGACTTAACTAAGTTGTTTAACTTAACTCAGTTGTCTTGGGGTTAAACAGGGACTATGGATTTTTCTCGCATTACAACAAGTGATTTGACCTCCCCCTCCTCTATGTGCTGTTCCCCAGTGTTTTGAATCCAGTGTTTTGATTTGCTGTTACAGCCTGACCTGATGCTATGTCATACACTCCCTTGCATTTAATTTCCTACCACTCTGTAACTTTCCTATCTTCAAAGCGTCTGATGAAGTGGGATTTTCTCCCACGAAAGCTCATGCGATAAATAAATCTGTTAGTCTTTAAAAGTGCCACAGGACTCTGTTGTCTTTCTACAATAGACTAACACGGCTACCCCTTTGGAATTAGACGGGAGGGTGTGAACAACCATTGTCTCCTTAATGCTAAGGAATCTGCCAGGTGATATGGTCCCAGGGAGTAAACTGATGAGCCATTAAGGACAAAATGGCTGTATTCTTTATGTCTTTCTACAATAGACTAACACAGCTACCCCTTTGGAATTTCCCTAAATCCAGACAGTGTCACACCGTGCCCACATGCCCTGCCCTTTGGGGGGCATGCCAGGCTCCCCCTGTGCCCCCCCCCCCCCGGTAGGGAGGGCATTGGTGTAGTCTTCTGGGGTAGCCCTAAGTCGACTTAGGGCTACCCCAGGGCTATACTGGCTTAATTCGACTTTAAAAAGTCGAATTAAGCCTTAGGTCGAATAGAAAGGTGGTTTAATAAAGTCGACTTAATTTTCATTGTCGACTTTATTTTGCTTAAGTCGACTTAAGCAAGCTGCTTAAGTCGACTTAAGCAAAGTGTAGTGTAGGCGCAGGGCACATTAAGTCGACTTAAGCCAAGCTTAAGTCGACTTAATTTACCAGTGTCGACGCAGCCTCTGTGTGCAGCAGCAGCCTCTGCTGGAGGGTCTGTGACTTGTCCCATGGGGATGGACTCAATGGGGTATGCAGGAGTAGGAATCTGCTGCACAAAGTGGCCTCCCAACTCCCCCTCTCCCAGCCCTGCCATGGTGAGCCATTAAAGCAATTGCTGAGCACTGATGACTTAAGTGCAAGGCCAGAGTGTGTCTGACCCCTGTCCTCCGCATCATCCCCACAGCCCCATCTACCCTGGATCGTGTCCCCTAGATCAGACCCATAGGCCTACATGTGCTCAAGTGCTCCCCCTGTAGTTGATTGCTGCTTCCTGAAGGCAGCATTCTACTGCTCAGCTCATTGAATTGAGCTGCTGCCCCACTCCTCCTCCATGCTGAGTGAGTGAGTCCTATATGCCGAGAAATTTTTACTGATGTTTTCTTTTAATTAGACTCACAAAAAGCAATAAAACTGCATATTTTTTGCTGACTGTCCATAAATTTACAGATGGTTGGCAATTCTGTAAGAAGTTGGAGATAATGTGGAACTGTGTCTACAGTATAAGGGCTTGATCCAGCAAACAACTGTGCCTAGCAGCCTATGTATGCATGTAATAGTCTCAAATGCGTGAGTTGTCCTATTGACTTGAAAAGCACTACTGTCAGAAATGCATGTGGAAATGTCTGTCCCTTCTTTGTGTGAATGTATGTATGTATGTGTGTCTATACATATATATGCCAGTGTTTTCAAACAGGGATGTCTAAAGGTAGAATTCTAAATCTGTATTTAGGCATGCGACTAAGAAACTTGATTTTCAGAGCGGGGCTTGTTTGGTTTTCGTAGATGCTTGCACTTTGAAAATTGGGCCGCTTGTAGTCATATGCTCAAATATGGATTTAGTATCCTAATTTCAGGCATCCAACTTCGAAAATGTTATGTACCCTGTATATATACAATATATATTATTCATACAGTCCTGTGATAGTTACCAAATACAAATAAATTACTCATTTTTCTGTAATCATATATCCAAGCAATCATGTGAAAAGTTGCATTACTGCTTGTGTGTTTTATATAAATAAAAAGAGTTAGAAATGATTATTTCAGGGGATTTCCCATAGCTCTCTATAACAGTGTTCAAGGAGCTTCACATGCTATTTTAGTTCTGTTCATTAAAGTTAAATCTTTCTTTAGAAGACTATGCAATATTTAGTTCTATCATAATACACAAAAATTGTTTAAAGTGGGGCCAAGGTTAAAATCAAATATCAGTACATTAGGGTAAATATATTTACAGGGATCTTGGAAATGTTAAGGCACCCAGCCCAGCTTAACTCTCACCTAAGGTAACACCATGCAATCACTATACCATTCTGTTCCATGAATATTAATCATTTTGGTTCCAGATTACACAACATTGCCAACTTTTGCCATTTGTTTGCCAATGGTCTGATTTTGGTTATAGCTGGTGCAAGTCTCACAACATGAGATGCTCCAAACTTTCAGAAATATCAGCCCTGTGGTTGGCTGCCTACCCACATGTCCACCTCCTGAGGAAAAATAACCTCTCTCTCCTGCTTTCACTTCTCTCAGCACCCCAAAGCCAGGAGGGGACATCACTGCAATCTCCACTTCTAACAAGGTCTGGAAGAGGGGAGCGAAGTCCCCTAGGGGGAAGGGAACAGAGGGATAGGTAGGACTAAGGGATTTGGAGTTGGGGGCCTGAGCTGATTGGGACAGAATTGAAGGATGTAGGGCTGAGCTGAGGTGGGATGAGGACTGTGAGGGAAGCTGAACTGTTGGGAAGAGGAATCTGAAATGATGGGTGGTATGGACTGAATTGATGAGGCGTGGTCTTAGAGCACAGGTCTGCAACCTGCAGTTCCAGAGCTGCATGCGGCTCTTTGGCTGCCCCCTTGTGACTCTGGGCTCTTCCCCCCCACCCCGTAACCAGGGGACCCTGTAGTAGGCACCCTGGCCCAGCACCCCTCATCCCCCACCAGAAGGCTACACCTACTGCAGCTCTCAAAACACTTGGTTATTGAAGGAATTTTTTAAAATGGCTCTTCTTATCTTTTGGGTTGCCAACGCCTGTCTTAGAGGAACCAAACTGATAGAATGGGGGCTGGATGGGACAGAATTAATTGTTGGTCTGGGAATGGGCAGATGTTGGGGCAAGATCCTCTTTAGCAGGGGCCAAAATCACTTGGAAGTGTGGGCAAACGTAATACTTGGTCTCATACATGCCCTCTCTCACACAAACACAAATCGAATTCAAAGATCAAGACCGAGAACAAAAATATCACTTGTCTTTGCACCCCAAAATCATTATTTTTTTTTATTGCATGGCTTTGTGGCCAAGAGTGGGCAGAGGGGTCTGAATCATGATTTCTGAGGTCTTGAGGTTGGCAACATTGATTACATGAAATGGATTTTAGAGCCGCTTTATTTTGTATGAATTCACCTCCCACGTACCTTACTCTCTCACTGTCATCTCAGCCTTTACCCATTGTGTATGTCTACACTGCAGCAGGGAATGAGTCTGCCAGCTCAGGCAGACAGAATCATGCTAGCAGGGACAAGCTAGTATGCTAAAAATAGCTGTGTGGACATTGTGGCCCCAGAAGGGACTTGGACTAGCCAGCCAAACTCAAGCCCACCTGATCCACTTGGCTAGCACTCAGATGGCTAAACCAAATTGTGTAGGGAGCTACAACAGAACATCCCCACAGCTATTTTATTAGAGCCCCACTAGCATGAGTCTCTCTATTCAGGCTGGGAAACTTGCTTCCAGTTGCAATATGGACATTGCCAATGAGGCTGTCTCTCGAGTTGTGTTCAGTTCAGCTGTACTCATGAGGGCAGGGAGTGAGGTTCTTGCCGTGGAGAGTGTGGCAGCCAGAAGGGAAGACTGTACTTGCTGTGCAGGTACAAAGAGTCTGGTCACCAGGTGACACAAGGTGAGAAGGCTTGAAATGAAGTCATGAGGTTGACTTCATGTGAAGCCACAGGAATTGCAAGGGACCAAGATTCAAGGGCTAATTTTTCAGATCAGCCAACGGATGGGAACAGAGACGTGGGAGAGCCATGTGAGAAAAAAAAATCTCTACTTTCCATTTTCTCTCTCTCTTCATTTGTATCAAAGTAAGAAGAAATAGAAAAACCCCACTAAAATGCTAACAGAAATGTGCAGCAGCTGGGCACCCAATGGTCACCCAATCTCTTACTCATTAAAAATATTGCCGCTGGAAATAATTTCTCCATGTTTTCTTGTATGCACTGGGGAAGCAGAAACGGAGATCAAAACCAGCAAGTAGATTATATAAGATCAGGAAATCATGAAGAAGTTGAATTTTCTTCTTTGAAAAAACATGAAGTTCCTTTTTTAACTAGCAACCAACAGGTGCTTTCCTACAGGTGGGAGAAACTCTGGTTTTGGAACTGTAGGACAAAGGTTGTATTTCCAGTTCTGTAGGTGTTTGTGGTTCATATGCAGCAATGGATTTAGTCAGTGCTCTTTTTATATTTAAAATAAAAAGTGCCGGTACTCGGCCAGGGACCTGGGGCTACCAGAGGCAGCAGCAGCAGGAGCTGGGGCCTCATTGCTGTAGAAAGAAAGGTTGGTACGCAGTACTCCCGAGTACCATCACAAAAAAAACGGTGCCAGTTCTCAGTACCCCTGAGTACCACCACAAAAAAAGGGATTTAGTGAAGAGTCGCTCCCAACTTTGCTGGGATTTTTGGTCTGTTTTCTTTCAGAGATTTGGGTAAAAGAGTTTTTGAGTTTTGTGTGCGTGTGACGCAGTACTCCTGAGTATAACCACAAAAAAAGCCATGGTAGTAGTGGTATTTAAAAGATGGCTTTGTTTTGTATGGTTACTTGAAAAATGAGCGGAAAAAAAAGTGCAAATCCTTCAGTCTTTCAATCGCCTACTTTTTAATTCTATAAAGAAATAGGATTGCTAATACAGGTCATCTATTATGTTTCATGCAAAGCACATGCTAATATAATTGGTTCCATTTAAGGATTAAGAGAATTAGTATTTGCATAGGAAAGCTTTCAGCCTTACTGAACTCCATAGACCACAAGGTGCTTTAAAACTCTATTTGAGCTGGCATGAAGGTCTAATGAATGCATACATTATAGGCTCTGCAGAGGACAATCTGGTTTATTGCTTAGATCTCTCCAATTATGGATCAGAAATGAAAATCCATCACAATAGCATTTCTTATGTAATCAGATCTCTGATTAAAGGAGGATGTGAATGGATAGCTTCTTTTCTTTATGTAGCGACTTGCAAGGATTGTTTATATAGCTATATGCTTTAAACCATTTAAAAGCTATTTGTTTAATAGATATATCTAGAAATATCTCCTGCACTTTGTCAGCTTATAAATAGGCTTCACAAGAGCAGCCAATTAAATACTCTTTGCAAATTTACATTAAATTTAGCTGATTCTTTGTGTACGCCAGTGATTAATTCTAAGCCCTTGAGAAAAATGCTCAGACTTACTCAAATAAATAGAACAAGATGGGGAGATACTGTAAGTTTTACTTTGCATACTGTAAATGAGAGCATATCTCTTGAAGCACTGTGCCAAACTAGCTCAACATAATTGAGTAGTCAACAGGGTGCCTGCCAATTTGAGAAGTGCAGGTATTTACAGCGAGGTGTTTTTCTGATACTAGTATGGGTAGAGTTCTTCAGGTTTTAAAATAGGTGGCAGGAATTTAGTCATCTGTGTAATTACTGTGGACCTAGCTTTCCAGTGATCAAGGGCTCTTTTCATTTGATTGTGAGACTCCAGTTATAAAGAAACACAGTTTCTGATAATTGAATCATCAACACTAAACTGATTTAAATAGCATCACTTGATGTGATGTAACATTGAGTTTAATAACTATCATCCAGCATAATAGAAGAATTTGGTTTATATCCTTACGATATAAATAGAACAAAATACCTTTTTTTGTCTTAAGTATTCAGATTAACATTATAACTATATAAATTAGATACTTCTAAAAATGTGTGCTTAATTTGCCAGGGCAAGTAGCTGAAACCCAGAACATCTTTAGATAGACGTTTTGCTTTCAGCTAAGGAAGCTTTAGTACCTCTGTATTTGATAAATGACTGAATTAATTTTTGCCTGTTGGAATCATTCTGAGCTGTGGAAGGGTGTTACCTTAAGGATACTCTTTTCTGAATTATAAATTAGAATAAATTAAGCTACAGTACATATTCAACTTGAAATAGCGCAGTGCAATTGCTTTCTCTCTGTGGGTGTGTTTCGGGGAGGCAGTGGGTCAAACAAAGTTTGTGGGATTTGTAAAATATTTTTAGTAACCAGCTTTCTAAAGTGACTACTGTCCAATTAAGCCATAGGGTACACTAAAAAGTCTCCTCACATCCCCTCTCAACAGAAATGCTGTTTAAATTCTTTAATTCAAATGCTCTTGATAGTATTTTGTTAGTACTCATGAAAGACAACAGAGTCCTGTGGCAGTTTTAAAGACTAACAGATTTATTTATCGCATGAGCTTTCGTGGGAGAAAATCCCACTTTGTCAGACACTTTTGGGATTTTTCTCCCACGAAAGCTCATGCGATAAATAAATCTGTTAGTCTTTAAAAGTGCCACTGGACTCTGTTGTCTTTCTACAATAGACTAACACGGCTACCCCTTTGGAGTTAGTACTCATGTCATCATTTATGGCATGATGAATGATTTGAACCTTGCCATTAATTTAGCATATATTCAGAAACCACCATTTTTAATATCCTATTTCTATGCCCTAGCTCAATTACATGAAGATCTGTTAGATGAGGAAACAGCCTCCCTATAACAAACTGCACCACGCATACTGTTGGATTTCCAAGGACAACCTATAGAAAGGAGACAATGTATCATCCATATTTTAATGCACTGTATAAAATTGTATTTACTTGTACTATTGTTTTGTAAAGGTAAGCACCTTGTAAAGGTAATCAAGGATGTTGCCATGTACAGCAGAGTGGCAATAATAATTTACTATAGATGTCTGAGCAACCAGACATATTCTAGCCAAAATGATTTAGTTAATAGTCAAGTATTTTACTACCTGATTAACACACCCTACATTTCCTACAGACAAGTATGCACTCAATTTTGCTCCAACAAATAAAATTCCCAGGAGATTTCTATGGGACACATGTTGGTTCACAAAGCATGGAAATTCTTCAAAAGACACTGAAAGACTGTCATTCAAAAGACTAACACAGCCCCAAATAACCAATTAGCAGCAAATCCATGTGGCAGACTGTGAAGCATATCCAAGTTGCCAAAGCGGTTATTTGAGAAAGTATGCCAGGGATACAAATATTATTCAAAAAAATGATCTTTGGTTTTGCAGCCTGCTACTTCAGCATTCAAAAAATAAAGTGGCTTATAAATTATTTAATTAACAGACTCCATTTGTGCCTCCTACATCTCTTTAAATTTAGAATGTAAACAAAACCTGTATGTAAAATATTTCCACCCCCTGCTGAGCACTAGCATATATTGGAGCCTTGCAGTTTGGATTCCCTTTGGAGGGGAAATCAGTGATGCAGAGTCTGGGTATGTTTTTAGTGCAGCTTGTTATTTTATACTGCATACTCCATTTGTTGAAAAGAGATGGTCAAAACCGGTACATACGTAAACCCTCTTCCAGGAATCTGAGCTCACACAGCATTCCTGGTTCCCAAGGAGCAACTCTTACTCAAGAATTATCTGTATCTAGGTGGATTAAAGCAGAGGGCTCTCTCCCCAAAAGCAGCTGCACCACAAAGCTAACAAAAATGCAGCATTTCTTCCAAAATAGAAAAAATGCACATATGCTGAAAGAAAGAAAGAAAGAAAGAAAGAAAGAAAGAAAAAGAACTTGGTCTGTAATAGCACCACTTCATAACAATATTCTAAAATATTACTTGGTATGTTTTTAATCATGAGTGAAGAACATTTACCTTTGTATTGTATTTTAGTAATTTATGGTGTATTGTTAATCTTAGCGGCACACAAATTTGAGGCATAATGAGCTAAATTGCATAAGGTGTTGTTGACAGCCTTCCAGAAGGGCAATGAGAATATGAGGCAGTTGGCCTTTCTTGGGATTAGGGCCACTGTGACTTTTACAGATACAGTAATTATGAATGGAATATATAAAGCCCCAATATCGCAATGAATTCTGTGTAGGTGAATGCACGCAGTACCCTACTGGAGTGACTTGCAGAATCAGTGCTGATGTGACAAAGATGGCAAGTGAATAGAAATGTATTCCTTTGGGTGAACTGAGTCTTATAGCCTGCACCAATACTGGTAGGAGTTTTTATGGAAAATAGAGAAGAGAAAGAAGTTTTATGTCTGATCAATTTATTTCCCAATTTAAAAAACGACTGATTGTTTTTGTCCCTCATCTCACCCCGCGCCCTCCGCCACCATGATGTCTTTGATTGCAGCTTTACAAACACTTATTGCGCATTGGGTGTGTCTGATTTCTAGGGAGAATGGTATGTTTCTTCTCCTGAGGGATATGCACTTGCTAGATTGTTTTTTGCAGAATTTAGATACAGCATGACTGGCTGTGTATCAGAACCACAAATAAATTAATCAAACCACTATTTCTGGGTTAGGGTTTGGTAAGGGCTCCATGTGAGCAGTAGTGAAAAGGCTGGGAATAACAAATCAAGCTGCAGGTTTTGTCTTTCCTACAGGCTTGACTGAAGAAAGCCTGGGTTTATTTATTTACTTTGAGACTTTGCTGGGGAGTACTTGGGATGTCAATTTAGGACTGTTGCAAGACACTTTAGGCTAAGGCTGATGAAAGCACCATTGAGTATTTAAGCAAAAGGGAGAGATTTTTAAAGATAAAGGACATCTTAAGTAATCAGTTTCCATTGAATGTTAATGGGGATTGAGTGCCTGACTCCTGTTTCTGCCTTTGAAAATTTCCCCAGAAAGGAACAGGAACAGTTTTCTTTTTATTTTAATTTGTATCCCTATGGAAGGTAGGAAGATACTTTGCATTTGGCTTGGCAAGCTTATTTTTATGAAAGCCAGGAAACTGGTTCGAGTTCCCAGACACATTTTTTCGAAGTATAGGCTTGTCTATAATTGTCATGACTGGGATATGGATACTCAGACCTAGTGATTGCAGTATGGGTTGGGACCTAGTTTGGGTCAGATACCAGGAGATTAGTGTGTGAAATATGCCAGAGGGAAGATTGATTTAGGTGGCAGGAGGCAGGCTGGGTCAGGTTACCAGGAGATCTTGTACCAGGTTACCAGGAGATCTGGTGACTGCTAGCAGGTCACTGCGTGGCAGGTTAGAACTTACTACTTCGCAAAAGCCATGAGGGCCAGAGTTTTAGACCTGCAGTCCTTGACAACGCTATAGTTTGTAGTTGTGCTGTAACGTGAGGTGAATGATAGCCAATTAGATAGAGTTCACTAACACAACTGTAAATTATAGTGCAGACATTCACAACCCTAATGTAAAGAGACTCAAACATTTGTTCCTGGTGGTGGTTCACACTATGATCATTCAGGAGTGAGCAATTATTACAATTCCAAAGGGGTAGCTGTGTTAGTCTATTGTAGAAAAGCAACAGAGTCCTGTGGCACTTTTAAAGACTAACAGATTTATTTATCACATGAGCTTTCGTGGGAGAAAATCCCACTTCGTCAGACGAAGTGGGATTTTCTCCCACGAAAGCTCATGCAACAATTATTACAAGTAAGTCTTTTGTCTCCTGGACTAGACATTTGTGGACTGTCTACGCTACAGTTACATTCATGTTACTTAACCCATTAGGGTTTGTGTGCACAGCTGGGTAATGCACTCTATAGGGGTGAGATTCCTCAAGAGCACTAACATTTTGCACATAAATTAGTCTGTATAGACACAACCAGTGTGCATTAAAGTAAACTCATAAGGAAACATTTTGTGTACACCAGCAAAATGTACACTAGTCAGTTAACGTACATCACAGTAGTGCACATTAGAAATGACACTCCTATAGAGTGTGGTTTAATTTTGTTGTGTCCCAGACCTGATCTGAGGCTTACCATCTGGCCATGCCACCTATACTTTTCTAATCAACCTCAGTGAAATTGCTTCTCCTTCCAAATAGTTCCATATGTGAATCATACTAGAAAGCATATGTTTTAACCAACTAAGAGGTACCTTTACTTTAACGATATGAAATGCGATATCAGTTGGTAAAATCTGTTAGGTTGCCATTTTAAAGTGGAAAAAGTATATTAATTTTATTAAGTATGTTCCTCATATCACTTCACCTTCAAAAAGGAATACAAAAGCTAGATTCCAGCTAGACAGATAGATAGAAAGAAATGAATAATGTATAACACATAGAAGCACATTATAGGAAACTTTGATCAATTTTGGCCCAAGGTTGACCTGGAAGTTGAAAGCACTCTGCACTTTCCAGGATTGAGTCATTTATACATATGCTCACTCGTGTAAAAAATACCATTCACCAACAACAGAGAAACTTATTTCAGATACTATTCTAAAAATTAATTAAGCCTCGAAGCAAGATAATGTTTTGTGAAAATGCTCCTTAGTGATTTCAGTAGAGCCAAGCTGTGCCCTTAAAGGCATATGCATAGCTCCATTGAAATGAGGAGGGAGCAGTGCCCCAGGTCCAAGGGCTAAATTTGGCCTTATATTTAACTGAAATAGAACTGTAGCAAGTAACTAAAATACTACAAACTGACTGCTTCTTATACATGCGCACACATTGAGAGAAGGTATTTAATTAGGTGATGACAGCTGTCAAAAAGTAATAGTATATGAGCTAATGTTAAAAATCCATTGGTGTATGTGGAATATTCTATAAACTGCAGTTAAGTCAGTAAGGATGACTCCTTAGCAGCAGTAATAGGAACTCAACTTTGAGTTGTCATTGGATTAAGGGAGTCTCTCTTTCCTGGTGCCTTGTGGCAATACTAAAAATCTAAAAGTCAAGATTTCTGCTATGACATTTCAGTATGATTTACACAGGATTAACTATAAAACCTTGCAGTATAAGGTTTTCTTTAACACTAGGGGAGGAGTGAAATTTGCTTCTGCCTTACCAAAAGGATCCTTGCATTTTAAATTTTTAACTAGGAATAAAATAATCTAGAGCCAATCCAACCTCTCATGAAGCTTAATATATTTTAGCCTGTGTTCTTCTGAAGAAGTGTATTTGGCTTTAGATAGCTGGGGGGGGCGTTGTTTTTGCTTTTGGGATTTTATAAAAAGTTTGTCTTTTGCTCCTCTTTATTCACTGAAATTTCAGAAGTATTGAATATATCAGACATAATCCACAGGTCTGAAAATGATTCTGCTCACTTGCACCATAATTAATTGGTTACTGTTTTATGCATGTTAGAGCAGCATTACAGTAGCTAATGTCAGGGTAGTTTGTTTTTCCTCATTATATCCTTATTCACTTTCCAATATTAATAATCTGGCATTAAAGTTTATCTAAGTGTAATTTTAACATCCAAGGTCTAATTGCAGAAGCAGATATTTTTACATATTAAAACAATGATTTGTGGGCCATTTTAATAGCAGTGCACGTTCATTCCCTTGAGGTGCTTATTTTTTGCAAGCCTGAAACTTTTAAATAAACGTTTAAATATGTTAATATTATACTGTAGGCCCTTTTTACACACACACACACACACACACACACACACACACACACACACACACATTTTGCTTAAAATTACCAAATATTGCAATTTTAAACAGAACATGGCATATTGTACTGTATCCTTGATATCATTCATATGGACTACATTGTATTTCATCAGGTAAACTGCCCTCTGCTGCTTGAAAGATAGAACCTACAAACTTAGACCAGCCCCTTTAGAATTTCCATGAACTGTCAGTATTAGGAGTGCTTTTATCCTCTGGCAGATCCACTGGAGTTCCAAATTAAACATTTATGTAGGATTTGAGTGCATATTCTGTTCACTAGAGGGCAGTAGATTGAGAGTGGTTTTGTGTATGTGAGCATGTCGATAGATTTTAATGCCAGAAGACTCATGATGATTGAGTCTGACCTCCTCCATAACCCAGTGATTCCTATATTATCCTATAATTTCTGACTGAGCTGAAGTATGTACTCTAGAGGGACATCCAGTGTTGATTTAAAGATCTCAAGAGATGGAGAATCTGCCATGTCATTGGTAAATTGGTCCACTGGTCCATTACTTCATTATTAAAAACTTGTGCCTACTTGTTGTCTGAATTTATCTAGCTTTAGCTTCCTCATATTGGATCTCATTGAACCTTTTCCTGCTCAGATAAAGAACCCTATGTTTCAGAAAACTTCTATTTATTTATAATCTGTGACCAAGTCTCCTCTTAAGCTGCTCCTGGATATAAACTAAATAGTTTGACTCTACCATTGTAAGGCACACTTTTCAGATCTCTAATCATTCTTGGAGTGTACACCAATAATGGTTTCAGTAATGTTATATACATTCTATTTCTATTATTTCTTGACATTACCTATTTTATACAACCAAGTATTGCATTAATTCTCTTTGCAACAGCCCTGCACTGGGAGCTCATGTCACTTGGTAATCCACCATGGCTTCTATGTCCTCTCTTTATCCTCTCCAGTATACAGTCTCTTATCTTGCGTGATCTACATTTTTTGTTCCTATGTGTATGATTTTGCATTTGGCTATATCAAAACAATATTGTTCAAATTAATTCAGTTTAACAAACAATTCATCCAACTTTGAATAATCAACTTGAATGTATCATTACTTATCACTCTTCCCCTCATTCCCCACTTATTTTGTACTCTGTAAACTTTATCAGCAAAGCTTTTTTTTTTCTAGATCACTGATAGATATCAAATAGAATTGAGTCAAGAACAGATCCCTGTGGGATATCATTAAAACGCTCTCTGTAGATGGTAAAGCCCCATTTACAATGTTTTTTGAGATCTGTCAGTTAGCCAGTTTTTAATTTATTTGATGTGTGCCAAGTTGATATATATCTATATATATCTATATATAGATATATATACACACACACAGACACACACACAAACTATATAATGATGTATAGTTTTATTACATTTTTTTAAAGTGTGAAAGCAAAAAAAATTGTAAAGTTAAGCACTCAAGAATTAGGAAATGCCTTAAGTTTCTGTGCAATCTTTTTTCTGCCTCCTGCTATGTATTCATTATGATAGTCTTCAATTACATGATCACATACTATTTTTTCCCAGAGGATTCCTATCTAATTCAGTGCATAGAAGAGATGGTGCTAGTTATTCAATATGTGTCTGTATCCTCATAATTCAGTATGTGGTCCTACACCTTATTTATCCATACCTGGAATGAATACAGAATTTTCTTACGGAGTTTTCTGTAGTACTCCTATCAAGATATCTATAAACATCAGTAAATTTATTTTCACAATGTCCCTGTGGGTTGAGGTGGCATTTGTGTATGTGTACGTATACATGCACAAAGTACATTATTTAAAAGGCGTTGTTTCAGCACTCCCTGCCACATACATTTGCATGACCAATAATCTGTGTGACCGGGGCCTCCTGGGATACCGTCCTGGACATGCAAAAATCAGGGCAAGCTGCAAAACCGGGAGCCAAACTCCCCATACACTGATGGGTGGTACTTAAACCAGTCTCCCTATCAGTCACAACCAGGCTTCTGGTTCCCCACACCGGGTACCAAGAAATCTGCCCAAAATAGAAACAGCTCCCTTTATTGCATTCCAGCTCCTCCGGCTCCCACCTAGCCGCATGGTCCCTTAAAGATATAGGTTCTCCTGACCCCAAAGAGCCAGCCACAGCACACAGAACAATATAGGTTTGGATCTTACCCAAAATACCACACTGGTAGCCAATCTTTTAGCAACTACAACTAAAGGTTTAATATAAGAAGAAAAGAAGCAAAATATGAGAGATGTTAAAGGGTCAAAGTGAATCACATACATACAAATGATTTAAAGTTCATGAAAAGCAGTTTGCAGGCTTGTTCCTCTGGAGTTTGCAGGCTTGTTCCTCTGGTAAACACCCAGCACCAGGGTGGGCCTCAATCCTTTGTTCAGTCTCAGAGGAATAGTTCCAGAGATGGGTGTTGGCTGTAGACTGGGGACTTGAGAGCAAGATGGAGTTGGGGCTGCTGCCTTTTATCACCTCTGGCCTTCTCCATGCTGTGTGCAGTTCTTTCCAATCAAACTGGAGTTGAGTCACATGTTCAAGTGCTAGTGGCTCAACTGGTTTTCTCCTTCAGCCCATTGTACTGGGGAGCTTCCTTAATGGGCCATTAGGGGGACAATGGCTGGGTAAATTCCAAAGGGGTAGCCGTGTTAGTCTATTGTAGAAAGACAACAGAGTCCTGTGGCACTTTTAAAGACTAACAGATTTATTTATCACATGAGCTGGGAATTTCCCCAGACTCACACCCATTAAAATATAACAAGCATATTCCTAATTTCTAATATGAATACGAATCCTACACATAAACTATATAATCATTCCCCACAAATTATTACCTTTCTATTGACACCAAACATGGCATAGTTCCTATGGATTATAACAATCATAAAATATTAATACAAAATGATATCATAAATGGTTCCCTAAATCCGGACAGCGTCACAATCTGCACCCAGAGATAAAAGGAAGATGCTCCAGAGCCTATTAATCCTGTTTCTTCAGTCATCTGACAAGAGGTCTTTAGATTCTGTGGTATTTAAATGTAAGGTGCAGGGATTTCCTTTGGTTCGCTGCCATTACAAGAAGATAAATTCTAATAAAAATAAAGTCAGAATCCAAGGCACCATACTTCTAATCCTTGTGAACATAATTTAAGAAGATAGTAACGTTACTTAGATATGAAATCTATCCAAATACAGGTTTTTATAATGAAACAAGGATGAGAGCTTTGAGCTTTTGTCAGAAAAAGAGATGGTGAAAGGATGCCAAGTGCTAGGCGCTAATAGCTAGCTGTTTGTTGCATAATACTACACAGACTGTTTGTTTATTTATTATGGTAATGTCTAGGGATCAGCCAACTTGGGTCTATGTACTATGCAATAAGCAGTTATAAAGCAAGTTTATCTTTGGTATCTAAGTTAAAGCCAAACACCATTATCCACAAGAAACTTTTAAGGTCACGTATTCAAAAAACCATTAAAAATGTAATGTTTTATTTTACAGTTGGTTTTGTTTGGGTGGGTGGGGGAAAAGGGAATTGGAAATTAAGGCTATATAAACTTTAATTTCTTTTGAAAAAAACACATACGTGATTTCCCTAGGTACAGAAAAATATTATTTCTCTGCACAAGTAATATTCTTAGCTTTTAAACTCCAGTATACTGTGTTAGCTTCATTCGGATAGCATCAGCATTCATCGTAGCACCCTGGAACTGTTAACTGCTAACAAAAAAGAAATTAAAAAAGAAAAAGTCAACATATCAATTAGACACAAAGGCGAAATGGGTGGCAGTGTAAGCCCACAATATACATCTTTAGAAATATACTCTATGTGGATTCACAGATGTTTACTTTTTTGGATTAGTGCAATTATTACTTTTATAAGTATAAGCTATCAGATTGTTCAAAATAATTATGAGCATATGTTGCAGAGCTGAATTCTCCTTTCTGTTGAAATACATTAAAGAAAGTTCTGCTCTGACTAAAGGACAGCTGTGGCCTTTCACTCTGTCATACTTCATCCGTGTTTGGACTATTTATACTTGGCTCCTTCAGAATCAATTTCACAGAATATAATGGAACTGTTAAACCTGCAAAGTTAGCTTAACTTAGAGTCTGCTTAGGAAAATGTGAAACAAAGTTTAATGATAAAGTTTTGGGTTAAGCTTATGAGGTATTTAAGGGCTAAATCTTGAGATGTGAGAGCTGCAAGGAGCTCAGCACTTTTTAGGATTTGATTCAGGATTTTTGTTTGGTTCTGTTTTAGTTTTCTTTCTACTAGAGTCAAGCAGCTTTTAATATTTTAATTATTCTGCTTTTTTCCCCTTTTTAAAAAAGTTTTAAGTGCAAGATTAAGGGAGTGTAACTTAAAACAGGCAGATGTCTTTCAATTACAGAAATGCCTGTTTTTACCGAGTCTTCATTTGAAATGAAACAACATTAAACGAATGATGAGCCCAAATGATAGCCACATTAGTGGCTTGATCTTGCAGGCATTACAAAATCAAAATACTCATATAAGTCAAGGGCAATTTGATTTGTACACCTATATAGTATTAAATCTGTGCTGTTTTGCACTGTTACCACCAGCTAAGCAGAGTAGACTAGGTTAATAGAATTTACATGGAGACTAGAAAAATGATGCTTCAGTAATAGAGTGTAAATGACTTAGAGGTTCTTTAAGTCAGCATGGTGCAAAGGGGCACTATGATACAGGCACTAGTGTGGCTTTGGTGAAACTTGAAAACCCATTGCCTTGACATCTTAGTCATTAAAAATCATCTGGCACTTTCCATACTTAAGTTTCCTAACTACATCTTTATTTATCAGTTTGAATTGTGTCTTTATGTTGTGCTGACTCACATTCCCTTTTGCTTACAAAAGGGTATAATGGTCTTCACTTGCTGTTGATCAACTTCTGTGTAGTGTTGCTGTGCACTGTTAAATTACTGCCGCATTTCATCCCAGAAGACACTGGTTTTCATTGATGGAGTAGGGGATCCCTGTATAGAATTAGTACATCAAGGGTTTTTTTTAAGTGAATTGTTATTCTTTAGGAAGAAAGGAGTGATACAAATATTAGGTGATGATATGATGGTGCTGCTGCTACTCATAAAATTTCACAGAATCGATGAAATACAATGAAATTAGTTAATAAAAATGGAGTCCCAATGGATGACCATTATTTCGATTTCAGACAAAAATCATTCTTCATTCAGTGCTATTTATGTATACATAGAGAAAAACAATTGTGTTGGGTTAGGAAAGCATGATTTTAGTTCTGGCAGTTGAGCAGATGCAATATTCTATAAGACAGGCAATTAAATACTGTTCTGTCATATGCTCCTCTGTAAGTCATATACTGCAGTAAACCAGCAGTCACAGTTTAAGATATTTCTATTTTTGACAATGCATAAAGCAGATTTATTTAAAAAAGTTATCAAGAATCAAAGATGGGCATCCAGTTCATACTTAAAGAGGGCTCTGTGCCAGCAAAAACAGTGATACTCCACTGTGGGAAGTGGGGTTTTAGAGTGCCCTAGAAAGGTATGGGGCAGAGATAGCAGCCGTTCTCATCCAGTAGGACTGTCCCCATCTTTGGACAGTATAGCACCCTCTGAATTACATGTGAGGGAGAACATTCTTTTCTTTCTGTTCTTGTGGATAAGCCCAACAAACTACCCTGTTGTGCTGGTTCTATCTGAGTAGAGGATTTTGGTCCCCTATAATGTAGCAACACTGAAACAGAGATCATTTCAGGTCTGGTGTGAGCAGAAATTGGTGAATTCTCCCAGTATACTCATTGACGGCACTATAGTTTTTAATCTGACTTTCTGTAGGGGGAATTACCTTGGATAAGCACCCTCTTCTTTCTATACATTTGGGTCATCTGTTTAATTTTACTTCTGAGAGTGTTAACTGTGAGAAGTTCTTTTCTTCTGGGCCTTCTCTTAGCTTCCTAACAAAGAGGTGCAAAATCTGAGGCCAGGTGTTCCAGTTTTTGTGTGGCTGGTCCATTCATCGGCTTGTTGCAGTTAAGATGTCCCCACTGTTATCTGTGAAAGCAGGCCTCTGTGCATTCAACTGAAATATTTAAAAGTTATTTCTTTGGTTGCAAATCTTGTGAGGTTTTGTTTTATTTTTAAGGTAGTAAAGTTCTCTGTGACAGAATGTTACTTACTGTGTCTGTAAGGTATCCAGCATAATGGGGTCCTAACCTAGTTGAGTTCTCTAAGCATCACTGTACCTAATAATAATAATAATACTTCAGAATCTGCAGCACACATTCTGAGAGATTAAAGAAGTGTGAACACTTTAAGACTCAAGTCTGGCACAAATATACAGGCGAAGTACTGGGCTCAGCGCTGAGGAGTTCCTCTGGGCTGGGGGAGAAATCCTTCTTTCTGTACCTGACCACTCGATTGCAGTGGATCTGATTTGTGTCCACTATTTTCTTATGTAATTTGTGCTTATACTACCTAGAGGGAATGGCCATAGGATGACCCTAATGGCTCATCTGGCTTTACTTACACATTTTTATTGTGCCCTGGAGTAGAAGGAGCTTCTCCAGAAATGGGCCCCATAGAACAGAGAAGACATACCTCTCTCTAAGAGAGCTACTCAAGGTGAGGAAGGGTGACAGAATCTTGAGCTAAAACCAGATGCCTTTGCATCTGTTTAAAATTAAAAGCAATTTGAAATGTACATATTATGCCAAATATCACCCATCTCTTCTTGTATCTCCTCATAAATAGCAGATTGGGATTTGAGAGGTTATTTAATGATCCACATTTTATGGGTTTTGCAATTACCAACAACTTTTCTTCCTTATCAGTCATGCTGATGTATTTCTTCTGTGTTTAGCCAACTACCCAACCTGGCCTTTTCTACAGCTTGCTCAAATGACTATATGAGTAAATAATAGCAAAACAATACAGTTTTATCATTCATCTTAGGTTGAGAAGACCTCAGGTAGTTTTAGTTTTCAATAAATTATGATGAGCTGAGATTCAACCTTAATAACAATTGGAATGGGATAGTTTTATTTATGCTTTCTGATGTTATGAGAACTTGTTGCTGGTTTAGTAGGATTGTAGCTGTAATGTATGTCATATGTTAAATAGTGGTACCTGTCCTAGAAATGAAGTTACTGTGCATTTCCTGATGGAAATAGAATGCAAGTCTTATTTTGGTTTGTTTTCCTATAGATGTTCCAAACATTTATTACTGCGCATCCGATACAATCAATGTGAAGGACTTTGTGTCATCTTGTGATCAATTCTTTACTAGGTGGACAGATGTTGGTAACATCACTGCAGGTAGCACAATACCCCATCTACTGCAGGTTTAACAGAGACATTAATTTCTTTCCGGTGGTTCAGATTTGAAGTGGAGCGTGAATGATCAATGTTTCAACCATGTTTCCATCATTAAAGCCATTTACATTTAAGAAGAGAATCTCTCCCTCAGCTATTAAAAATTTATCACAAGAAGGCAGTATACTGGCGTATTGATTATATATCTACTAGCTTTCCTGTGGTAATATCCCTGTGGATTTAGCTGAAAAATCTTGCCATGAACTTTTCACAGAAAGTTTGACAGTTTTCCTTCTGACTCTCTGAGCATATGAGTTCTGTGAAGAAAAGATACTTTTTTTTTAAACAGCCTTCACACACCATCTACACTGCTGAATAGCAGGAGCCATTACTTTTACCCAATTTGCTTCAAATGATTACTACATAAATTTTCTACAGACAGAAATAATACACTTTTGGATCCAAAGTTTTATTTAACTTCTTAAAAAACATAGATCAGATAGTTATCTGTATTGGGGTTAATAAATGTATGACACAGAATTTAAACAAAGTTGTTGAATTCTTCATAAGAAGACATTGGATAGGTGGTGAGATATAAATGTCAAGGCATAGTAATTTACTGGCTACTACTGAGTTCTAGTCCATAAATATATTATTTAATCAGAAGTCTTGTTGAAGTGAGGCAGTAAAAACTGCATGTCTCATATTAAAAGTTTACATAATTTATACCTTACAATTGGCATGGGGCAATTGCCATTCCTTATCTCCTAATTTCTGAGATTCCTATTAGAATATTTTTAATTATAATCTATACTGTTTCATTATTATTCAACACAAATAATGGGGCTCCCTAAATTCATTTAAATAGCTATTTTTATTATAGTGCTGCAGATAACTCCTGCATTAGTTTTAATAATTGTGTGCTTGTGTATACAAACACTTAATTTGCTGCAAACTGGGATGTAAATTTGTTCTGCTTTAGTCTAGTGTGTATTGTGCTCTTGTACACAAAAATGTCCATAGTGATTTTATCTAGCCTGTGTCCATCTTCTCACATTCCATTTTTCATTGCTCATAACTATAACACATTATTTGGGGGCTGCATTATCAATGTTTAGAGTTGAGAGGGAATACTTTGTTCATGATTAATGAGCTGTCTGGTTGGATAATTTGAACATAGGTGAAGCTAGAGCTTCAAAACCATCTTGTATTCTAGACATGATTAAATACAATGCCACATTTGAAGAAAGTCTTTCAGCAATTTGAATTTTAACCTCTCACTTGAAACTTTGTCATTTGTAATTTATGAATCATAAATTAGAGCAGATGAGAACATTAGGTATATCTGAACCACTTTAGCTTTGAGTATTCTGTTTGCACTGTTTGGGTTAAGGAGGTCTTGTTGACCACCTGCTAGGCAAATAAGGCTTGGACTCCTCATAATTATATCTAAACAAAAGCCACACAATGAAAAACTACTTCAGCAAATCTAGTTGCTTTTTTCTGCTTGCATAATATCTGTAAAATATAGTTAGGTCCTCAAAGTTATCTGTTGTTTGTAAATTTTTAACAAACCTCTTTTTAAATGTTTTATTCTATGGATAGCTACTCTAAATAAGAGTTATGTTGTTCAACTGAGTTGTCAGAAGTTCTGTGATATAGCATGTGTTCTTTGATTGGATGAACATACAAGCAATTTTAGCATGAATGCCATCATTTTCTTTGATATTCAATTTATGTGAACAATGAACGTTAGAAGGTGAATATAAAAAGAAGCATACTGAAGACTAAAGTAAAAATTGTTTTAAACTTTGAATGGATTTTCATATAAAACTTATTGAATCATTTGCTTAGCATTATCCATAATCATAGAATCATAGAAACTGGAAGGGACCATGAGAGGTCATCAAGTCCAGTCCCCTGCACTCATGGAAGGACCAAGTACCCTCTTAAGCCATCCCTGACAGGTGCTTGTCTAACCTGCTTCTAAAAACTTCCAGTGATGGAGATTTCACAATCTGCCTAAGCAACTTATTCCAGTAGTTAATCACCCTGACAGTTAGGAATTTTTTCCTAATGTCCAACCTAAACCTCCCTTGCCCTAATTTAAGCTGATTGTTTCTTGTCCTGTCATCAGCAGTTAAAGAGAACAATTTTTGTCCCTCCTTGTAACAACCTTTTGGGTACTTGAAAACTGTTACGTTCCCTTTCGGTCTCCTCTTTTCTAGACTAAACAAACCCAGCTCTTTCAATCTTCCCTCATAAATCAAGTGTTCCAGACCTTTAATTATTCATGTTAGTCTTCTCTGGACTTTCTCTAATTTGTCCTGAAATGAGGCACACAGAACTGGACACAGTACTCCAGCTGAGGCCTAATCAGTGTGGAGTAGAGCAGAAGAATTATTTCTCGTATCTTACTTACAATGCTCCTGTTAATAGATCCCAGAATGTTGTTTGCTTTTTTTTGCAACAGTGTTACACTGTTAATTTATATTTAGCTTGTGGTCCACTATGACACCCAGATCCCTTTCTGGAATACTCCTTCCTAGGCAGTCATTGCCCATTTTGTATGTGTGTGATGGATTGTTCTTTCATAAGTGGAATAACTTTGCACTTGTTTTTATTGAATTTCATTCTATTTACCGCAGATCATTTCACCAGTTTGTCTAAATCATTTTGAATTGTGATCCTATCCTCCAAAGCACTTTCAACCCCTCCCAGCTTGGTATCATCCACAAACTTTATAAGTGTATTCTCTATGCCATCATCTAAATCATTGATAAAAACATGAACAGAACCAGACCCAGAACTGATCCCTGTGGTACCCTGCTCTTTGTGCCCTTCCAGCATGACTGAGAACCATTGGTAACTGCTCTCCGGCAGTGGTTATCTAACCAGTTTTGCCCCCATCTCATAGTAGCTCCATCCAGGTTGTACTTCCCTAATTTGTTAATTAGCTGTGAGAGACTATATCAAAAGGCTTACTAAATTCTAGCTATACCACATCTACCACTTCCTCTGTATCCACAAGACTTATTACCCCATCATAGAAAGCTATCAGGTTGGTTTGACATGATTTGTTCTTGACAACTCCATGCTGACTATCATTTAAGACCCTATTCTCTTCTAGATGTAATGCCCATTGCTTTCACTCTAACCATAAATGACTATCAACTATCAGGCTGTAGTGTTTTTCCACAAATGGAAGAGCTGTACAGAGAGTTTTCACAGATTGCGATGGGTTTTGTTTGTTTGTTTTTTATTTTTTTATCATTGCTTCTATTTTGCAGTGTTCTACAGCAAGTTATGTAGGAAGAAGCAGATATAATTTAGCTAGCATTGTGCTGACTACATAGGCCATGGTTTTGGACTTGGTTGAACTGGCAGTTCATCCAATCCTCACTCTGATTAACTCTCATCATCTCAGCTAGGGTTATGCTTTACAGATACAGCCAGACCGTACCTGCTGCCTTGTCTCCTGAACAGCAGTGTTTCCAAGCAGAGTGGTACAGCTAGAGAACTCACATGTATTTTGTTGAGAAATGAATCCACATCTGTTTTTCATCATGATACAAGGACAATCAAGCCAACCAGTGTCAAGCCTCTAAAAGATTGATTTTTGATCATTTTCATTGGAATGAATATGGAATTCATTGGAATGAATTTATGCTAGAGGATTCTTAAGCCCTAATTCTGAAAACTGTTCTGAGTGAAGCTTCCTGCCCCTATTGAGGTTGATGGAATTCACAAGGGCTCTGTGAGGTGTTGGCACAGAGCAACCTGTGGGATCGAGGCTTTAGTTTGTTCTTCATTTCACTGTTGAAGATTTCCATTGAGTTTGCTCTCTAGTCTGGCTATATAAGTTTCACAGACCTTAAACTTAGAGAGTAGAAACCTGATATTTTTAGTCCTATTTAAAAATAAATGCTGTCTTTGTATTTCTGGTACCTGTAATATTGATTTTTAGAAAGAAGAAAATTCAAGGTTCTGTCCATTAATGTTCCCGATTGCATTTTCTGGGGTAGGTAATGAGAATAATAGTGTGTATTTAAAGAGGGGGAGAGAGAAAGAGAAGTAAACTGTCCCTTTCTGTCATGCAGTTTGCCGCCATTATGTATATTGTATGTATCCTCTTCTGTCAACGAAGCAAGTGGCAACCAATCTTTTGCCAGAACTGTGCATGTTTTAGAACATCCAGAGCTAAGAAAAAAATGTTGTTAGTCTGTCCTGTGCTTCCTAACTTGTCATTTTGTCTGAGCCTGATCTCTTAGTTCAACTCTGTGCTCATGTTGGAAAACATTTAGTAGGTCAGATAAATATGCTTTTCCAGATCCTTGGAATTATGCTTTGCTATATGCCTTGAATTTATTTCTCTCCTGGCAGAGTGTATGTGGCATAAATATGGTATATAAAGATGGAAAGAGGAGTGGCTCCTTCCTAGGTTTAGAGGTCAGTAGATATGTAACTGGTGAAAGATCTGTGGTCATTATTGCATATCTTCACTACTGATGGTAGATTTGTATACTTCTTTAGATGTCGTAATTGGATAAAAGATAAATTTTATTGCTCTTTCTAGTAGTGGATTGCTCCTCTTGGTCCTTTTTTAACATATTACCAAGTTATTTTCTAATGACTAGATAAGAGGATCCATGAAAAAATGACCAGTTATCTATTGGTAATAGAGGTAAGTATTTTAAAGGTATTTTCTGCACTGTTCTTAGTGATTAGGGACCCAAGTGGAGTGCTGTGCTGTGCTCCCCACTACAGCTATGGGAAGCGAATTACTGTCCCCTTGGCTGCAGCAAGGAGCCTGCACCAGTCTTTTAGCCTCACAGCAACACTCTCCGTCTGGATCCTTAAGCAGGAGCTCCCTTGTGCAACCAGTGGGAGGGGAGTGGCAGGCTACTTTAATAGCCCCCCTCTTACTGCTCAAGGGCCGCAGTTTGGGAACTACTGCATTAGAATATCTACAGCAGTGGAAACATATTTATTTCTCTTGCAGAATGAGCCGCTACTGACAGCGAAACGTACATTAAGAGAATGCTTTGGTTTTTTGATGTCCATATTAACATTTTAATACTACCCTGTCTTATTTATTTTCTCCTACTGATACAGTGCAACAAGATGAAATCATTGTAATGCTATAAAATGCAAATACATTGGGATATAGTTGAAATTAATAATGAATTTTATTCAGTTCAATAGCAATAATATTTGCTGATGATCAGACCAAATTTTCGTGTAGGCAACTGAGAATCTGTCAGAAATGTCAGTTTCTTTCTATAAAGGCCAATAACTATTCTGAATCCCTAAATTAACTCCTTTGGAACAGATACACAACATATACATTCATGTTTCTGAATCACTCTAGTTGACCACAATATAGCATGTATCCAGTAGCACAATCCACACTTTTAGATTATTGAATTCTCCAATTTCTTCATCCTCAATAGGAGCAGGATTGGAATAAGAATATTCATGACCACAAATTTAGAAGTCTGAATTATGGTTTGAATGGTGAACCTTCAAACAACAGCTATGTAAAAATAAATAAGAGTTGTTAGACATCTGTTGTGTTGGTTTTTCAAGTCAGAATATTGTCAGTATAATTTTTGAAGAAATGGCTTCCTGCTATAGTCAACTGCTATCTGAGTATCTGGGCATGAAGAAGAACTAGTAAAAGAACATAAGACTACAAAACAACTTCAAGCCAAGGATCTCATGTTAGTTCACAAATTATTAATATATTAAATCTGAATATGAAAAAAGAGTGATATTGAAACTGAATTGTATTCAAACTGTTCAAAAGATTTTTTTTTGGGGGGGGGGGGGATAAAGGATTTTGGTTTTATCTTTTTCTGTGCAGCTTCAGCAATACCAACTGTTCTACTTTGTGAATTAACTTTATATTCAAGATTTTGTCATGCACATTAGGTGTTATAGTGCATGAAATGAATACATAGTCACATACGAGTAGTTGCAGTTGCAAGCGGTGATCGACAATACTGCCTCTAGCTAGCTAACACTTTTTCTATGAAATATTTTCTGCATGAGCACATCACAAGTCAGCAGACAGCAATGGAATTTATGAACTGGTTGTAGCAATCAGTGGTATTGAGATACTAGTAGAGAAAGAAGTGTTGTAAACAAATGAAATAGAAAAAAGCCAACTTAAATATTATCAATATTTGACACAGGTTTTTTAACTTGCCACTTATGGACAAAATGTCATTTATATTCTGTTTTATATAGAATATATTTTCTAATATCCATTCTTGTACCTATCACTAGATATAATCACTTGAAGTAAAGTGATGGAAAGAATTGAGAAATATGACATAAAATAATTATTTGATTGTTATCATAAGTACATTTAAATATGTTTGGTTTTGAGGCACAGTTTTATTATTTGTTTACAGGACAAGTCAGAAACTCCCAAATTCTTCTCAGGGCTGATGGTCCATATGAGCACAGTTGCACTGAACTCTCTGGAGTTTTGCTCGTTTACTCCAGAAGAGAATTTTGCCTCCTTTCTTTCTGATGTTCACAGTGAATTGACATTGGGCAAGCCTCTTAACTCCTCAGCCTCAGTTTCTCTTTGTAAAATGGAAGAATTTTAACACCCACCTAGCCCATGTGGGTATGTACTTGCACAAGACTGGTCACATATTTAAATTTAAAAACATGCACAAGGTTTTAAAATTTCATTAATGTTGGAAAAGTGCTTGGAAGACGAAAAACGTTCCGAAAGTTTGAAGGATTTTTTGGTCACTCTAGACCTGCGTTCCATCCATAAAATTTGAATCCAAAGTTCTTCAAAGCAAGTAAAATCAAAAGATCTTAATGTGGCTTTAGAAATGACCTTGTTCAGTTCATCTCACAATACCTATTGAGCATCACAATTCTGTGTTTAAAAAACAAGAACGTGTTCTATTCCAGATTTAAAATAGGATGTTTAGAAGAGAAATACTAAAATACAATATAGATTATTACATCTTTGCACAGTTACTCAAATATTAAGTACAATTATCCTGTACTATACATAACCCGTGAACACTGCTGAGTTGCTTCATCTGATTCATCAGGGCTTGTTTACTTATGGAGTTATTAAGGAATAGTGAGTTAAGCTAAACAGGAGCAAGCTGCCTTATTCTAGCATTAAAATGTATATGTGGAGTTATTCAGGATTAACTGTGTAGACCAGTGGTTCTCAACCATTGTATTGGGACACCAAAGTGTATCACAAAGAGCTGGGGGTTGTGTCATGGAAAATTGGCAGCTCAGCTTGGAGCCAGCTTGTGACTCCTCCAGCCCACTGCTCCCTACTGCCCTCAACAACCCCCTTCTGCTGCACGACATCAGCCAGGGCCAGAGGAGTAAAGGGACTTAGGGGCTGCAACCCAGAGATCCTGGATTGGGGGAAGTGCGGAAGGACGTGGGTGGCGCACCACCTGTCCCACAAAAATAAACGTGGCCCCATTGAGCCAGGCCACTAGGGCACCAGCCTGTGCTGGCTTGACTCTGCCCCAACCCAGGTCCCAGAGTGATGCATCCTCCAGAGTGCCGCAGCCCCCCCAGGCGCTCCCAGCCCAACACCACTGTGTGTCACACAGGGGAACATCATCTGTGAGGTGTGTCGCGGTGGAAAATAGGTTGAGAACCACTGGTGTAGACAAGTCCTAAGATACCTATCTGTAGGTTCTCCGTGACTTTAGTATCGGAGTGCTACACAATTTGTTAATGTATTTATCCTCCCAATACCCTGCGAGGAAGGCAAACGCTATTATCCTCCTTTAACAATTATTTTCCCAAGATTGCACAAAAAGACTGGTGTCATGAAGTGAAGAATTGAATTTGGGCCTTGCAAGACCTAGGCTATTCTTAACCAACTTCTCCTTTTGTCACTGAGACCAGTGTAAGTGAGTTCAGAATGCAGCCACTGGTCTCTTTCTTTCCTTACTTTTTCTTGGTGGAGTGTTAATTACATTGATTTAGGCCCTGATCCTGTATAACTTCAAGTCCTGTTAACTTCTGTGGGACTACATACGTAAGGTTGCATAGGTGCTTAAGTGCTTTGATGAATTGGGTCCTTAACCTTTCTGAGTCTTAGTCACCCTGTCTGAAAATCGAGGATAATAATGCTTATCTTAGAGGATGTTGGGAGGATTAATTAGTTCATGGGTCTGAATATATGAAGGATATATGTAAATGCCGATGCTAAGGAAAAAAAGTTTTCCTTTAAATATCTTCACAGAATAATTCTCATTGCTTTACCATTTGGGAAACACTTCTTTTGGCTGGAAGAGTTCTTTGTATTTTGTTGCAGTCTGACAGTTTAATTAATGGGGGGGAAATAAATCCTGTCTCCCTACTGCATCTTTTGTAAGTTACAATTAATAATGGCAGCCTATGCCACCAAGGCTTGTTTGTTGCACGGTGTAAGTATTATTTCATTGTGCTGCTAGTGACTTTTGAACACTTCTGCTGCATGCCTTGTGTTTATTACTCTAAACTGAACACTGTATTTTAAATATGCAATCATCCTAATATGTGAATAATAAAAAAATGTTTTTGTGGATTCAGCCAAGCAACTTGGTGGATAGCATTAATTGATATTATAGGGCTGGGCTGAATAGAAGCCTACTGTGATACTTCTAATTATTAGTGTTTCACTGTAGTGTCAGTAATAAAGATAACATGACAGTTTTACTTTCCCTCTGATGCATTCCCCCTAAATTTGTGGAGGACACCATGCATGATGGTACACAGTTACCTCTGCAGCATTTTCCCATACAGTCCCATCACAGGATCCCATAGAGGTTCTCACTTTCATATACCCAGAGTGTTTTCACACCGAAGTCAGCAGAGATTCTTTTCTACTTGTAGGGAGAGCACTTCCAGACTGTAAAAACCTCTCCTTTAAATAAGGCTCTCCAGAGACAACTGCCTGTGCAGGATTCCCTGTAGGAATTATTCCATTGGATATGGATCAAGGGGACCCTGGAGGGGATGGGAAGGTTACAGGGGGCTTCCCTGGGGATGATAGGATACCTTTGCTGTGTCTTCAGGAACCCTATGGTTCAGGGTCCGATATTCTTGAATCTAAAACTCTAGTGGAGGGGAAATTCAAGTTTTCTTGCTCCCAGGAAACCTCTTCTCAAGTTTTTGGCTCAGTTATGTAAAACCAGTGCTTTTTTTTTTTTTATTTAAAGAAAAATAAAGTGCCGGTATGCTCCGGGGGGGGCGGGGGGTTGTCACGACCCTCCACCACTGCAGTCCCCCGGGGCATCTCCAAGCCTCCCACTCCACCGATGGCCCCCAGCGGCCCGCCCAAGCCCCACCTTTCCCCGCCCCCCCGCGCCCCTCCCCCCCCCCCCCCCCCGGACCTCTTCCTGCCCGCCCAGCGGTTCCCCAAATACCAGGGCCCCTTCCTTGCTCCTCTAGGCCCTCCTGGTCCCTTCCCACCAGCTCCCCAGCCCTCCTGGCCTCTTCCCCACCAGCTCCCCGACCCTCCAGGTGCCCTCACCCTTACCTGGCCACAGCTGCAAGGGTGGCCAGAGTCACTCCCTGGCCAGGCTGCTCCCACCCTAAGCCATGCATCTGAGCATGCTCAGGGCGGGAAATCTGAAAAAACTCCAGCCTGGCCGTAGCTCCCAGACATCTGCAGGCCAGATTCCAGCCCTTGGCGAGCCAGATTCTGTCCCGCACTACCATTCCTGGCCCCACTGCCCAGCTGGGGGCCGGAGTCAGCAGGGGAAAGGAGACCTGCTCCTTTCCCCTGCTGACCCTACCCCCCAGCTGGGTAGGGGGGTCGGCCCGGGAGAAATAGGTGCTGGTACGCCATACCAGTGCGTACCAGCAGAAAATAAGCCCTGTAAGCAACTTTTCACTCAGCTTTAATAAATACTTTGTTAAAAGTACCACTGTGTACTATATTCTATATTTTTAGATTTCTATGGTAGTACAATACTCTAAAGCAAGAGTACTAAGTTTATTCACAGTAGGAGGCTGGATTCCATATTAATTATAGTACATGGGCAATGATGTAAATGCAGTATTTCATACCACCCTCACTGTACAGCAGATCTCATACAGCTAACAATAGGAGTTTTGTTCAGAGATTAAGGGAAGAACATAGCCTTTTAGTAGTTACTAAACTTTCTTTTGATTTATTAGCATTTTATTGTTCCCTCAAGTATCACTCATTGTTGAAATCTGCTCCCCATTAGGCACTCACAAGCACTTCTCTCCCTGTTTTTCTTCTTCCCTGCCTTGGTGAGTCTCTACTCATCTTCCCGCTACTAATTCACATTTCCATGTTGCCAGCCCCAAGCATTGTAAAATAAGGAGTCTCCCCCTTCCCCCTGCCAATCATGATTTACTCTAAAATAAGGCGATTTTTAAAAATAATATATGTTGGCTTCCTTTTTCATTGTCTTCTGGTTTCTGAGCCTTGAGACTGCAGGTGCTTCCCATTTTCAAGCTTATCTCTGCAACCATAAGAACAAGCCACATCCTTAAAAAAATCCTTGAGATACTCAGACTTCCAGAAAAACACTCGATATCATAAGACTCATAAAATAAAATTGCAAGAGTCAGTAACACTGCAAGTCACATTCTTGAGGATTCCTCTCCCATTCTTGCTTACATGATCAGTAGTGGAATACTTGAAGTGGACCTTTAAATCTCACCTTTGACCTTTAACACTGAGATACCAGTGAGGCTATGTACACACGATCAGATTAAAGCGCAACATGGCAATCGCGCTATAAAAAACACGTGATCTTTATTGCAGGATAGCATGTACACACGTCGCTCCTTGTAACGCAACAGAATTCTTTGCAATATCACGGTGTAGCGCATTAATTCTGGGCACCTATCCCACAGTTCAATTTTCCCTCAATCTGCACTTGGAATCATGGGATGAAGGAAAGAAACGCAAAGCGCCCTGAGTAAAATCTCAGTTTCCCGTGGTGCACTGTGTTCCCCTTGCGTCTTCCTCGTTGCCAATAGCAACTCGCGCCTATTTTCAACAGTGCAGTGACGCACTACTTGCGAGCAATCACAACAGCGACAGCATGGATCCTGCTCTGATCTCCACTGTCGCCTTCAGCATTCTAAATACATCTCGGCTGGTTGCTCAGTACGCAATGAGCTCCGAGTCAGACGAGGACACTGAGGAGCAGGGGCTGATCGATGCCATGCAGAGCAACAGCACCGCATTGCTCAGCTCTTTCACCGATCATCTGCACACGGTGCAACGCCGTTTCTGGTCGCGAGAGACGAGCACCGAGTGGTGGGATCACATTGTTATGCAGCTGTGGGATGACGAGCAGTGGGTACAGAACTTTCGAATGTGGAAAGCAACCTTTCTGGAACTGTGTTCAGAGTTTGCCCCTGCCCTGCGACGTAAGGACACCAACATGAGGTCAGCCCTAACCGTGGAGAAGCGTGTTGCGATTGCTGTCTGGAAGACGGCGACTCCTGACTGCTACCGGTCGGTTGCAAACCAGTTTGGAGTCGGGAGGTCCACCGTCGGATTAGCCCTCCCACAAGTCTGCTGAGCCATCAATCGCGTTCTGCTACGGAGGACAGTGACGTTGGGCAATGTTCGTGAGATTGTGGACGGCTTTGCTGCCATGGGATTCCCGAACTGCGGGGGAGCCATAGATGGCACACACATCCCTATTTTGGCTCCAGACCATCTCGCGACCGAGTATATCAACAGGAAGGGCTACTTCTCCATGGTGCTGCAAGCACTCATGGATCACAAGGGGCGTTTTACGGACATCAATGCTGGGTGGTCGGGAAAGGTGCATGATGCCCGCATTTTCAGGAACACTGGTCTATACCGGAAGCTGCAAGGGGGCACCTTCTTCCCTGATCAAAAAATTACAGTGGGGGATGTGGAGATGCCCATAGTCATCCTCGGAGACCCAGCATACCCACTGATGCCATGGCTCATGAAGCCGTACACCGGTAACCTAGATTGCAGCAAGGAGCGGTTCAATTACATATTGAGCCGCTGCAGAATGACTGTGGAGTGTGCCTTCGGCCATTTAAAAGGGCTCTGGCGATGTTTGTATGGGAGGCTGGACTTGGCAGAGGACAACATCCCTGCTGTGATTGCGTCGTACTGTGTCCTTCATAACATTTGTGAAAGTAGGGGAGAAAAGTTTTCCCCGGGGTGGGTTATGGAGGCACAGCGCCTCGAGGAAGCATACAAACAGCCAGCCACTAGGAGTATTAGGGGGGCCCAAGGAGAAGCTGCTCGCATAAGGGAGGCACTCAGGGACCATTTCAATGATGCCCTCCCCTAGTTAATTTCCAGGACGCATCAGGTGCACCTTATGAGATTTTCAATGTGTACAAATAAAGCCACTCTTCAAATTATTTGTCACTGTTTTTATTAAAACCTAAAGGAGGGGGTTACAAGTGGGTGTAGCTGCGGGTCTCTAAAAAGTAGCTCTGTGGGGGACTGGATGTTGCAGTGTACCAGGGGGACGGGTGGCCTTCAAAGAAATTCTTTGAAGGACTACGGGGTGTGGGAGGCAGACACGGCTGAACTGTATGGAATGGAGCCCGTACATTAATCGCCTGGGTCTGCAAAGCAATCATGCTCTTGAGCAGTTCTGTTTTCTCCTTCATCACGCTTATCAGTTTGTCCCTGTGTTTCTGCCTCCTCTGTTGGGATTCCTCTCTGCAGGCTCGATTCTCCCTAGTGGATTCCTGTGCTGTTTTCAGCAGGTCCTGAAACATATCCTCCCTGTTTCTTCGAGCACGCCGCCAAATGTTTCTCATGCGGTCAGCTGGGGTAGACACCGGCCTTGTGAAGGTCGAATCTAAAAAAATAATAATAATAATAAAGCTGTTGTTAACACAGAGCCTAGATAACCAATGTAACCTTCCAGTAGCACATTCCACTGGAAGGTGCAGGGCAGTCAACATCCTATGCTTCGCTGAAGCAGACAAGGTACGTCCTAATAGAAAGCTTACTGGGGGCTAATATTCTGCACAGGGCACACAGATGGAACCCGATATCTCTCTCCTCAGAGTGCCCCTGCCAGCTAGAATACATATCCTACATGCCACCGGTTGGAAGCCAGGACCGTATGCTGCTGCACTGTGTGCTGCCATGGTTCCCAGGGCTGTGCTTTGCAGCTGGCGAGGCAGAGTATCCATCTTTGGGAGCGTAGACACAAACGCTCTCCCATCTAACCTGATTAGTAGGCTCTGGAGGTACAACGAGGAAACCTTTACTGACCTAAATACAGATGATTTTTTGACAATCACTGCTTGTGTTGGTGCACTTCTAATGGATACAGAGTAAAGAGTGTGCACAGCGGGGACTGAGACAGCAAGCACCCCTACCCCGGACAATGATATTTTAGCAGGAGCCATAGCTGCACGAAAGAGAAACTTACCGGAACCCCCCTCTGCCGCCTCAGAGGACACACTGCAATTCATGTCTTGGGTGGACGTCTCAGCGGGGGTGCAGAAGAGCTCCTGGCTACACGCTGTTGCGCTTTCCTCCGGGTCATCCTCCATCTCCTCCTCCTCATCGATCACATCCTCATCCTGCTCGGGTCTGGCATTCACTGGATGAGGGGGGGGGGCGATGTGTCCACGGGACTCCTTGCAGTGGTTGTGGGGTCCCCACTGAGGATGGCTTCTATCTCCTTATAGTACCTGTATGTAGCAGGCGCTGATCCCAAACGGCGGTTTGCCTCCTTCGCTTGGTGATAGGTTATTCTTAGCTCCTTTACCTTTGATCTGCACTGCACAGTGTCTCTATCATAACCTCTCTCTGACATGGCCTGAGAAATTATACCAAATGTATCATAATTTTGCCTGCTGCCGCGTAGCTGCGCCTGCACACCGGACTCTCCCCAGATGCTGATCAGGTCTAGCACCTCTGCCATGCTCCAAAGGGGTGCACGTCTTCCACGACGGGCCGCCATTGCTTCTGATGATCGGAGCTGCACTCCACTCCACTCCACGAGGAAGAGAACAGGAAGTGAAACAGACGAGAAATTCGAAAATCCCGGGAATTTGATCAGGGCGGGGACTGTTTCGTCACGGCCACAGAGCGGGGGGGGGGGAAGACCAGAGAGGACGACTTTGGAATGCTGGGATACTTCCAGAGGCCAATCATTGCGCGGTAAGCGTGCACACGAGTGGAAAGGCGCAACAGCTGTTCCACGTTAACTGCTACCACCCTCGTCGAGGTGGTTTTTGTATTGCGCTACAACAAGGCAGTTAACGTGCAACAGCCCTATTGCATGTGTGTACACTGTTGTTGGTATCACGCGGTAATGATTGTTAATGCGCGATAAAGTGATCGTGTGTACAAGGCCTGAGATTAATAGGGGCATGGGAGTTGATACCTCTGAGTCATTATTTCAGGTTGTCTGCAGAGCAAGGCCGGACATAGACCAAATGGCACCCCAGAAGAGGAGTGTCTTTGCCCTCTTCCTCCATTTGTTAAACATTCAAATACCTTATTTTTAATTGCATTAGTAACATATTTCATAATTATGCACAATTTGCATGCATGAATTATCCTTGTATATAGGATAAGTATGCACACTGATTTACAAATCACTCGTTATTCATGCCATATACAAACAAATGAAAAAGTCATTTTCTCTAAGCTTATAGAAACTTTTTGATTTTAAGAATAACTGAAATGTACTAGGAAGTTAGAGGGGAAAGTATCCACATACAGAACATCTGAAACATTTTACTTCGAACATTTTCTTTTCCACTTTCTCACTAACAACAGATACAGCAAGCCCTATGAGCGCGGTGCTCCCCCCATACCATCAAGCCCGGCACTCCAGATGTTCACCTGCCCCTAAATCCAGCCCTATTGCAGACACAGGCAGACATTGTTATCATTATAAACTTTGATCATGTTTGGAAGATAAGTTCTGCAGCAATAGAAACATACTTTTTAAAAAATGAAAAATTAGATTCTAAACGGTCTATATATATATATATATATATATATATATATATATATATATATATATGGAGGCTACATCAATACATAATGACGAGATCAGACCCATGCGCTTTATGCTTTAGGGCATTACCCAAAAAAGATGTCCAATCCTAATCCTATTGAAGTTAGTGACAAAACTTCCATGGACTTCAGTGGAAGCGGATTGGCCCTTCAGTGTACAGACAGAAAATACCTATTACAAAATGGTAACTTTGAATACATAAAAAATAAGCAAGAAATCTTGAGCTATGTTGTTGCCTTCTGGGAACAAGGGATAGGAAAGTAATGCTTTCTATTTTTATAAATTGTTCTTGAATAAGATCACTTGCATTGGATCCTGGAACCCTCTGGTTTTGTTTTCTTTTTGTGTGGTTTGTGTGGGTTAACTCCCAAAAGATCAAAGCCCCATCTGTTTAGGTCACTCGCAGTTTAGAGCTAATTAAATGCAATCTACTTGGGTTTAGCACCTTAAAGAAGGTGTCATGCATTTTATATAACACTCATATATGTGGGCTTCCTCTCTCTCACTGGCTGCAGCAATGGCCAGCAATTGCTGCTCAAGGCAGCTTTTACATCAGTTTCCTCACCTCTGAACTTCTACCCCCATCTTATCACAGCCACTGAACTTCATGTATTCACGGTAGTTTTGTTAAACTAGCGTCACTAAAATAAATCCAGAATCCCAGGAAGAAAAACCTTGTGTTTAAATCTCAAGATTCTGTGACCTCACTTCTCCATTTCAGCACTCACCCTATCATAGCACTGGTCTCATGTTCAAGTTAATTCTTGTATTTAAAATAAGCATGTTCTCCAATCTTTTTGATGATGATATAAATTATATTTCAATGTTCTCATTTCTTTTTTGTGGGAAATACTAGAAAAGAACTATCACTTATTGTAGTTTATGTTTGAAATCCTTCAATAGACAATTTTGATTGATAGTTTTTTGAATAAAAATAAGACAGCCATTGTATTTATGATACATAGTTGTAATACTAAATATCTGGGAATGCATCACATGCATCTGACGAAGTAGGTTAGAGCCCACGAAAGTTTATGTCCAGAGAAATTTTTTAGTCTTTAAGGTGCCACAGGACTCTCGTTTTTTCTAGTTATGGCTGGTTCTTCAAGTGCTGCTCGTGTCCATTCATATATAGGTGTGTGCACACCTCCGTGCACAGCCACCGGAATGTTCTTCCCCTTAGCAGTAGCCGTAGGTTTGGAGCCCAGCGCCCCCTGGGGTACTGCGGTCATGCCGCGCGGTGCATCAGGAGCTGCTGTGGCTGAGCCCGCTCAGTTCCTTCTTCCCACCTTGTGTGGCTACTGGAACTTGCTCTCACTTGAGCAAGCTCCCCTATTTGAGGAACTCAATTCCTTTGTCGTAGTTGTTAGCAAGAGATTAGTTTTAATTAGTAGGTGTTAAGTGTTAGTAATAGTGTTGTTCTTATAGTTAGCTTTCGTTTTAGTCTGTTTAATCGTTAGCCCTCGGGCTCAACCTGGCACCATGCTGAGGTCTCGGGGGGGGGGGGGGGGGCGGTTTAAGCCTTGTTCTATTTGTGGGAAAGCCTTTTCTCTAAGTGACCCACACAAGAGTTATTTGAAGTGCCCGGGAGAGTCACCTCGCAAAGAAAAGTGCAAGATCTGCAAGGCGTTTAAACCCCACACCCAAAAGGAGAGAGAAATCAGGCTCAAGGCTCTCCTTATGGAAGCTGCCCTGGCACTGGCACCACTCCCAAGACCAGCCTCGGCACTGAGTTCATTTTCAGTGCGCAGTACCCAATCGGCACTGACTCTGGCTCATGTGCAGGGCCGAATGCCTAGCCCTCGGCACCCTTACACCTCACCAAAGAAAAGGCGGAGGAAACAAAAGCCACGGTGTAGTAGCTCCCCCTTGACACCAGATGCGCAGGGGTCTAGCTCCACCTTGAGAGCCCAGGCAGAGCGTGGGACACCGGCTTCCTAGCAGAAATCTCCTCCAAGTGAGCAGCCTCTGACCTCCGGGAGTATGAGAGCTTCGCTGTCCCTAACGGCACCATCTACACCAGAAGACTTTATTGCAGCCAGGTCACTGATGGCCCTTCCAATGCCTTCGAAAGACCCTGACCAACCTGCACACAGAGGCAAGTCATCCATGAGCTAGCACCAGTGGCTATACAGCTCTCTAGAGGCAACTGGGCTAGAGACAAGGCCCCGTTCTCTGGAACATAGCCCTGAACATCGGCACTGTTCTGACTGCAAGTGGACCAAGTCACTGGATCCATCAATCTCTCGGCACCCTCGGTACTGCTCCACTTCTCAGCACTGGTCAAGATCAGATACCAGTCTCCAAACCTGCGAAGCAGCATCAGTCAGATCAAGTTCTTCCTCAAGCATTTCATTATCGAGGTGGGAGACACGCCCTCCATCCTCCTGGGCACTGCTGAGTTCACTCCCCACAAAGGGGCTGCAGAACCCAGTCTCTGGAGAGGGATGAAACGATGACTCATAAGTGAGCCAGTCGGTCTTCAGCACTGCTGTGCCATTCTTCTCAGTGTAGCCCATACCAGCGATCTACTAGAGGAACTGAGACAGAGACCACATAAGCCCGTCACGATCCAGGTCACCCCGGGGCAGGTCTCCCATAGGAGCTTTGGGGACGCAACACCATAGTCAAAGACATTGTTCCCCTTCCTCCTCCACCATATCCTTGGAGTTCAGACCTCAGTCTAAACACTCTCGGAAGGACCCCAGGGTCCCCACGAGTTCATCAGCTCACTAGACACAAGGAAAATGGCCTACAGAGTGGATATACTGGAGCCCCGATCCCTTCCATTGGCCCCCACCCCACAATCTCTGTAATCAGCAAGAGCCCATTCAGCCCTTCCAGCCTTGGAGGGAAATGGTCCTTCGGACTCAGAGGAATCAGATCCCCAGCAGAGCACCTCTAAGGAGCTTCACCATGGGCAAACAGACCCTTGTATGACACAGCGCCCCCTCTCACTCCTCCCCCCATTCATCATCATCATCCCCTGATGAGGCCATTGTCCAGGATTCTTCAGGTCCCCCATATGACTTTAAAGCCTACTATGAACACTTAAGGAGAGTACCATTCAACCTGGGCATAGAGGCCCAGGAAATCAGGGAATCCACTGATAGTGTCTTTGATGTAGTGGGGATGGGGGCCCCTTCCAGGATAGCATTGCCTGTCCATGAAGGAGTTTTTATAATCATTAAGTCTCTTTGGCAGACTCCTTCATCTGTGCCTCCCATCCCTAAGATAGCGGAGAAAAGGTACTAAGTTCCAGCCAAAGACTCAAGTACCTTTTTAACCACCCCACCCCAGGCTCTCTGGTGGTCGATTTGGCCAACCAGAAGGATAAAAATGGCCAGCCAACTGCACCCAAAAATAAGGAACACAAAAAACAACTTGATCTTTCTGGAAGAAAGGTTTATTCAATGGCTAGCCTCCACTTTCGCATTGCAAACCATGAAGCCCTACTGGGCAGATACAAATATAACCTGTGCAATTTACTGCGTTGTTTCGGTGAAGCTCTCCCACAAGATCAGTTACAGGACTACTTCACCATATTGGACGAAGGGTTAGCAGTAGTTAGGGCAGCGCTACAAACATCTTACGACTCCACTGGTGCCGCAGGGAGGTCTGTAGCCTCTGCTGTCTGCATGTGATGCTGCTCCTGGTTGCAGGCCTCTAATCTTTCCCAGGAAGTTCAGCATACCATCCAGGACCTACCTTTTGAAGGTCCGAACCTTTTTTCTGAAAAAACAGATGAGAAATTACACAGTCTAAAGGACTCTAGAGCAACCCTGAAGTCCCTCAGCTTATATACCCAGCTACAGTGCTGCCCTTTCCAGCCTCCACTACCAGGACCTCAAACCCAATACCGGGCCCAGTCCAGAGATATATCCCATTCAGACAAAGGGATAGAAGCAGGAATTCGAGAAGACGCCATCAGAATATGAACACCTCTTTGGGCTCACACCACCAGAGTCTCCCAAGACGGTCGAACAACAATAGGAGGCCATTTTGAGTGTGCACCTCAGGGCAATTTACCAGTCTCAAATCTGAACTCCACTCCTCCATTCCTAAACCGTCTGGCCCCCTTTTTATCGGAATGGTCCTGTATAACCTTGGACCGTTGGGTACTCAACACCATCTCCAGGGGCTATTTTATCCAGTTTTCTTCTCCTCCTCAAAACTCTGCTCCTCCCCCCATCGCCATCCCTCTTCAGGGACCCCTCTCACAAACAAGAACTGCTCAGAGAGGTACAATCACTCCTGTCCCTAGGAGCAGTGGTAAAAGTCCTGGTGGAACAGAGAGGGAAGGGGGTTTTACTCCAAATATTTTCTGGTTCCCAAACTGAATGGAGACTACAGACCCATCCTGGACCTCTGTGGCCTCAACAAAGACATAGTGAGATGGAAGTTCTGAATAGTATCTCTGGCATCTATCATTCCTGCCCTCGATCCCAGAGATTGGTTTGTCACCCTCGATTTGAAGGATGCCTATTTTCGTATATTTATTCTTCCAGCACACAGACGCTTCCTCTGTTTCATAGTGGCAGGGCTTTATCCAATGGTTTCAACTGTGTGGTCCTCAAAAGGAGAGGGAAAATATTAACCCATTTAGAATGTTTTTAAAATGCCCTAAAGTAGCACTTCCTTCAGTAATAATAATAAACATCTTACTAATGACCAATATTTCTTTATCTACCCCCAGTAGAAACAAGTGCATTATGACCAATTGGGAAATGGTGACTGTTTCCTGTTGATTGGTATAGAATTCTTAATTCTATTCCTGTCAAATCACAAGAAAACAGACTTCAAACTGGTCACTTTCTCAGGACTGAATACTGCCTAACCGATTCTCTAGACAGTGTACTTTGGAATAGTATTATAGTAGTATTTTGAGAACAGCTTTTAATTGTATTGTACTCTGTACACTCGTATAGTAAGTGATAGTCCCTGCCCTAAAGAGCTTACCATCTCAATAGGCAAAGCAGACAACTGGTTGAAGAAAGGAAATATTATCTGCAGAAGACAGTAGGAGACACAGAGAGATCAAGTGATTTCCCAGTGTCATACAGCAATGTAACAAAGCCAATAAATGAACATCTAACATGTCATGGCTAAATCCAGTCTAGTCCTTCTTTCTTTGCTGAACTATCATTTTAGAAGCTGGGTAGAGTTTGCATCCTTAGAGTGCCACTGGTGTGACAATCTAACAATTCCATATTTGAATATAGGGACTATTTTTGCAATTAATGGAAGATTTTGAGTATGCCAAACATAATGTTCTGTGATCCATTTTGGATTTGGAATGGGCTATGATAAAAAGTATATGCCCTGTAGATGTATTGAATATCTGCTTCAAGAATAAATTGTAGCACCTCATGGAAGAGTAAATGTGCATTCAATTATATATGCAAACCAAGTAATTTGCAAGTATTTGTATGTGCAAATACCTAGTTTGCATGTATAATTGAATGCACATTTGCTTCATTTTTTTTTTGGTGGACTTTTTTTTAAGGAAGGATTATTTTTCAGGTGACCATGGGCATCCAGTTTTCAGGAAGTTAGAGTTTTCATTTTTTTTAAACAGTTATTTTAGAAATATGTGGATGAAACTTCTTGATTTACATCACACTCAAAGAGCTTTTACTATATTTGCATAAAAGATAATGGATGGAGAAAAGGGGGCAAACTGCTTACAAAGCTATCAATAAATCAATCAAATGATCCTCCTAATACCACACATTGTGAGAATGAGGCATGTTTAGTATGACATTTTAAGATCTCAGAAGTTGATTTATACTTCCAGTAATCAGTATGCCAATCCATTAGTTTTTATAACATATAGAGGTATCTCACTAGTTTTTCATTTAATAATTGGTATTTTTAAATTACACAGCTGGAGATCAATATAAAATAAGAGGTTTTTTTATATTAATAACTTCACTGTAGAATTATCATTATGTGTTGGAGTTGGAACATTTTATTATGCAGCACAATTTTACATCACTTCAGCAGGTAGCTTTTGTTGTTGTTTTCCCAATGTGCATGTGATATAAATTATGTTCTATAGCTATGTTATAATTCAACTCTTTACTTTAACTTGATGTGCTAATATTTTCATATAACATCAAATGGTCAGGGAGGTAAAATAATAGTCCATCCCTGAGATGGAAAACATTTTGTATGTAGGCATTCATTTTAATGTATTTATAAAATGTATAGAATTATCAAAAATGGCCATATAAAAAAAGACTGAGAGTGAAATTCTGACCCCATTGAAGTCAGTGAGAGTTGTACGAATGACTTCAATGGAGCCGGTATTGCACCCATCATTTCAACAATTACATTTTTTAGTAATAAAACACTTAAATTCTAAAAAAAAATCTAAATGTCTAACCATTAGTCCTGTACTCACACAGTCCGTTTCCACATATGCCTCAGGCACAAATCTAAAGATACGTGTTTTGCATCAGGCGCTAAAGGTCATCAGATTCAGGCTCTTTGGGAGCGTCTACACTTGTAAATTAAGTCGACTTAAGCAGTTCCTTAACTCGAATTAAGGAAAAGTTAGTTCGAATTAGTAAAACCTCGTTTTACTTCGATCTAACCCTTAATTCGAACTAGTTAGTTCGAATTAAGTCAGTGTGGCCATGTTAGTTTGAACTGCTTAGTTCGAACTAACTGGCACATTGAGCTTAATGCAACTGACTAATTCAAACTAAGCAAGTGCCATGCATGGCACTTGCTTAGTTCGAACTAGCATTCTAGTGGGGCCATGCTAGTTTGAATTAAGTTAATTCAAACTAACTAAAATTAGTTCGAATTAGTTAGTTCGAATTAACTAATTCGAACTAACTTTGGTAAGTGTAGACATAGCCTTTCAGTCCAGTGTGGAAAATGAATTTGAAAATTTAGGCGTTCTGCCAAAGTTGCCTGTCTTGGCTATGTTGGCTCCCTAAAACTAGGGACTGTAAATTTGAGTTTCTTAGCTAATATTAATCATCTCAGTAAAATATGGAGGATAGGCAGTTTCTGAACATTCTGTGTTCTCAAAGATAATCGATAAATGGTGTTGAGATGGCTTCAGCTAGTATTCTGGGGTGAATTGCATTAGGTCCTGCTGACTTGACTACATCCTATTGTATCTATATATTCTTTAACCTGTTCTTTCCCTATTTTGGCTTCTTTCTTCCCCATGATGTTAATATTAATTATGTTGCGTATATGGCCATTAGTAGACTGTTTAGTAAGAGTGAAGCGAATTAAGTATTAAATACCTCTGCCTTCTTGATATCATCAGTTATTAGCTCTCCTTTCTCACTAAGTAGAGGGCCTACACTTTCTTTTGTCTTTCTCATCCTCCTAATGTATTTAAGGAACCTCTTCTAATTCTCTTTTGTGTCTCTTGCTAGGTATAACTCATTTTGTGCTTTAGCCTTTCTGATTTTGTTCCTACATGGTTGTGCTATTCTTTTTTGTTCCTACTTAGCAATCTGTCCATGTGTCTAATGTTTGTATGATGTTTTATTGATTTTAGGTCATTAAGGATCTCTTGATGGAGCCTTCATATTGGCCTCTTATTATTCCTCCTGTCTTTCCTTTGCATTGGGATAGTTTGTAGTTGAGCCTTGAATATTTCCTCAAGAAACTGCCAGCTCTCCTGAGCTCTTTTTTCCCTAAGATTTTCTTCTCATGGAACATTACCTACCAGTTGTTTGATTTTGTTAGTCTGCTTTTTGAAGCCCATTGTCCTTATTCTTTTTCTCTCTAAAGAATAGGTATAAGCGTAAAGGCCTTGCTGTCTTGGGGCCTGCCTTCCCAGCTGGAGTATGTGAAGGTTATTCACTACTAGTATTTATGTGTAGTTGTTAAATCAGAATATAGTTCACATTCTAAAGGTATATGTAAATATCTGCATTAGATACACTGTTGGCTATTACTGTTCTAAGAAATTGAATTGAAGTCTTTGTTGGTGGAAGCAGAAACTAGAAGAAATAAGATACTGTGCTAATGCGAGTGATATATAGTGAGTGAGAGGTTATTTTTATTTTGATTTGTTTTTTAATTCTACATTGGAGGTTAATTCCTAGATCCTTTGGTGTTTACCTGCCAAATCAACCCAGAACTACCCATTCAGAGAGAGAGATTGCTCGGTCAGGTTTGGGAATGTTTTTGTGATATGTGAAATTGGGGGTGGGTGGGAAGGGAGAGTTAACTTCATATGGAAAGCTACAAAAGTAGTGCCACAGCATTTTTTCCAGTAAGCTTGGCACTCTTTGCTGAGTTTTGCACTATGCAGCCATTAGCAGGCTGGTCAATGCATTGCTTTATGAGGCAATTATTTCAGCACACTCCATTCAAAATACACATTAGAACTTAACCTTCTGAATCCTGAAGTAGCATTTTTATCACCCAACATTAGAAAAGAGTTGGAGTCAGCAATTTCCCCCCTCTTTTTATGATCTGGTATCATTAATAACGCATTGTGCTGGTAGCGTCTCACAATTCCCCAAGATAATTTGTGACACAAAAGACGCTGCCGTGATACAATTGTCTGTTGACTTATTCAATAACTGAGGAAACAGAGATTGTTTAAAAATAAAAAAGGAATAAGGGGGGGAAAAGAGCTCACAAAATGAATGTAGGTGTGATACACAGGATATTAGGGTTGCTGCTACTGGATATGCACAAGTAGAAATGGGAAGTTAATATGGAATTTCTAATTAGAATCACATGCTAATGAACTCCCTCTTCATGTTAGTTTTATGCCGCTTCAGAAATATTTTATCATATGCTTAAAAATTTATGGCCAGAAACATTAATGAAAATGAGGCGTGAATTGGAAATAGTGCTATTATGGAGATGAGCGTGGCCGTGGCTAGCCTGATTTCTAAGGAGGAATCCTTTTATTGCCTTTTTTTGAGAGCTGAGGAGTGATACAAGTAAAATTAATGACTAGACATATTCTTTGCCCTTACATGGCCAGCATTATTATATTTAAAGTTATAAAAGTTGAATTGTAATAAAATTTTGAATTAATTATAAGGGGGTTATTAATCATAATTGACAATCTTTTTAGGACAAAAATTCATAACAGAGTAAAACTGAAAATGTAATATAATTAAAATATATATTAGAATACATATTTTTCAGTTGACTTTCTTAGAATATTTCAAGTTGATGTATTTTTAGGGCTTTTTATCTTTCCTGCTATTTAAATACATACTTGCCCTTAAATTGTGTATCAGAATATGTTTATATGTAAGATTTGGGGAATTAGAGGGTTTTGTCTCCCTGTAATACAGGATCTTACAAGTAAGAAGGTGAACTCAGCTGTCTAGTTGAAAATAATACTTAGAGGTGGTGGGGGAGGTTGTACATCTAGTATTCTGTCTAATTTCTGAGCTGCCTTTAGAAATATTCTAGTAAATTTTGACAGCTTGGATTTTCAAGGATATTTATTGCACTGTAACTTCATCACGAAAAGCTGATGAACTGCCAAAAACTGAAAATGATATAAATCATTTTTATACTGATGATATGAAATATATGTGATACAATGAAAGGCATTTCTATAAAATACAAAGATGTGACAGTGTAAAAACATTAGTGTTAAGGGGAGACTTACAGCATCTTTATGAATGGTGATGTGGATTTTCCTGGACCAGAGCCACTAGACAAGTTTCTAGATTTAGCAGAGATCTTCAACGGAAGATTTTTCATTAAAAATAATAGCATGTGTTGGGCTTATTTATAGGTTAGGAGAAGACAGGTTAAGATGGAGCTCCGCTTTATAGATAAACTTTTACCCAGTGAAATAAACTATTGCTATAGGATAGAATGGGGGTATTTCAGTAACTAATGGGGGAGAAGACTGAAGGAAAAAAGATAGACAACACAAATACAAACTGAAGTGGCATGTAGGATGGGACACAAGAATTGCAATTTGGATGGAGGAATATCCTTTCTGCTGAGCGACAGTAGTGAATAATAGCAAGAATCAGAGGCTATAGTGGCTCACAGTGTTCTAAATACTGCAATAAAGAAAAGTAATGAAAAAAAAAGAAAGAAATGAAATCAATTCCCTTTTGGAGAAAGTAATTATATTGATGGGAAATAAAATATAAACACAATGAGAAGGTGTTAAAGTAGAAACACTTGCATCATTTCTACAAAGCTGTGCACAGCTCTCACTGTGGAAATCCCACAAAGGCTCATGCAGTGCATATCAATCTGGAGTCCGGTTAGGTAGCGTTAGCAGAAATAAGATATTTCTTGCCCATTGCTGCAGAATGGAAAGAGGGCCTTCTCTTCGTCAGAAGCCTCCTTTGAGGACTGGCGGAAGAGTTGCAGAAATGAAGAGGCAGGAAAAGAGATTATCAGTCTTTTTTTGAAGACTTGGTGTCTGTTGGCCAACTCCCCAGGACTTAGTGTAGGGCAGAACAAAAGGTATTAGGCAGTGCCCCTGCAAAAATTTCATTAGTTTGACCTATTGGAGACAGTAGCTATAATAAGTGTGAAGAGGAATTTGTGACTACAAAACCCTAAATCTCAGCCTAGGTATCAGTTTTCATTTACTAAGACTGAATTTCATTAAACTAAACCTGAAAACAGGCTACTTTGGATTTCATAACAGAAGTTCTTTGTACACACATGGTGCTCCATTACTGCATTAAAAAAAAAGGGGGGGGGGGCACTGAAAAAAAGAAAGAAAAAAGGAAAGTCATCTGTAAAATACCTTGGCCAAACAAATATAAATAGTTTTCTTTGGATGTTATTTATTTATTTATTTATTTTAAGGCAAAACTTAAAACTTGGTAAAACTGCAAACAAGGCACTAATTGAATTTTTTTCTTTTTTCCCAATATTACTACATGCATTTAAGATCATCCTTAAGCAGAACTCTTACTGACCATGCTCTCCTTGTGTCAATTAGAAAATGTGCCATGCCAAGCATACGAGGAGAAAGACCAAATACCAGTGAGTGGGGGGAAAGGAGGAAAGAGGTAGCTCATCTAAGTAACTTAACTTTCACATGTTTGAGAATAGTTGAGAGTATGATTTTAAAAACCTCAAATATTATCTGAGGCATTGAAGGTGTATCTGATAAGTGCTGGGACTGTGCGTGACTGCCTAGACTCTTTTGAATAATAAGGAAGCTCAAATGAAGGGTGCTCTGGAAATGTGAGTTAAAATTGAAAGTTTCCACTGGTTTAAATGGGAGCAGTAAGGCCAGTGCTGAATGCTTATGAAAATGTCAGCCAGAACATATAGCCCCATAATTAGCTCAGAAATGTAAAAAAAAAAAAAAAGGATGCAACTAAAAACTGTATCATAAGTACTCATATACCCCTCATTACTGTGGTATCTAAGCTATCCATAGTCTTCAATGTATTCAACCTCACCACACCTCTGTGAGGTAGGGAATTGCTATTTATCACAATTTTTCAGATGGGGAGCTGAGGCATAGAGAGATTGTGATACAAGGCCAAACTGGAAAGCTGTGGTGGGAACACAGTCCCAGAGTAGCACACTGCCATCATGGGACCATACTTCTCCTTCAATTAGTATAATAACAAAATAAACCAGAAACAAAAGAGTAAAATATTCTTAACTTAGGGAGGAAAAAGGGAAACTATCCTCCCCCCAGTGAGAAATGTAGATTTGGAACTATACTTATTAAGAGTTTCCGAGAAGGTGATAAGAGCATTGAGCTCCATGAAGAGATAGGTCTGGCACTTCTGATAGCCAGAAAAAGAAACAATTTGCATTAAGGGGTGGGGAGTAGTCCACCAACTACTCTTTTGGACAGACAAAAAAACCCGATGCGCTGTGTCCTGTTATATTAATTTAAATGGAATACATGGGCCCAAAAGAGTCAAGAGTGTTAACATAACCCAGTCTCTGTCCAGCATTAAATAGTACTAAACAAGGTTCAAAGTTTGATTTAGAGCAGGGGTTCTCAACCTTTTGTGGGCTGCAACACTCTTGGTTTGCAACCCTACAAACACCAGTCCACCATACCCAGGTTGAATCCAGCCATCTCCCTGGTTCTCCACAACACACTTACCACTGTATGGCGACATTGTAATGTGCCCCAACACAGTGGTTCAAAACCACTGGTTTAGAGAGACCTCAGCCTGCTTAGTGCCATGGGAAATACCATAAAAAAATCCTTTTAACCTTTTATTAAAGATGAAGAAATGATGGAAAAAGAGTTAAAGATTTTGAAATGTAAACTATTATATCAAGCTTTTATTTTAACAATATCCCTTGTCTTGTGCTCGTGAGAAATAGCTAATGGCAATCCTAGGATGCATTCGATGAGGATTTTCCAGTAGAGATAGGGAGGTGTAAGTACCATTATGCAAGATGCTGGTGAGACCTCATCTGGAATATTATATTCAGTTCTGATCCCCCATATTTAAGAAAGATTAATTCAAACTGGAACATGTGCAGAGAAGGGCTATTAGGATGGTCTGTGAAAAGGAAAACTTGCTCTATGAGAGGAGACTCAGAGAGCTTGGCTTGTTTAGCCTAACCAAAAGAAGGATGTGGGGAGATGATTACTCTCTATAAATACATCAGAGGGGTAAATACCAGGGAGGGACAGGAATTATTTAGGTTCAGCACCAATGTGGACACAAGAACAAATGGCTATAAATTGGCCATCAGGAAATTTAGATTTGAAATTAGATGCAGGTTTCTAACCATCAGAGGAGTGAAGTTCTGGAATAGCCTTCCAAGGGAGCAGCAGGGAAAGAAAACCTAGCTGGTTTCAAAACCGAGCTTGATAAATTTATGGAGGGAATGCTATGATGGGACAGCCTAGTTTGGCAATTGACTGATCTTTGACTACTGGTGGTAGATATCCCAGTGACCTGTAATGGGACATTTGATGGGGTGGGTTCTGAGTTATTATAGAGAATTCTTTCTTGGATGTCTGACTGGTGAGTCTTGCCCACATGATCAGGGTTTAACTGATTGCTGCATTTGGGGTTGGAAAGGAATTTCCCTCAGGGCAGATTGGCAAAGGCTCTGGGGGCTTTTCACCTTCCTCTGTAGCATGGGACACAGCTCAGTTGCTGGTGGATTCTCTGTACTTAAAGTCTGTAAACCATGATTTGAGAACTTTAATAACTCATTCATAGGCTAGAGGTTTATTACAGGCGCGCATAGGTGTGATTCTATGGCCTTCATTGTGCAAAGAGGTTAGACTAGATAAGCATATTAGTCCCTTCTGACCTTAGAGTCTATGGCTATGTCTACACTTGCAAGTTAGGTTGACTTAAGGAGGCTTTTGTCGACCTAACTTAGTCCCTGTCCACACCAGGCTTTCATTAGGTCGACTTAAGAAAATCTTTAAGTCGACCTAATGAAAGCTTAGACAACAGAGTCCTGTGGCACTTTTAAAGACTAACAGATTTATTTATCGCATGAGCTTTCGTGGGAGAAAATCCCACTTCGTCAGACGCTTTGAAGATAGGAAAGTTACAGAGTGGGAGGAAATTAAATGCAGGGGAGTGTATGACATAGCATCTGGTCAGGCTGTAACAGCAAATCAAAATAGGTGTTAGGATTCAAAACACTGGGGAACAGCACATAGAGGAGGGGGAGGTCAAATCACTTGTTGTAATGCGAGAAAAATCCATAGTCCCTGTTTAACCCCAAGACAACTGAGTCAAATTTGCATATAAGTTCGAGTTCTGCAGTCTCTCTTTGAAGCTGTGATTTGTTATTCATCTGTTTCAACACAGCTATTAACAAGTCGTCAAGGGAGTGAGCAGGGAGATTGAAGTGTTCCCCTACAGGTTTTGTAGTGTTGCAATTTCTGATGTCAGATTTGTGTCCATTGATTCTTTGGCGCAGAGACTGTCCTGTCTGTCCAATATATAAGGCAGAGGGGCATTTCTGGCACATGATGGCATAAATCACATTGGTGGATGAGCAGGTGAACGAACCCTTGATGGAGTAGGTGGCATGATTAGGCCCTGTGATGGTGTCATCAGTGTAGATATGAGGGCAAAGTTGGCAGCGTGGTCTGCTGCAGGGCTGTGTTCCTGCTTTAGTGTTTCTGTTCTGTGATCTGTAGTTGCTGGTAAGTATCCTTTTAAGATTAGGGGGCTGTCTGAAAGCAAGGAGAGGTCTGTCTCCCAAGGCTTGAGAGAGTGAGGGATCATCTTGTAAAATAGGCTGTAGATTTTTGATGATGTGTTGAAGAGGTCTGGCTTGGGGGTTGTAGGTGATGACACCATCACAGGGCCTAATCATGCCACCTACTCCATCAAGGGTTCGTTCATCTGCTCATCCACCAATGTGATTTATGCCATCATGTGCCGGAAATGCCCCTCTGCCTTATATATTGGACAGACAGGACAGTCTCTGCGCCAAAGAATCAATGGACACAAATCTGACATCAGAAATTGCAACACTGCAAAACCTGTAGGGGAACACTTCAATCTCCCTGCTCACTCCCTTGACGACTTGTTAATAGCTGTGTTGAAACAGATATATAACAAATCACAGCTTCAAAGAGAGACTGCAGAACTCAAACTTATATGCAAATTTGACTCAGTTGTCTTGGGTTTAAACAGGGACTATGGATTTTTCTCGCATTACAACAAGTGATTTGACCTCCCCCTCCTCTATGTGCTGTTCCCCAGTGTTTTGAATCCTAACACCTATTTTGATTTGCTGTTACAGCCTGACCAGATGCTATGTCATACACTCCCCTGCATTTAATTTCCTCCCACTCTGTAACTTTCCTATCTTCAAAGCATCTGACGAAGTGGGATTTTCTCCCACGAAAGCTCATTCGATAAATAAATCTGTTAGTCTTTAAAAGTGCCACAGGACTCTGTTGTCTTTCTACAATAGACTAACACGGCTACCCCTTTGGAATTTAATGAAAGCTTAGGTTGACTTAGTAAGACCTGCCGATTAGGCCAACCTAACCCTCCTTAGGTAGACCTAACCCTCCTTTAGGTCGACCTAAGCACAGTGTGGACGCTTAAGTCCACTTTATTAAGTGAACCTAAGGGCAGTTAGGTAGATTTAACAAAGTGGACTAAGTCCACTTCCATGGAAACCACTTTGTCAACTTAATAAGGTCGACTTAAAGTCGACCTTATTAAGTTGACTTAACAAAATCGATGTAACTTTTTCTAGTGTAGACAGCTTATAAGTTTTCCCTTTAACAGTGAACAGTTTGGGAGGTGGAGAGGGGGTGGAAAAAACAAACCCTCTTTTCTTGTCAGTCTTTTAGATTATATGAAAAATGGCAATAAATTCCTTTTGGGTGGAAAAAAGTTAGCAGAGATGGGCTTCAGGAGTTGTTATTGCTGCTGCTGCTGTTCGAACCATTTTGTAAGAAGATGAAACAAGACATAAACACCACACAAAAGAGGAGAGTTAAAAAATAGCAAGTACAGAAAATCCAGCTTTTGTTTCTAGTGTTGACTTTCACTTGAAACTTTGCTGCCGGAAAAACATAGGCAACACATAGTCTTATTAGTCACTCCAACACCTGGCAAACTTGTACCAGCATCATCCTGTTCAGGGCATTGAATCTAGCTGCATCTTTCTGGTCACAGCCTTACAGAAATGTTGTAAAATATATAGTTGTGGTGGCTAAACCAGACTCTTATCATATAGAAGGAAAAAAGAGAGGGATAGGAAATGAAAAAAAATACATTGGGGGAAGAAAAGGATAGAAGGGACAGGGAAAAACAGTCTCGCATTCCAGCTAGTGTTTGGGATTTAGCCAGAGCTGATGGATGTAGTGTCATCCAGATCCCTCTCTCTGGCCTGGTCTGGTCAGGGTGTGTCTCAGGATTAGGAAAAAGAAATTCTTAGGAGATGGTGGTAGCCATGATGGGGAAATTCAATCCAGTAGACCTTTTTCTCCTTTTTTAAGGACCCCGAAAAGGGAATAATAGGTGGATGAGCACATTCCCTCATTTTGCCACCTATTAAATGTAGCTTCTGATGTGAATTTTGGCTCATTTATTTTTGCTCTCACACTTTTCTTTTTTACCAGGAATAATCTTAACACAATCCTTGATTTATATCAGTAAGCTTTTTTGTTTGGGACTAATTCAGTCTCTCTCGCTTTTGTACCTTTTCCCATCAACATTTGATGTTATAGGTTATTGTGATATCTTATGAACTTACACTCACTTTTTACCAATAAAGACACAGAATAAATATGTGGGCCCAATTATTCCAACAGTGCTCAGCAAATGAAGAGGTGTTAAAAATTAAGGTTAACACACGGCACTCAGATCTGACCTAAAGAAAGCTCAGCTCTGAACCCTTAGCTCTGGACCTAGAAACTCCAACCTAGAGGTTATTTATTATTATATTGCTGATATTTTAACTATTCCTTTTGTGATATAAATGATGCTCTGTTCTTTTTCAGGATGTTTTTGTTCTCTTGTCCCTTTTTGTGTGGTTGGGAGTTGTTTCATTAGCCTACAAATACCAAAAATAATTGAATTACACATAAGCTTACCAAAATACATTTAAACTTTTCAGAATCTGATAACTTCATGCAGCAAAGTAGAAACTAGAGGAATAAACATTTGGAAACTTTACATCCCCTCATCCTGTGAGACAAATGAATAAGATTAGTATCTAGCTCTTAATGGTCTATCTGATGGTTCCCATACAAAGACATAAGAAATGAAAACATTTGTTAGACATAATAAGCCAATGTATGAAAGTTGTGAGCTATTTTAGGGTTTAATTTGCAGTATATTGTTGCAAAGATGTAAACCCTATATAGATCTGTAATATAAAACTATACTTTTAAAATAAATTGTAGGGTAACTGTACAATTTAGTAGACATCTAAATTTTACCTTTCGCCAATACACCTATCTCACTACATAACTGCTGCTATTATATGCAGGAGGACCGTCTTTATTTGTGATTTAGTAAGATGAAAAATTATACAAAAATGGATTTCTAGTTTTACCGTTCTCTGAACGAGGAGTCAATTAAGGATCTCATCAATGGCCATGCACTCTGTGGGAATCAATGTCAAATCACCTTGTGGCCTTTACTGGTTACCTGAGACAGAACTACTACTATTCTTATTTCTGTTTTTAGCTCTTTCTTCTGCTAGTGCAGCTTAGATGGTGGTTCAGGGAGGAGAGTCACTGCACTTGCACGGATGAGCTTCGAGTGAAAAGAGACCTGATGGATTCAGGTAGCAAAGAAAAAATCTTTCAAATGTCTGACACTCTGCTCCATTCTTCAGCAGGAAGTTTTAAGAATGCTAATGCATTGAACCCACTGTTGGGTAGCAGTGAGAACTCTGTCTAAAGAACAGGAGACTGTGGTGGCCTCCCTACCTGCCTTACTTAAATGCATTTGATCCTTCTTCTCCCACATGGCTGCCACACCTGTGATGGCAGTTTGGAGTAATGTAAGGCTGTCCCTAAAGTTAAATCATGCTCAGCTATTGTCCGAGGCACCTGTAAAGACTCATAAGGTAAAAAACTGCAGCCCTGGTAGGAATGAGGCAATACTGATCTTTTCAACCTAACACAGATCATTTAATTTAGCCACATTGACTTATAAAGGTAGGATACAGTTTGGCTGCCAATATACTGAATAGCCCATTTTAACAGTCTTCCTCTATAGCTGGACATCTGCAAGCAGCATAGGTGCTAATGCGTTGCCATTTAGTGGTCTTGAAATTTTGCCTTTAATATACCGTAAGGGAGTTTTTGTTAAAGAGAGATGAGGCTCTGCACAGAAAATATATGAATAGAACTTCCACACCCTGTCCACCTGAAATTGGGCTACTGAGGGGTTTCTTTGTATATAACAGAGAAAACACAGGAAGGGATGCTAAACTTGTGTAACTGCTGCTTCTAAGAATGGAACTTAAATAAACTAACAAACTAACAAAACACCTTGATTTCCCCCTTCCTCTTACTCTGTCAAGTTTTATTAAAGATTGACAGGTAGCTGACTGTCAGCAACATTGAATGTTCAAGATCTGTATGCTTATTCATTTAAACGTGTAACTTTGAAACTTTCATATACATAAGATCACATGCCTTCTGCAGATAAGCCATAAAATTACTCTTTTATTGTTGTTACTCTCTTATTGTTGAGAAGAAGATCCAAGATGGTTAATTGCCATCATCTAAATTTAAGGTCAATAGTGAAGATGGATTAATCGGCTAATAAGCACCAACCGTCACCACTAAATAAAAAACAGAGGTATTGAATATATATTTAGTGGGTGAAAGAAGTGTGTGTGTGTGTGTGTGTGTGTGTGTGTGTGTGTGTGTGTGTGTGTGTGTGTGTGTGTTCGTGCACCAACCATCCCATAGTTATATCAGAAAATTTTCAAGACTGCCTCACATAGGTTCAAGACCTCACTCTCATCTAGCTAGGAAGTCAAAAAGGAGAGTTGTTGCAGCCGATGGATCAGGTTTCCATATCCTGAGAGTAAGATGTCCCAAGTAGAGAATCAGTAAATTATTTCATTATTTGAGATGAAATTGTACCTTTGCATTCTGGGCTTTAAGAGTTTACATTTGAATGAAAAGTTTTGAAGCAGTTAGTGGTTTGAGTTTAGGTATTTCAAATGGAAACCATTGCTACACAAGGAGTAGTCCTCTGATTTATTTGCTGTATTCTGCTTCACTAGCAACCAACTGGTATAATCTATAAAAAGAAGTACAAAGACAAAAATATTGAAATAAAACAACTCGTTAGTTGAACAGTGTATTTTATGCTTGACTGCAGCATACAAAGGACATTTAAGTATGTAGTAGCCTACCTTAACAGCTGTATATAAATGCCATACATTGTCATCGGTTGCTTTCTAATTCAAGATCAAGGTATTGTACTGTATCATTGAGTTTTTAGACTAACATTAAATAATGAATTTTAACAAGGGAGGCCATAAAATGAATTGGCAGATTTTGTGAGGGATTAGACTGTAAATTTGAAATGAGATTCCCTTCATCACAGCATCAGTTCTTCCCACCAACTGTTCAAATGCCTCAGATGCCAGAAAGGATTAGGAAGCCCTGTGAGAAAGGTTGGCAATTCTGCTGATAGTGAAAAAGCAGCTCTGTTTTTTCTGCTTTTAACTGAACACCATGAGCACAGTGTGAGACTTTATATGTTACAATCTTAGTCTGGGTCATGAGAAGATTCTATTAGAATGCATCAGTTACTTTTGTGTTTATAATAAGAGCTAATGCAATAAAGTAATATCTGCCTGGGTGCCATCTGATTGTTTTATCCCTGTTTTCAAGCCTTTCCGTTTGTTATACCTAGAGGTACAAAACATAACAGCAACAGTAAATATTTAAAGAGATGGTCAAAATTAAAATAATAAAAAGAAAAAGAAAAATCCCTTAACCATGTTAGCAATGCAATGCTAGGTAGAAAAAGTGAAAAAAATTATAAAAAATTGAATTTTTTCAGCATATATACTATATATTTATTTTTTGCACTTAACTCATCTTGAATGCTTATCTGTGTGCCGTAAACTACATTTTTGTGATCTTTTAATGTACCAGCACAATACTATACTTAAAAAAGACATTAAAAATCCTCCTTTTTATTAATTATAAAAAGGTTTATTTTCCTAATAAATTGTATAAAATAGCTCTTGGTGAAATCTAAATGCTGAGCCATAGGTACTTGGCAGTGACCCTTTAAATTAAATATACCTGGAGTGAAATCCTGTTCCTGTTATAGTCTATGCCAATGCTCCCATCAACTTCATTGGGGTCAGGATTTCACCCCTAAAGTTGTGTTGTCTGAAAAACTGATAGCAAGCCAGTATTTATTCAAAAGCCCAAGGGCCAACTTTAGGGAGAGTTTCCCAACATTAGCTGGGGTTCCCCTCCAAACCTTTGGTAAAGTGGCATAGAACCAAGTGTTAGAACAGAAGATTGCCTGAGATGGCAAACGTAAGGCGGGGACAATATGGAGGGCAGTGAGAGAGGCCGCAGTGTGAGCCACTGACAGAAGGGGATGCCAGCTGGTGCAAGAGCTAATTCCCAGACTAAATGACAAGGAAGTGCACCTGTGGTAAGTGGAAACTTTTTACATAGGGATAAATGGATTGTATCTTAGATGGTATTTAATCTTCTTTGGACTACTGCATTTAAAAATATCCTTATCTTACCAAAATGGATGAGCTCGATGAACTGGAGGAGAAGGGGGCTCCCTATTGAGAAGAAAAGGATTTGCTAAAGAAGTGCCCAATCAAAAGTGAAAAGCTGGAGCGATCATGTGGGTGAGGTCCCTGCCTCATGTATTCCACTACTAATATTTTGCTATTAACTCACTTTGTCCATGGCTATGAATCAGCTGTGGTGGAGATGCCATTGAACAAATAGACTTGGCACCTTATTCTCTGGGATGAAGACAAGCAAAAGCTTACATTTGAATGCTATGGAGATCCTCAAGACCCTTATTGTCAAACTGTAGCAAGATGTCTGGATGCATCCACGATCCAAGCAGTGAGATCTCATTCACTCATTGTCATCATCAGGAGACAAGACATAAAATGTCAGAATGACAAAGGCCATGAGAAGAGCAGAATGCTGGACTTGATCACAAGCTTATAGTCTCCAAGCTGAATATCTGGGTACATCCTAATAGATGATCACAAGGTTTTTAAAAAAAATCCAGAGAGTTTATTATCTCCAAATTGAAAGAGGAGTGTGAAATGGATTTTTGTTGAAGGACTGTTCGATCAACTTATAACAATAGCTGCGAACTCCACTAACATTGAGCAAAATTGGGCATTCTTTAGAGACTCTCTGTACTCAGCTGTATCCAGTGCCCTCAGTTCTATCACACGTAAATATCAAGATTGATTTGATTAAAACAATACTGGTATAGGGAGACTGTTGAAGAAGAAGCATCAGTTCCATGAGGTGTTTTTAAGAGATAGCACATCAGCATCTAAGAAGCCAGCCTTTGAAAACATCAGGACTTTTCAACACAAAACTTAGAAAGATGTAGGAGTAATGACTGAACAAAAAGGCAGGTGAGATTCAGTCCTATGCAGACAGGAATGATAATGAAGAACTACTATGATGTTCTGAGGACAGTCCAGGTGCCACAATCATCAGGAACATCTCCAATACTGAGTGCTGGTGGCACTGCACCACACTGCTCACTGGCAAAGAAAAGATACTGCAAAGGAGGTCAGGATACTTTAACAACATCCTCAATCAATAATCATCTGTTGGTGAGGAGGCAGTTAGTCGACTGCTCCAGATAGGTATCAACATATCTCTTGCTGGTCCCCCAACCCTGATTGAAATGGAAAGACATTGACGTGCTGTCAAATGTTAAAGCACTTGGAGCAGATGGTATACCAGCATCTGTCCTCAAGATAGTGGACGAGTTCACCTACCATGGCAGTACACGGTCAAATCGATGATTAAACCAATGCCAGAATTGCCAGAGCAAGTGTGGCCTTTGACAGTCTATGTGCAAATGTGTGGGAGCACAGAGATATTAGTCCACAAACCTGAAGAAGGAAACAAACCTTCTGGTCTACAAAGCCATCATGTTGCCAAGTTTGATGTAGCATGTGAAACTTTAGATGGTGGACTGATGACATGTTATGAAGCTGAATCATTGTCATGTGGCTGTCTGAGGAAAGTGATGGGGATAAAAGAGAGAGACAAGATTCCAGATCCTAGGGTTCTCATATGGGCAAGTATTCCAAGCATCTATACTCTGATATAAAATGAGAGATGTGGTGGGCAGAGCTATCACCAGAGAGCACCTCTAGGAAGGAGGAAAGGGATCTAGAATGTTCATCCCAGGTAGGGTTACTAACATCCGGCAAAAGGAGGACATGTCCTCCTTTCTACCTTCATGTCCTCAGTCTGGCAGGTATTTTAAAAATATGTGATTTTGTCTGGCTTTTTACTTATGATTAAAATTTCATTTTTTTATATGAAGCTACCATATATTCTTGCATATAAGCCGAGAATTTTAGGGTCCAATATATGCCTGAAAAACTGGGTTCGGGCATTCGGCTAATCTGCGGATCACAGCCAAAACCCAGGCGGATCGCTGCATTCCAGTGTGTTCCGCCCGGGGACTCAGTAAAGCAGCAGACTCAGGTGGAACACTTGTTCCATCCTGTCCTGCTGCGGCCAGGCTGGGGAATTTCAAACCTCCCACTCTGAGTATGCTCAAACAGAGCACGCTCAGGGCGGAAGAGGCCTGGCCCAGACCAGCTCTGCTGACCACTGCTGCAGCTCCGGACCTCTGGCCAGGTAAGGAGGGCTGGGAAGGGGCCGTCGGGCAGAGGGGGGGGGGGGCAGAGGATCGTGGAAGGGGCCGCAGGGGCAGGCAGAGGAGCAGGGAAGGGGCTGCGGGGGCGGGCAGATATTAATACTACATTTTCTCCATGTCCTTTTCGTACTTCCCTGTCCTCCTTTCCATGCTTTGGTATCTGGTAACCCTAATCTCAGGTGAAATGTGTCCGATGAGAGACTGCCAGAAAATCTTTTATTGTGAGCTAAAGTGGGGAAGCACTCTCAGGGGAACCTCAAGAAACATTTCAAAGACTCCCTCAAGTTATCCTTGATGCATTTCAGCATTGACCCAGAGTTTGGGGAAGATCTCACTCAGAATTGTTCTACCTGGCAAAGTCTTATCTATACTGGAGCCACACTTTATGAACAAAAGCGCCAGCACCCTAAATCTCATAACAGCAGAATGTCCACTGTTAATGAAGTAACCCCTTTCTTCAGTGTGCCACACACAGTTCAGAGCCAAATTGACCTGATCAGTCACTCACATGTTCACAGAAACCAAACGTAGCATGGCATCAAACATGGCAGAACACAGCCATGTCCCCCTGTCAAGTTTCACAGCATTTAGTTGGGCAATCTATTTTCTCACTGCAGCAAGTGCACACCAATGAGTATGTTCATGCCACTTTGAAAACCATATTTGACATAGGTATGTTTGTATGCAACATGTGATGGCTCTGATTTTTTGTTACATTCATGTTTACAAGTGTAATAATCCTTGGTAGCTCAGGCGCACCATAGTAATAATAGCTAGTTTATATGAGTGAAGTTACGTGTTGTAAATGATTGAAACCAGGATTATTGCATAGCGTGTCTTTCTACTCCTTTGTTTTTCATATTTTTGTTTACCTCATGACTTGCCATTTAAAACAGAACTTGAAGTAGCAGCTGTCATTTCAGTGTCTTGCCCTGGTAGCTCAAGGAGGTGATAAGTGAAAGTAAGATCCTTATGCTAGTGGTTAAGATATTTCTCTGATTGAGTTAAATATTTCATTTGATATGTGTCTCTCCTGTTGCATTGGAGCAGTGGCACGAATTCTCGATTTTGATTGGGAAAGAGTCCAATTAGGAGGACTTAAAAAAATTAAAATTCTGGAATGTGGGTAAAGGTTATTGTACCATTAAGCTATTTTAAATTTGGGCCACACACATTTTGTACTGGTATAATTATTTCAGTTAGAAGAGGCATTATTCTATACCAAAACAATTACATTATTACAGCCCCTAGTGTGGACAGAATTATACCCATAAAGATGCTTTATAAGAATAAGTTAGACTAATCTAAGTGCATTCACGCTAAGGTATAATCTTACCAGTATAGTCAAGCAGTACAGTTTTAAAATATAAATAGATCTTTTCCTGATGCATCTTAATCCTGATACAGTTGGCAGAAACAATTTAAATACACACATTTGGAAATATGTTTATAACTGTAAAAGGGTTAAATTGGCTGGTACATGGTGCAAGATCCACATAAGTCCTATCAGGCATATGCCTTATTCTGGCCCTCTGCAGAAAGATGAATTTCACTCGAAATGAATTCATCTAGCAATGACCCCGAGCTATGAATTTTGCATTGAAAGATGAGCTTACTGTATATTTAAAGGTGTTTTGTATCTGGAGTTGTTGACCTGGGCCTATCTCTAAATTAATAGAATATACCTACTCTTGCTTTTCTGAAGCATCTTCTCCACAAACATCTGTTGGAGCACCATTAAAATTTCAGTCATGATGAGTGAATCAAGATTATTTGAAGGACAAAACTGGAAGTGCAGAGTTAAAATGTGCTTATTGGATAAATGGATGAAGTATCCCAATATGAAGTATCAAGCAAAGCAACATTCTTTTAATTAAGTCACCTCTCTAGAAAATGTCTTGCTTGTTATGTCAAATACCATAAAGGTGAAAACAAGTACTGATCAGGGAAGGGTCATATTACAATGGTTGACATGTCAGATAAACTGTAACTGCAAGATGCCATAATAATCAAGAGAAAACATCTATCATTTATAAAGTGCTTCAATCAGTAACACTAAAAATGAATGTGAGATTAACAGACGCTCCTGAACATTAAGTGTGGGATCTTTCCTTCATTTGAACTGCTGCCTTTTCTGGAAGGGGGGGAGGGGGAGAGGAACCCCAAACAGTTTCATTACTAGCATAATAGATGAGCATAAGCCTGTTGCATAGTGGGTTTATGTTTATATTTTCTTGCCATAGGTATTAATGTGTTAGAAATGGTAATTTGAAGGAAAATGTATCAGCTGAGAAACAAACATCTTGATTGGGTGCATTACATTCAGCTTCAGGCTGGTGGAGGGTAGGCCCACAGTTATCTGATTTGGCACCATAGGAGGTTGTCCACTAACCTGCTCCCACAGCCTTCTACTTCTGCGGGAACCACATTAAGCCACAGTGAGCAATCTTCTGGGGAACCTGTCCCCAAAATAATATTAAGGAACTAATGCAAAGCCCTCTGAAGACAAAAAGATATTAAATTTGCATCAGTGGAAATACAATAACTGATTATTTTTATCTCATGTATTTGAATACCTTACAGAGTGAATGTGTAGTATGTTCTGTTTATTCAACATAACATAAACCATAACTGAATGCACCTGAGATTTTAAATTAGAACACTCAGTGATACTGAATGATTAGTCTTGAGTGTAACACTAGAAAACAACCTCGATTTTGGCCAAAAAAAAAAAAGGTTGTGTATATATGTGTAGCTGTATCTTTAGTTTTATGTGTGAGATAACATTTACTAACACAGATATTTAAAATGTCTGGTATTTGAAACTACAGGTGAAAAACCTGTTGAAGACAATTTATAGGGGAAGAGAGATCTTGTTTAATCTAGTAGAAACACTAATTTGGCAAGTATCTCTTGACTTTTGAGATTGCTTGTAAAAAGTTAATGTCCCATTAGCTTTGCAATGACATCCATCCAAAAACTGATCCGTGGTATCCTGAATGGATTTTTTTAAATGAAAATATTTTATATTTCCCAGCATTCATTAAGAGGAGGTATGTGTACTGTGGTGTGTGTTGGGTCAAAAATTTACAACTTGTGTGCTCAAAGTTACATTTGGATATAGATGTGTAGGCACCTAAGTAAATTGCCTGGGTTTCAGAAGTGCTGGCCATCAACTCTGATTGACTGCCGTGCTAAGCACCCACAATTCAAGCCTATCAAATAAAGCTGTTGCCAGGCTTGGTACACTTGGCACTATAGCAGGATGAAATTAATCCATTTAGCCGTGGGTTTAGGTATACTATACCAAAGGTCTGAGGTTGAAAAATACGTTGAAAAACTGTCACATTTTGTTGAAAGTAGATTTGGAATGTATAGATCTTATTCTAAAACTGTTTCCCCCTACAGGTGTAATGCTTGTGGTATAATACTTCATCTCACTTAGTTTAAAATACAGGCTATCTTGCATATGTATGCCAAAAATCTGCTGAAGTGTAATTTAAATATTAGCAAACACTGTCCATTACATTATCCTAAGAGAGATGATGTTACTCCATTTTCTGAGGAAATGCTGTTACTTATAATACTATCATTTTGTTTCTGTAATTACTGTGCATAGCACTGATTATATTTAAGACTTAGCAAATAAAGTTTAGCTTGTCTCAAGTGTAGGGATCAAAAGCTAAGACAAAGTTCTTTTGAGCAAAGAAGTAATAATGATTAAAAGCTACTTTTTTTGTACCTCTCTATTGATTGTGCGGCTTCATCTTGTGATTGATTAAAATCAATAGCTTTGAAACTGACAAAACAATACATTATGGAAAGGATGAGAGTCAGCATGACAACAAAATGGTACAAATGATCTCGACTATAACACTTAAAGCTTTTAGAGTACTCTTCACAAGGAAAGTAGTACTGTGAGCAATTTAATCAGTATCCACTAGTCAACTGTGGGGGTCAAAAACCCAATATTGTAGCTGGTGTTGCTAAACTGAAACCATTTCCAGCCTCTTATAAGCCATTATGTCATTTTAGATTTAAAAAAAAAAGAGAGAGAGAGAGAGAGAGAGAGAGAGAGAGAGAGAGAGAGAGAGAGAGAGAAACATATCATAAAATACAAGGTAATGCATTCTCTTCTAAGAAAAAAAAAACATTTTGTTAGGCATTCCTTCACCTGAACAACAGTTCTCCCATTTTTCACTATGGTATTATTTTCGCTTATACACATACAACAATAAACCTCCAATAACAGGACTTAAAGTTTCCAAGTCAAGGACTAAAATGTTGGGAAATTTCAAAATTAAGTTGGCTGTGCAATGTTATTAGCCCCCCTTGTACATATATCATCGTATTATGATACCGTCTTTAATTATATGGTGTTGATTTTATTTCGGGAATGATAGCACCAGCAAGATGTACTCATGGAAAGAAACCTAGTGAACAAACATAGAGCAAAGACATGAGCCCAAAGACATGAGACTCCAAATATAAGGCCAAAGATAACAGATGGAAAAACAGACAGACCAGTGGGAGAAGGAGCATTAGGATAGGGAACGTCTGTCTATCACAATATTGGTCATCCTGCTAGGGAGTGGTTTCAGCACACTAGCGGTCTATCCTTTGTAAAAATATGTTTTTGTTTTGGTAGGGATCAGTGGAAGGAGGGTGTTGAAGGAAGATAAAGAAGTAGCTTTAAGGATGTTTATGGGGGATTCCGCCTAAGTATGAGGGGCAGCATGGGAGAGAGCATGAAGATGCTTGTTTGAAAGTTTAATGAGTGAGCAATGGAGGCTGGCATCATGGGTCAATCAGAGATAAAGCTGATATCTGAAAGAATGAGATGGGCCTTGAAAGTAAAGATAAGCAGCATATGTTTGATGTGACAGAGAAGGGGAGCCCATGGAGAGATAGAAGAAGGATGACATGACAAGCAGTGGGCTAGGAAAATAATTTTTGCAGCAACATCCTGAGTGAATTCGAGTGGGGTAAGACTGAATTTGTGAGATGTGCAAAACGTGAGATAGAGTTTTCGTTGTGTGGATGGGTCAGAAAGGTCATAGCTTAATCATGAGAGGCAGAAAGAGTTTGCAAGATTTTGTGTGTGTGTGTGTGTGTGTGTGTGTGTGTGTGTGTGTGTGTGTGTGTGTGTGTACGCACACACAAAGACTATTTGCAGCTAAGATATTTTGTATACTGGCTAGATTTCTAGGAAAAAAGAATTTCAGTTTATGTAGTCATCACTTCAACTTACACTTTCTTATTAACTTTCTGTTAATTTCCATTTTATTATATAGAATATTTGCTAACCTGCTAACAGAATGCCTTTCAGTATATTCTGATCAGTTTTATGGGATACATGAAACTGTCTTCTACCTGGATACACAATGTTCATCTGAGATTTTTTGCACTATATTGCATGGTTACAAGCTTATTCGTTGAACCTTATTGAACCTTATCAAACCAATTTAGCTTTGTGTTTTGTATGACTCAATGAGTAACTCAGAGAGTTGGGAACTCAACTCTGCAGTTCTGAGACTGACTTTCCCTTTAAAATTACTAGATACACTCCCTCCAAATAGGGAAGATTTATTTATCAATTTATTTTCTGGATTACCTTGGGTGTTCATACTGTTTCTTTTATATTTTCCAGAATATGTTAAAATAGAAAACTCACAAACAGTAAATGGACAATTAATGTCTTATTAATACGCTGAGTTTACAGTTCACATTGAGTGCACTTAACTGACATTTAACAAAATAACCGTAGCATGGTAATTACGGATCATGTTGCAAAGTGGATTAATTGACATTTAAATATATATTAATTCATGGAATACAATTAACTAACTTACTAACTAGACATCTTTCTAGATGTTAATAGCAGAAATAGTCCTCACTTTTAAATAAACAATACAAATACCATATTAACAGTTTTTGTATAATTTATATTAGAAGAATTACAGTATCACTAGTGTGCAGATGAAAAGAAAACACAATCTCCTAGAGCAGTCATTCTGTTTTGAGCAAAGTCTTATAAATGCATATGCAAAATATTTCCATATTTTTCACATTTTATAAGCATAACTTTCTAATGTAATAGGTGTAAGATTGAATTAAGCCTTTCCAAGCCTAGAGTTACTAAAATCCAGGTTGCCATCACTACAGTGAAGCAGCAGCAACACTGCAATTCTGGAAGACTCTAGCTTATTGTTTAACTGCTTTTTCTAATTTATGTCAAGAAAAGTCTTCCTATTTTTCCACAAACAAGGTAAAGAAACACATTCCCACGTTTATAAAAGAGAAAAACTATACACTAAATGTGTATTGCAGGACAGAGAGAAATAATCTAAATGTTTTGATATACCAGTGTAGATATAGTTATGTACAATTTTAATATTTTGGTCATCAGTGCATTCATTTTTTGTAAACAAGCAATTCAGATTTATTCCCCAATACATTGTACAATAGTCCTTTTTTCCACAATTCTAAGTTTATTTTCATGTTTGCCTTCATCTGTTTTTAATAATTAAAAATTTCTGCAGCTGTAGCAATCTCTGCATCTTCTGACTCTTCCAAGCATTACAATAAATATATAATGGTAAATCTTCTGTGCAGATGAGAGAGAAAATACTAGAACTGACACAAGTAAAGGAAAAACTTAGAGTAAATTTGTCACTTTTCTCAATTTATTTTTTGACTATTTCAGAATGAATCTTAAAGAAACTTTTTGAGGTGTTTTTTTCTAAAACAATGTTTAATTTGTTGACCATGTAGCTGAGGAATTTAATAAAGGGGACCTGGATTCTTTCGCTCTTTACTGAGGTGTTGAAATCTATCTTAGGTTATAGTGACTGAAAGCAATGCCATTTAATGGTGTTTTAGTGGCCTACGTGAAATGGTCCCAGGGCAATTGTTAGGGTCCAGATTTCCTTCTTCTTATAATCAGCACATTTGATATCAGTTTTAGTAGTACATTAAAACATTAGGGTTGCAAAGTAAGGAGGCCTAAGATAGGAAATGCCCAAAATAAAGTTTATGTACATTTCATTTGTCTCCTTTTGGTTTATGCATTATGCTATTGACTTTAATATCATATATTATATTCTAATATTAATTTATTAAAGACTGTTGCATAATGTGTAAACCAAAGGAACCTGTTGTTCTCAGACAATTGCACACTGATAACTTATTCATTAGAAAACATCCAATTTATCACCGATTAGTTTGCACGGGCAATTAGGCACTTGAGATTCACCATCAGCTTGAAAAAACAGAAGTCATGTACCAGCCATCTCCAATCAAGGATCATGCTGAGCCTGCGGTTGCTATTGAAGGCACCCAACTTAGAGTTGTTGCCCAATTCTGTTATTTTGGAATTCTACTCTCCAACACTGCCAGCTTTGAAGCTGAGGTCATTCATCATATTGCCAAGGCAAATTCCTCCTTTGGGAAATTTCGTCTTCATCTGTGGAATGAGCAAGGGGTCAGACTACTCACAGAGATCAAGGTGTATTGGGCACTTGTGTTGTGCACACAGCTGTATGGATGTGAATCATGGACTCTCTACCATAAACAATTCAAGCAACTCAAGCAGTTCCACCAGCATTCCCTGAGATCCACTTGTAATAATCAATGGCATGACAGAATCACAAATACCAAGGTCATTGAAAGGTGCCAAATTTCAAGTATGGAAGATGCAGTTCTGAAAGCCCAGTTTCAGTGGGCTGGGCATGTTAGAAGGATGAAGGACAGCAGACTCCCCTCAAGCTGTGCATTACAGCCAAATAAAAAATGGACAGCGATCAAGGGAAGCCACATCTGAGACAGGGCAACCTGAAATAAAATCTTAAGGCCTGTAACATTGATATCGATTGTGAGGATTTGGCCCTGGATAGGCCAGATAGAGACAGTACTGTCATTTAGATATTAAAAACTTTGAAATCAAACAATCAAGTATAAGGGAGGAAAAGGGAGAAAGGAAAAAGGCCATATAAATAAATCCATCAACTACAGGTTGTACCTGTGGCATCTGTGATCACATTTGCAGGTCAAGGATTGGCCTTATTTCGCGCGCGCGCGCACACAATTAAACTTATCACAGATAGTTGCTGATACACCTCATTTGTTGACATTGATGGGAGACTACATAACATTAATATACAAAGACATTCTATTTATTTTACAGAACACCTGCCTCTTTCACTGTGCAGAATGGAGAGTGAATGAAGCAGAGAGGGTAAAAAGGGAAAAGATGTTCTCTTGTGGTTAAGACTCTGGACTGGGATCTAAGAAAAGCAGGGTTTAGATTTCCTGTGTGAAGTCGGGCAAGATTCTTAGGCGGTATAAGCCCTCCCCTCACTCTATTCCCCTTATATTTTTTTGCTTCCCCTTACTTGAAACAATTGCAGTATCAGTTTTCTGAGTCTTCAGTTCTGGGAGCAGAGATTGAGATCAGCATTTTTCTTTCATTTTGATAATAGGACAATGAAATCCTGTATCTAGAAATGGAGGACAACAGGAATGTCCCAATGTTGACAAGGTCCATTATACTTTGTTTTTTGGGTTAAGGCTATGTCTTCTCCATCTGGATAGGATGGATATCTTCGTTCATGCTTGTCCTGTGAACACAGTACTGTCGAATACTGGGATGTTATAGCCCTATGTTAGTCTCCTTGCTCAATGTCTTCTATTAGTGCATTCGTTCCCATACACAAGCTTGAGCAACCAGGCTTTGGTTTCATAGAGTTTGAATTGATAAACTGCCACCTGAGCGATTTTTCTCAGGGTGATGGTCCATTTGGCCCAAAGCCATCAGGTGTCTGCTCATGTCAATTATACAGACTCTCACTAGTGTAAATCTACAGTATGGTGGATTTTCACTTTGGGATTTCTCTGAAAGTGCAGCCATTGGCAATCTCTACTTACTGTGCCTCACTATAGGTAGTAAAAATGTTTGTGTTTGTTTCATTGTTTTTTACAATGACCATAAAGTTCTAACTCTGTGGTATGACCATCGCATTGTTTCCTGTCCCTGTGGCTATCCCTTATTCTGGGGATAAAATTACAGGTGGAATTCTTATTCTGACCCTTTGGCTAATCCACTTGGATTTTGTCATGTTCATGTTTGTGGCTGTGCTTTAAAACAAAGGATAGGTTGATTGTCTTCATCTTCTGTCTTTTGTTCATCAGGGATGAATTTGGGTAGATCTCGAGATAGATTTGTCATTCTGCAGAGAACAACCACTAAGCATACAGTCAGCCTGAGCATTTTATGTGAACAACATAGTTCAGAAACAAAAGAGGCTGGTTTCGTTTTGCTCAAAAACACTATGGTGCTTTGAGGTTTTTAAACCCCACATATTCTCAGTGGTTAAAGTTTTCCCCTGATCCACACAATGTTTTCTAAATCCCATGTTGATGCACTCAGGAAGAGGTAAAACAGCAACGTGGGTGAAGAATGCCAACATTTCCATTCCCCAGTGTTCCCCAGTGTTTTGAATCCTAACACCTATTTTGATTTGCTGTTACAGCCTGACCTGATGCTATGTCATACACTCCCCTGCATTTAATTTCCTCCCACTCTGTAACTTTCCTATCTTCAAAGCATCTGACGAAGTGGGATTTTCTCCCACAAAAGCTCATGCGATTAATAAATCTGTTAGTCTTTAAAAGTGCCACAAGACTCTGTTAACATTTCCATTGAGAGCATTCGTAGGTCAGCAATGCAGAACTTGTTAGCAGCCCCTCCTCGGTTCATCACCATCTGCAAATTCCATCTTTTGTCATCATCTTAGACATCCTTCAGACGGAAAAGTACTGCATGTGGTTAAGTTACAGATAAGATCTCCCATTTGTTTATTGCTTGTGTAGCTCTGCTCACTTTGATGTCCCTTGGGGGATGGGAAAGTGTGGGACGTAACAGAAAGAAAAACTGCATACCAAAATGAGTTTGCAATAGTTGTCACATTTGACCTCTTCCTATCTTATGCCTCCATAATCATTCCCGTATAGACACAACTAAATTGGATGGCTCTACAAATAACTAGGCTAGGTTGAGGAGTATAAGGTTATTTTATTCTGAATGAGAGGAAGTTCTTTCTGCCTTCTCCTAGAAACTGGAAACATGGCAGCTAACTGTAATGATCAGAAGGGAAACAATGGAGTAATAAATACATATACAGATAAATAATTTTGCTTAAATCCAAGAATTCCTTCCATGCTATTCTGCTAATTATAAAATGCTTAACAGCACCAAAAATAATGCAGATGCAATAAAGCTGGTGCCCTTAAAAGTAACAACAAAAAGGCTAATTATTTTTTATCTGAAGTTATCTGGCTTATTCATTTAACTTACCAGCCTGCAGTAGAACACTATATGAATCAGTAGTAACCTAATTATGGTTGTTAGGTAAGTGTATCCAATTTTTTGTAAATCATCACTGATTCCAGAAATAAAGTATGAAAAAGGTAGACAATTAGGTACACCTAGAAAAACACCAGAAAAGAGTGGAGTTGATATAATTATCTGTTTGCTGAACAGTCAGCAATTTTTTACCAACTTTTAAAATAAGATTATAGAAGAAACAGAAGAGCTTACTTCAGCTTTTAAGAAAGATGTAAGCAATTTTAAATTGTACTTTGTCTCAAGGGAGAGTGTGAAAATACTTCTACTAAATTAAAGTATAATAAAAGCATTTGCTGGATGATAACATATTTTTCATATTAATTTCTTAATTTCTAGGATGCTTAATTGTAGATCTCAAGGGCATGAGGTTAAAGAAACACATTTACATGTTGAATCAGTGTGCTATATGCCTTTTATCATTGCCAGTTTTTAGCTACAGAATATTTCCAGTGTCTTCTCCCTTCTGTCCAAATTCTCCAGAAATTTGGGGCTTATTTAATTTTTATTGGAACTAGGCTGTACATATTTTACTCATGTGGTAAGCGTTTATTCATAGTTGTCCCAGCTTGAATGAGGGTTGCATAGTCTAGGCCTAGGTCTCCTGGGACAGTCATTTGGAATGGAAACTTAAAGATGGTCCAGGCCCTAAAGACAAAGTTTCAAAACTTAACCAGGGAGAACAAAAGTTGGGGGGGAGTCCACAGGAATCATCTTTTTATTTATATTTATTTAGACATTCTGGTTCTTCAAATAATGCTACTCTGTCCTCCTTTGATGGGGCACTATAAGGCAATGGGAGGTATTTCCATTAGGTTGTTGATTTTTAAAAGGGAAGGATCACATCTTTCTAAATGTACAAAAAACCAACCAACCAAACAAAAAAACAATAAACCAAAACCCCAGTGCACTATAAGCAGGGTAGTCTATTCCCATTACCTGAGTGACAGGAAAGTCCTCTGAGAAAGCAAGTCCAGCTAGGGACTGAACTTTGGGTGGTCCAGGTTTCTTATGAAGTCATGGAACCTAATGATGAATACCGTCCAGTGAAATGCAGGTAGTGCAGTGCTGAGAAGCAGAAAGCTTAAGTTAACTGAAATATTTGCTAATATGAATGGAAGTGGTTTGCATTACCTGTCTGATTAGGAAGATAAGGCTTTGCTGAAGTTAATCGTGTAACCTTAAAAGGGTTAGAATTATAAAATGGATGACTGTGTTTTCACCTGTTGGTGTCAAAAATTTAATTAGTATTACCAGTAAAATCTAGAAAGTTACTTTTTAGCAAAGAGGCATAATGCATTTTAAAGACATGCAAATAGCATGTTTTAAAAAGCTGGGAGCCATTTGCTAGAGTTTTACTAGCTTCATTGCAATTCAAAGTGATTAGTTGCTACCTATACATTTTTTTTTCAGTTCAAAAGATTGCTGTATGCCCCATGTCCATTCTAATGATAATATAATGCATGGCACTGGCAAATTTGTTAGAACACATTACATTTACTCTGAGATGATCAAGGATAATTAAGTATATAACCCCTTTCCACTATGTTTAGGTGAAATCATTAGGGCTACAAAACAAAATAAGTAAATGAGTATAAGAGTATAAGTAAATGAAAAGTGAACCCAGAGTCTAAAATGCAGCGATAAAGGAAGAAAAATGGGAGAGAGAGATTAATCAAATCTCTGAGAGAATTAATTTCTGTTCCATTGTTTGCAGTTTATCTATAAAATTTTTTATCACTGCATAATAATTACATATTTTGGTGGTGGTCTTTGGGATACATCAGGGTTGCTTTCACAGATTTGGGATTTTAAAACTTAAAGATATGATTATGATATAGTACAACCTCTTAGCATAAAATGGTCTATTGAACTTGAGTGAGTCTTCTCTGTCCAGCCTTCATGACTGCACATTTCCATTGACCAGTTTTCCGCTTTTATTTATTATAGCTTACTTGGCATTGTGTAAGATATAGAAGAAGACAAGGTCCAGTCTCCAAAAGTTTATATGCTAGGTAATTCCTTGGGGAAAATGCCTCTGGTGTCAGTAGCTATATCATTACCCCTTGTATATCTTGCCTTCAATTTCCAACTGTACCTCCCCCACTGTGCTGTCCTCTTCTCGTGTTCGTGTATGTATGTGTCCTGCACAGATATCTTTGTATAGTCTCTGTAATACTTAAACTCACACTTAAAAAAAGGTTTGCCATTTCCTTTCAAAATATACTAACCTCTACTGATTATTTGGAATGAGTTTCTTAGGTAGGTACACTCACTCAGATGATTAAAAATGCCTAACCCCTTCCAGTTTAGGGATGCATGTGAATAGGATACAAAGAATTAAAAGGGATAACAAAGTGCAGGTCTTTCACATGATCTAAGCAGTGTCTGTAAGCTCTTCGTAGAAAAAAGAAGTGGTGGAAACCTCATGATTATTTTAGAAATAAATAGGTCTCTAGTAGTACAATACTGAATTTCCTTCTTCATATCCTGTTGGAAATTCATGGGTATGTTTTCCTTTATTTCATATTGCAGGTGTCACTCTAGCACATTAGCCATCTGTCCACAAAAGTTGATGACATTGGAAATAACATATCCTGTCTATCACTGGCAAGAAGTGCTGCCAAATGAGGGGAAAATTCAATAAAAGAATAGCCCATAATGTAGGCAGCCCATAAGGTAGGAAAGCACTGGAACCCTTTAAAAACATGAATAGTGGCTACATGCACTGTCATTCAATCCTCTAGTGACTGCCCACAGAGGAACTAAAAAACAGCCCCAGTGGAGGGGTTCCTGTGGCTCGAGAACAGGGGCAATAGACACTGAAGCCATTTTTTTGTGGTTTAGTTGGAGGCCTTGTTTTCTGTTGCTAGCAGGCAAACTGATTTGTTAGGTTTGTCAAGTGTGAATAACAGAAAGAAGTAGTGAGGGAACTGAATAGAAGACGTAAAAGGGTGAAAAGAGCGTGAGGATGGTTTGGACTACTGGCTCCTGCCAAATTACACTATTTGTGGCTTTCGTTCTCCATCTTTGCGATTTATTTTGTTTATATTTTTATTTGTTCTAAAATGAATATTTGCTGTGAGCCCATGTGTGTATGCTGTTGGTTGAAGCCAAGAAAGATTGTAAATATTTTCAGTCATTTAAATATCATGATGCAGTGGCAAATTTCATCACTTCTCTGTCCCCCACCCCCAAAGGCTCCAATGCAGTACTGTCACTTCAAGAGTACACTATCTTAAATTTGTATTTTAAATTCAGTGTAGTATTCCAAACAACTATGACATGCCTGACGGGAAGAATCATCATGTATGCATTTCTTTGTTAAACTATTGTATACCTCAAGGCCCGATCATGCAAAGACTTATTCACCTGGGATACATTATACATTGTGGTTGAGACCCTCCTCTCTGTTCCTGTCCCATCACACTAGGTAAGAGAGCAGCATCAAGTGGTCCATTAAGACCTGTTCTTAAACCTAGTGCATTCTCCTGGAACAGGGACTATGGAAGACAGACTGTCTTCTGAAGTCTCACTTGCAAAACCCGACAGAGGCAGTATGCTGGGGTGAGGCCTCATCACACACTGCTGTGGAGATTCCAGGAAATATTGTGGCACAGAAGGCTGCCATAACTTAGGTAGTCCCCAAAAACAGCCCAGGATTGGGATGTTGCCTCAGTTGTTTAATGCTCTTACAGGCACAGCACAAAATCTAACCTTATGAATTATCCTAAGTCAGTGTGACTGCTCACCATTTGTAAAATTATGCACAAGCAAAAATCTTTGCAGAACAGAGGTCTAAATATGTATTTAGCATGAACGTGCTTTTTCTTTCCTTCTAAATCTGTATAAGGGAAATAGTGTATAAATCTTACCCTATATGTTTGAAATATCACAATGTGTTGTAGAAAGAATTCTTAAGATAGATGGTGGCTATATACAAAAGTGATTGCTTCTAGGCTTTTTGAATACAACTTTTTTTTTTAGATACTCCTTTGCAACGTGAATTATTGCATGGTTCCATCATTTGCATTGTTAAAATATGATGTATAGAGAGTATTGTCTATGTTCTTTTTAGGTGAGAAGAGAAGGGGAGTGGAACCTATTAAAATAAAACACAGGAAGAACAACAGCAACAACAAAACAAGAGACTGAAAAGCTTGATTTCATCATTCATGCTTTTTCCCGGAAATCTAAATTCAAATAGATCAATACAACACAACCTAAATAAGGGTTGCATTAATGAGAAAATTATAAATGATTTTCATTTTAAAATTGGAGGAAAAGAGTCCCTCCAATTAACTCTTTATTTTAAAAATCAAATACATATAATAATACGTAATAACATTATTCTTTTTATGCCTAATGATAGATTTTAATATTGCAGCTGCAGCCAAATACACAATTAGAATCCTGCATGGTATATTTTCCTAATTTTCCATGTTAGTCCACCACATTAATCTTCTCATCAGTTGTTTGTGCAGATTTTATTTATCAGTATTATTTCAAAGATAACATTGGCTTTAAATTATTGACTTTCTGGTGTATGTAACAAAATCGCTATGCATGGACTGAGCACCATTGATGGCTACTCAATATATAGGAGGTTCAGCCTATTTAAAACAATTTATAGTTTTTTTAAGTATATATTCAAACCTATTACTTTGATCCCTGTGTCTATAATGCTGATCTTTCTTAACAAGGATTTTTTTTTTAGTGAAAAGGTGGAATCCTTAAAAACTGTGTGAAAGTTTTGCCTTATTTCAGAATTATTTTTGTCCATTTATATTTATCATATATTTATAAAATTGTAAGGGGGGGTGGGTAGTGGAAGAGAAGAAGAGAGCAAAAACTCCACAAAACAAAACAAAAATACCTTCAACCATACTGGAGAAAGGTGAGGAAGAAGAAATAATGATAAAAAAAAATGACACAAATATAAGTTAAATGGGTACCTTGAAATCCTGATCTGCAAATGAGAAATCTAATTATTGGTGCCTTCCGACCTATGACTTTATATTACAGAGTGAGGCACAAGGGGCATTTGAACATATGGAAAGACTTGAGCTTAATGGTTAAGATTCTGCTCAGCTATTCCACCTCTTCACAGTGATTTGCACTGTTTAGCATTTCTGTACATTAGGTAGTATATTTAATGTTTCCCATTTCAATCCACTTTATGTATGTTTGGCTGCAGACCAACGCTGTGGGCACACGATATGGAATTGTCATAAATCTGCTTATGCTGAATACAAGTGCTGTATCACTACAGTCAATAGCATGCTTGCATGAACATTTCGGAATGCTTGTGGAGCAATGCTGCTTATTCCCAGCAAATTTCCTAGGGACTAAATTAATGTATCTCATATTGTATTGATTGTAGCCAATAAGTGCCTAAATGATTTGATGCGAGGCACAGGGATTATGAAGGGAAGAGGGAAGAGGCAGCTTGAAAGAAATATGCGGTTTAATTACGGGATGAATTTCGCCAATCTACTTCCCCCTAGGAATTTAACAAATAGGCCTAAGTGCACTTAGCTGTTCTTGACATCTGTTGAAATGATATCTGCCCATGATGAGGGAATCATGGGAATTGGTCTAAGGGTATTGTCAGGATCAGTGAGCCACAAGAAACTGCTTTCCTGTCAGCAAAATTGGAAGAAAGAAAAGGGTACATTAGCCGTTTTAGGTTAAGCTATAATGATTACAGCTTTCTGTAATAAAATTCCTCTCTCTGATATAATGAAAGTGGCTCTGTCTTTGGTGAGATGTTAAATAGCTCCCCCCTTCCCCAAATATAAATACAGGTTGGAGTCCAAAACTGTACTCTTGGTGTGCTGCTGGTGGAAGCTTTATGTATGTTGTTTGCAAGAAGCATCCAAGTTTATATTTTTTTTATGACCCATTACAAAATGTTATGAAACTTGGAATCTCCTAGGTAAACAGCAGATATAATAAAAACTAAAGCTTCAACGTAAATGCAGTGTAAAGACCAGCATTGTGAAGACTGATGTTGCATATTTTCTCATTTTGATTACATCTATAATTCAGAAGAAAGTACAGATCAGTTAATCTCTCTTACTGCATTTTATAGTATTCACCTCTGCAGAAAAGAACTTGTTAAATACTTTGAAGTCCTAAAAGCTGTAAGTTCCTCTATCTTATTTGAAATGTTTTGCAATACTTGTGTATTATTTTGTAAATTACATGAAAGCCATTTCCTTGAGAAAAGAGATAAGCTTTTATTTTAGTAGGTAGAAACACAAAATGAGATAATATGATATATAATCAGAAGTTGCAGGGGTATCACTTCTTAGTGTGTGCGGTTTGACTGTTCATTAACAAGAATTATGCACACAACTTAGGCTTTTCCATTTGTTTTAAATACCTACAATTTTTATAAGCCCACATCAAGGGTTCTTTTTCAGTTAACTAAATAGAAAATTTGACAATGAACATACTTGTACAATAAAATACAAATGAGGATGTATGGTCACTATAAAAAGCACTATGGAAAACTCAGTTCAAAATTCTGATGGGGATTATTTTTGTTTAAAGTGTTGTTGTGGATAACATTCCAGGTTGAGTGGGTCTCTGCTGTTTCATTGGTAATGACTTGTTTAAATCCACATCCATTTAAATTCATGATATTGTTTTCTCAAAATCTGCAATGATATTAAATGCCCAAGTGTTTGACTGAAGAAGAAGGGTTGTCTCATCAATGCTCTGAAGTTAGTGTTTGTGTCTTCTGTCCTGGCATGTTCCAACCACACAAACAGGCACATTTCATGGAGAGGGGACACACACAAAATTAACAGTTTAGGAGGTTAGAGTAAGAGATGCCAAGTATTACTGCATGAATTTCAAACATGTATCTACTCTCATTCTTGATGGGAGCAACTGGTTGCTGAGCATTCTGGAAAATCTAGCCATTAGTGAACGTCTATGTTAAAGTGGTCTCTACAAAATCAAATATATTAACTTTGTAGACTTGCAGTGTTGTTATCATGTTCACCCCAGGATATTAGAGAGTCTAGGTGGATGAGGAGAACTTCTTCTATCGGACCAAGATCTGTTGGTATTTCAAGCTTACATAGAGCTGAGAGCATTTCAAACATGTAACGATTTGCATATGTTGCCCACTGAATTATGTAATAAGCACTTAGCTGAGGAAAGCAGAGGATTCTGTTTGGAAGTGTAACTAGAGCAGGGCAGTCTTTGCAAATAGCAACAAAGAAAGTGCCTGCGCCATTTCATTTTAGCATAGCTTTCGTCTGTCAAATAGTTCATAACATTAGGAAAACACCTGGTACGTGCTTGAAAATCTGAAGTGAAGAAAGGAGTTCCAGTGAAAGCATCACAGTTAAAGTAGAGCAATTGTTTATAGCAGGGATATTGTCTCAAGCAATAAACTTTAAGTTAATGTTAATGATTTCATTTTGAATCTGGATTGCTTTCCAATCTCCTACAGAGCTTAATGTGTATGTAAATTCAAGAGAAGACATTTGAGATACAAAAGTTAGATTGTTCCTTACAAATATGCTGTAATTATTACTTAATTTTAGGGGCTTTCTTTTATTTCTCATTACTCGTTTTCCTGAAACTAAACAGAATACAACTTTTGCTTAATAATTATTTTAAATCTTTTTGAAATATGATTTAATTGAATGTAAATTTGCTTTTCCTTGCAATTGTAAATACTATAACTTTTGCTTTAGCTGAATAAAAATAGGTTTTATTTTATATAATTTAAATAAATGAGTAATGGTTACTTGAATGTTACATACAATAAAACACATTAGTTATCCACATATCTGTGATATGTGTTTTAGTCTAAGCTAAATTTTCTAAGTTGGCTGCCTAAAGTTGGATCTTTGAATCCATAAATAGGTACCTAAAAATGAATTGCCCGATTTTTCCAATATGATGGGCACCTTCAGCGCTCATTCACGTCAGTAGGATGGTGTGTGTGTACTCAGTACTTCTGAACATCAAGGTACTAACATTTAGGTGCTTAAATACAGATCTAGGAGACCAACTTGCCATACTCAGGTTTTTAAATGTTGGCCATAGTTTCTCATTCTAAACATATTCTTCAATGAGTAGCATATCTAAAGTAGAAGGATAGAAACTCAATACCCTGTTTCCGTTGGCATTAATGGCAAATCTCCCACTGACTTTTACAGTGTGTGATCAAGCCCCTATTGTTGTGTATATTTCTTTACTGTACAGCACTTTAATGTTGTATTACAAGTCCCAGGTTAGGACATTAGGTCTGCCTGTTATGTTCAGGAATTCACAAGGAAAGGTAATACAATGTTTAGACAGACTATTTTAAGTGGCATTGAATTATATGTGTTTAATACAAAATGCCTGCTTTGTTCAAAGCCAGTATCTGGTTAAAAGAAGCACAGTGCTTGCTTTGAACAAAACACATTTTAATATTTAACAACATGTTTAAGAATATCAGATAAGGCATTGCAAAATTGCGTTTTACTTGTATGCATTTATCTCTATCAGACCCATCAAGTATTAGGGGTTTTTTTGCAGATAACTTACTAGGTTATATTTGTCTTTATTTTTCTAATTGGGACTGCAATTAGAAGTAGTGCTAATACCTCTTTTAGTATTGCTACAGGTGCTTTGTCTGCATCTTGCATTTAAATTCCCCAAGGTAATTTTTTATTTTAGAAAAAGGCATTATCCTTGGCAGCTTTTATACATCACTACAGCTTTCATTTCTTTGCAGAACATTAAATGTCCTAAGATTATTCTATAGTTAAAACTGATAAGTGCTTTTACCTCAAGGGATTCATTCCCTCCCCTCCCTTTGCAAAATACTGTCAATTGCCTCTTAGGAATGATTTAAACCTTTATGGACATAACTGAATATAAGCCTAAGCGGTGAAAAAGAACACTATATTTGGACAATATCTGGATGGTATTCTATATGTAGGGGTTTCTGCAATAGAGCACTGATAGTTAACAGATAGGAGCAAGGGGCAGATTCCCCCCCACACACACACACCCAGGACAGTTGGTAGAGCGTGATAGTGAATCCAGGGGACTTGTGACCAGGAAAGTGTGTTGGAGGACACTGGCTTTATGGAGAACAATATATGGCTTTGTTAAGCCAGAAAGATTCTCTCCCCAAGAATCAGGCAGCATAGATAATACTGAAGAGGTTTATTCACGATACCGGGAAGACTGACAGGACAGCTTCAAATTGGTGATGTTTCAGTGGTCAAATATATATGCTTTGTCAGTTACATAATCCACTTGGAATTCTTTACCTGTTTACTTACAAATACAGACTTGTTCCACCCAGAGAGGACAGAGGTGATAATGACCGATGCAGAGACACTTTAATTACATTAAAGGCCCTATGGCTACATTTAGGGTGGGGTGGGAGGATGGGATGGAGAGGAGGGTCCTTACAGCTAGTCAGAAATGTATTGTTCCCATCTAGGCCAGAATTTCTCAGTAGGCAGCTGGCCACTACCTTACTGATTGTTCACAGCATCCTTGTCCTTGGGTGGGTCTGGTATGACTGTTAACCTGAGTTTCATTCCACAACATACTAGCAGGAAAAGTATCCAAGCTGTAACAGACAAGACCTGACAGAGAAAAGTCTACAGAGACAGAAAAAACATTAAAGCCTAACAGCTTCTTGTCCAAACAAAGTTGGTACTGATGCTCCCCTCTGCCCAACAAGAAAATGACTTTGAGGTTTTAGTGTATTGTCACAGGTCCAAGACCACCTAAGATTATTGGTAGAACCCTTTCAAAGCATAAATGATGGCTCACTGCTGGACTTGGTTCATGTACAGTAATAGATAAAAGAGAATTCCAGTGTAGGTGGGTCAGTGACTTTTAAAAGCTCAGTAAGGTATTCTGTAGATTATGAATCATCTTAGTTTCCTATTTGGGCATATGAAAACTTTTCAGTACTGCAAACTTTCTCCAACTTTTAAATAGGCTCTATCTTCTGTATGTGTTGGATCTAAAGCATTGTTCACATCTCTGTAAAAGTCTGGGTGATGCTGCCTAGCTACCACCTAACTGGGTTTCGCAGGACCTAGAAGTAGCAAAGAAGAACACACAACTCAGCAATTGGCAATAAAACTTACTATGTCTCTTCTCCTGAGAAGATTTGTTTGAATGCATAGAAAGGCAGTATTAGTAGTAGATAAGTAAATGTGGTAGAAGTCAGGAGATGGGGACAGATGCTCTCTCCCAGAATTCCTCCCAGCACTGGCCCAGGGTAAGGATGTTAAAGTAACCTAGTCCTGTGGTCTCTTCATGGAATGCAGGAAGTGGGAGTAGGGTGAGTCTTTAGTGCCTGACACTGTGAGCATTCTGGATGATTTCTGATTATAGTTCCAGATTCCACCAGTGACTTTAAAGCCATCTTTACCCCTCCCCTTTGGGGCTACATTTCTGTGTTCCACTTCCTGCAGCACAGAATCTCACTCGTTGATTACATTTGTAGCTCTCACACTGACTTGCTATCCCCTTGGACAAGTCACTTAACTTCTTGTGCCTTTCTTCCTGTCTCTAAGCTAAAGAAAAGGATCCGGGGGTCATTAAAGCAGTTCACAGTTGGAATGTGAGCCAAAAATGTTAGGAAAAAAGGCTAATTTTCTGGGGGATATTAATAGGAGTGTTGTATGTAAGATATAGGAGGCACTGTTGAGGCCTCACTGGAGTGTGCCCAGTTCTGGGCACTGCACTTTCAGAAACATGATCAAATTGGGGAGAGTTTGGTGGAGACCAAGAAAAGTAATACAAAGTTTTGTAAACCTGACCACTGAAGAAAGGTTTTAAAAAACTGGGCATGTTTAATCTTGAAAGAAGATGACTAAGGGATGACCTGATAGCAGTTTCAAATATGGTAAGGGCTCCTATAAAGAGGAATCTGATCAATTGTTTTCCATGTCCACCGAGGGTAGCATCAGAAGTAAGGGGGTTAATCTGCAGCTAGGGAGATTTAAGTTAGACATTGGAAAAACATTGTAAATGTAAGAATAATTAAGCACGGCAGTAGGCTTCCAAAAAAGATTGTGGAATCCCTATTATTGAAGGTTTTACAAATACCTGGCAAAAATGGTCTTAGGTATACTGATCCTGTCTCAGTGTGGGGGGATGAACTAGATGAAATCTTCAGGTGCTGTGCAGCCCTATTTTCTGTGCTTCTATGAAATGCTGTCAGAGCTGAGTCTGTAGCGCCTATAAGCAAACGTCTGTTATTTTCATTATTATGTGCTCTTTGTCAAAATTTGAACTTACATGATTTTGAATTCTTAGAAACAGCTTCTTTTCATAACGGAGGCCCTGGTAATGTATGACAAGTTGAAATACAAATTAATTAAACCGGAGCTGTAATACTGTACTACTGGTAACCTTTCCCCTTCTCCCATAAATACTTTTACAAAAGCAGAAAGCAAAGAAAGTTTAGATTAGTGGTTCTTAACCTGTGGTCCCCTCCCCCCCTTCTGAGTACAAAAGGGAGCCGCTAAGGATCCAAACAGAGCACATTTCCGCAAGGCTGAAAGACCAGTGCAGCAGGCTCCTTTCTGCAGCCAAGGGGATGGGAGATCAGAGCTCCTCTCCCCATCTGAAGCAAGGAGCTCATCAAAGCATTCCACCTAAATCCATAGTTGCTGGGGTCCCTGCTGGAGCCAGAGGGCGTGGGGGGCACTGATCTTTTCATCCCTTTGGCTCCAGAAAGGAAGCACTGCTTAGGGATCCAAGTGGAGCACACAGGGCTACAGGATGTGTGTGGTTTCCCTGCTGCAGCCAGGCAGAAAGGAGATCAGCGCAGAGGCAACCTCCTTGCTGAATTCCTTCCATCTGGATGCAGGGGTGGGGGGTCTCTGACAGAGACTGGTGGCCCTTCAGGATTGTAAAAATATCTGTGGCCCTCAGGCCAAAAAGGAAGTGGGATTTTCTCCCACGAAAGCTCATGCGATTAATAAATCTGTTCTTCAAAGCGTCTGACGAAGTGGGATTTTCTCCCACGAAAGCTCATGCGATTAATAAATCTGTTAGTCTTTAAAAGTGCCACAAGACTCTGTTGGTTTAGATGACGCCAGAAAACACACACTTTCTGCAATAGTGAGCTTTCAAATGTAACTTGGTACTTTCTGTGGCAGATAGAGGAAAGATGTTCTTGATGACAAAAAACACTTCATTCGCTAAAATTCCGAGGTTTACTGACGATGACGCATGGTTTAATGGAAAAAACAAAATGAAGTAAGTACCAATCTCAGCTGAGAATGAGAAGTTTGAAAACATAAATAGCACGTCTTTATGGAAAGAGGCAGTGGAAAAGCTGAGTTTTGGGGGAAAAATATTTCCCAAACTACGTTTCAGCATTTTCCTCTCCATGTTTTTTTTTAAAGAGTCCTATCATTTTCCACTGTGAAGAAAAATTTACTGTCCATACTTAGGACAAAAAGTAACATGTCAAAAATGGTATGAACTAAGAGTTCAAACTGCAAAACTCTGCAGTCTTAACCCAAACCTCTACATATGTTCAGTCTTGGCAGTATTTTAAGTTGTAGTTCCTTTAAGCAGTCACCATGCTGTATTGTGGTTTTCTTGAACTAACATAAATAATATGACTCTGCAAAAAAGTGCTGTGAAGCTTTGCTGTGTGTAGTTGAACAACGCAGCTAAAACTGGATTGAACAGAACTATTCCTTTTCTTATTTGGATTCAAACATAATTCTTTAATCTGGTTTAAAGCTGTGCTGTAGACTGACTGTACCTTTTGTGATGTTCTGTAAAGATAGCCTTGAATACTCTCAAGACTAATAATAGCATTAGCCAAGGTATGAGCTGTACTACCTCTTATTTTCAGTGATAAGATTAATTAGGATTAATTATATTAACATTATTTAAGAAACTGAGCCATCATCCAATGGAAGTTCAGTAGATTAGACAGCAGCTTGGTGTCAAGTGACCTGAGTCCTAATTCCTTTTCTGCCTTGGGTCTGATCTCCAAAATGTCACTTTGCCATCTTGTACGTCAATGTCTCCATCTGTGAAATGGGGGCAGTGATACCTCATTTGTAAGGGTAATGCATTGCTTTTCCATTTATGTATTGATGAACGGCACCTAATGCAAGTGCTTAGATTCCCTGACTCCCCACTCACCAAAGCTTGGTGCTGATTAAAGGTAAGCATCTATATCCATACTAAGCCCCCTAAATTGGAGGCCTAGTTTACAAAGTTGCCAGAGTATCTCCAATTTCTGTTGGTCATATGTACTCAGCACCTGTGGAAAATCAAGCCTTTTTAAAAAATGTCCCAGTGTGTGGATATAGGTAATTTGACTCAGTCACTATATTGGAAAATGTTGGCCAAAGTGCATTTATGTAAGCACGTCTCTGTTTCAAAAAAAGTTGGTGCAATAAAAAAATATTACTTCACCTACCTTGCGTGTCTAATATCTTAGGACCAACAGGGCTACTTCATTGCATATTGCACGATTCCTTTCATTTACACCCAAACTTGCATCCTGTTGTTCCAGAAGAAAAAGTTATTATAAATCACTGTGTCATTACACTCTTCTGATGTTAGTCAGAATGTCTAATTCAGTGAGGCTGTTTAATTGGTAATACATAGTATTCTTTTAATGATGTCATCATGTTTCAATTCTCAAACAGGAGCTTTGAATATGCGTATAGCTTTGGAATGCAAAATTCAGTTAGGGGAATAGTAATTACTGAAACAACCAATTGTGTGATTTGAAGACATTTTTCCTGTTTTATTTTTTACTGTTCCATTTGTAATTCATAAACACTGTACAATTAAGCAGCAAACAAAGAGCGGTAGTATCTAAAAATGCAACTCTGTACCCAGAACGACAAATCCTTAGGCACAGCTATAAAACATACAGATCAGTAACACACAGCCATAAGAATATATTGACTGTGGCCCAAACTCATCAGAAGATTGATCAATCCAGCTGACTTGCATTAATTGTGAAATACAAAGAACGATGCGATCAATGATAGGCATGAAAGTGCAGCGGTAATGATGCCACATCTAGCTAATCCAATAATGGGGAACCTGATGTATAGCATATTGGAATTCCACTGTTCAGGGCCTGTCACAATAAAGTATATCCTGCAATTATGGGAAAAAATTGAGCAGGCAGCAGTTGAGCCAGCCTAATCAGCCAATGCCACAGTAGTTCTACTGATTAAGCACTAAATTAAGTAGCACTCCAGCTCTGTAACTTGTCTGAATTGTAACAAAATATATATACATATATAATCCTTAAATTAACGTAAAAAGTTTGTGTTTTAATCAAAGTAAATGCTGAATATTAAACTTTGCCTGAGCTCATCTTGTGAAGTTAACATTTTAACAATTTATAAATTGATCTCCCGCTGTTATCTATAAAAGAAAAAGGACCAAATGCTGAATTGAGAGGCACGAGTATCCTATGCTTAAATAAATAAATAAATAAATAAAAACAGTTAGACTAGATATGAGCTTAAAGAACTATTTGAAAAGAAAGAATACATTCAACAGGCCCCTGGAGAATTTAAATTTAGTTCACTTCTTAACTGTTTGCCTAAGGGCATTGACTTTACTCTGTGCTGAGCATTACAAGTCGATTGGGGGAAGAGAAGTTTATTAGGCAATGAATGCGGGAGTGGAATACAAGCAGAGCTACAGCTGGAATCCACTGGCTATCTAAAACGGTGGTCAGCTAACATGTCAGAAATCACCAGAAACACTGCACAGTTTTTATCACTTTAATAAAAACTAAAGGGTTAAACATGTCAATGCTGCAGCTCTTAATTTACAATTATTTTCTTCTACTGCGGCTTTAAATGCATTTACCTGAGCTCAGCCCTGGCCATTTTGATGACATGGGCTAGATAACATTTTGAGAGTTTATGTTTGTTTAATGATTGGAGGACACGGCAGATCTGTGCTGCACCACGTGGTTCGCCAGAGAGGCTGTGGCTCACAGAAGCACAGTCTCCCTAGGGCTGCTCTTATAGACGGGTTGAATTATCTTCTCCATCAGCTTTCCCCTTGGTGAGCCTTTCTGCTTAGGCAAGTGCAGAGGGACTGTGTCGTGGCTACTCCTTAGCCTTCCTCACTCCCTTGCTGAGGAGAGGGCAGTACGCTAAGTGCTGCCCACTGTGCTTTTGTGTGAGACTTTCTGCAGCCACACAAGAGGGAGGGGTAGCTTCCTCCATTCCCCAGCACAGACTTTCAAACAACCTGGTCCAAAGACCGTAAACCCGAGCCCAACACAAATAATTGCCATTTGCCTGCCAGACTCCACGCTGGAATTGCAGTATCAGAGCAGCTAACCAGACTTAAAAACCAAGTTGCCAAGTTAGTGCAGTTTTGACATGTTGGCTAACAGAAATTAGCCAATCCAAATTAAGAACAGAGCTTTTCTGCACTATAGACATTGTCACACCTGGCAGGCCTAGCCCACTGTGGTCTTGTGGCTGCAGAAAGGTGGAGCCAATGTGTGTACATCCTAAATTGGGTGGGCATAAAAAAGAAATGAGTATTTTATCCTGCATCAGGAAGAAAGTAACCAATTCCTCTGCTTTCTTGTACTGGAGGACTGTATTAGTTCCGATGAGTTCAGATTATGGCCTGGGTTATGTCTCATGGGGAGCATCACAGAAAGAGATTCAGGCTCTGCAGAATCTCTCCCCATACCGGTTGCAGAAGTCAAGGCTCCACATCCCCAGTGTGCCTGACAATACAGCTACAACTATGTCCCTTGGGGATCTGGCATAGCTTACTCCGTTCCCAGTGCAGCGGATGACTTGGAGGGAAACAGAGCCCCCACACCAGCGGGGAACAATGCCCTTTGTTGGCTTTGTTCTCATTTGCAATAGGTCAGCATTGGCCATTGTCTGACAGCTCTTTCCATTTGGCTGCAGGATGTTGGGACTGAACACGTAGTGCTTGAGAGCTGGCTTAAAGAGGCAGCAGTCTTATTATGTGCCTGGTATCCAAAGGTTTGTTAATATAATGTGATTTCTGAACTAACAAGCTACAGTTTCTACTGACATATACAGACAGTGTCATACCCAGCGTTCTCTTGTACTTACATAGAGAAACTTTCAATTTGGCACTTTCAAAAACAAAAAGGAACAAGATTGGAGCTGAGACCTAGATTGAAAATTACTCCATTTCACATTGTTATTGCAGCAAATGTAGGTTGTTGCCCTCTCTTTGGAGACCATTGCAATACTTTGAGTGAAATGCAACCCTGGGTAAAGCAAACATAACTCTAGTGAAATCAGAAAAGTTACATGAGAAATGAGTCCATCCCTGTCACACTGTCTGAAGTGGCTCACAAATGTGAATGCCAGCCTCAGGATAGAAACTCCCAAACCGGTTGTGTGCTCTATAATTAAATTTCACCAACCCAGTAACAAGTGTGAACTCCTAAAATACTGTGCCATGGAATTCTTATCATGGAATTACAGACAGACTCCGAGGGCTCTCCCCAGGCAAACCGGACTATGTGATAGATGGTCACTTTATGCCAAAAATCATAACAATATTCACATTACTTCCAGTCCCTTACTCCAGGTCATTTGGACCTCAAAACTAAGACATTTGCAGCCAGTCCTGTAATAAACTAACTAAGGATTTATTAACTAAGAAAAGAAATAAAAATTATTTATAAGGTTAAAGCCGTTAAACATACACACATATAATGAATTAGTCTTAGATTTTAACAGGTAATATAGGCTTCTATAATAAACAGCTCTATATGGCCTGTAAGGCTAGCCAGCACCAAGTAGCATGGGAATATCGTGCTTATGTTTTTATGTTTAGGACTCTCTTTACATTGCTGAACTGAGAAGAGAATTACTCTTTATTCTTTAAACATGTTTTTGTGTATTCTGATTTTGCATGCAGTTAAAAATATTTGGTCACTGTAGCCTTCTGACCCAAAGGAAAATACATATTGGTATAAGAAAATGAGATTGCCACTGATAAGAGTTGCACTGAAGTCCTATTTCTTTTTGGGGGGGAAGGATTTCACTTCAGTGGAAGCACTGTGTCACTGAACATCATGTGTGACACTTCCAATCACATATATGTGTGGGTTCCTTCTGTAAGACAAGTTAAGCTATAACTTTCTGCCAGTCATTTTCAGTGGCAAGAAAATAAAATATATAACTGTAGTATCTATTTTATATATCAGAAGGCAGCAGTTAATACAGATAACCTATACAAATTTAGCTTTTATAAATAATCTTTTTGCTAGCTGATGTGCTCCCAAAAGTTTGAAAATGATGACAAAAATAATTTTTGTCAATTTATTAAACAGTACCTATTTTTTTTTTATTTAGGGGAAATAGGAATAGAGCATCTGAGCTATGGTTCACTTTTTAAAACCCGTACATTATAACCTGAAAATAGGCTTTAGATGGAAATGTTAGTTATACGATTATGAATCTGATTGGTACAACAACTGTATGGACAATTTTAAGTACTCATTTAAGTGGGATTTACATGAAACAGATATTAATTTACATTTTGATTTGTGATTATAGTAAGTGTTAAAACCTAGCTATATATGGAAAAAGACAGAATTTCAACTATTTGATGTTAAATAATTACTGTGGAACAAACTCTCCCTTTCTCCAACTCTTTGTTCCTTTCTTTTGTCTCTTGTGAATTATATTAAGTGGAATACAATTTTCATGAATTATGTTTCAGCAGCAAATAAGACCTGCTGGATCTTAGTTCTTTCTGGGACAATTAATTTCAAGGAAACCTGTATAAAGGAAGGCAAGGAGCAATGTGTTTTATAATTGCTGGAAAACTGTGCATGCAGTATTAAAATAGAAATATTGGGTTTCCTTTTCAGTTTTGACTAATCTCAATAGACCAACAAATGGCTGTGAATAATTCTGTGAACTTTTAGTGAAAGAGTTGAGATCTTTCTTTTCTTTAATACTTTACAGTATTTATTTGAGGCATAAAGTCATAACACCTCAGCATTCAGACAAATGTTCTTGCAGTTCAGGCCATTCCTCTCAAGACTTTGAAGTACTAACAGACAACCTAAAGACATGAACTTACAGCAATGAACTGAATATGATAATGCTTCCTCTTGTGTTTTTTTCTAGTTCACACTGTTCGATACCTCCCTTCACATGTAAAATTAACCCTGTGTAAAGACTTTGTTAATCCTGTGTAAATCTTAACTTTGCACAATAATCCCATGGAATAAAACTAAGCATGTATATAAATCTTTGCAGTAATACTGCCCATGACTGCCTTTATCTCTTACGTCCACTCTTCAAGCATCTCTAAAAAACTTATCCTGCTTTGCATGTGTCTTTTTTTAACTCCTAGATGTAATTCTAATCCCAGTATTTCTTTAATGGTTTTTTAGTGTGTGTGTAAAAAAACATTTTTACACATGGCTAAAGCTTAATATGTGGAAGAATGGGACGACAGAGGTTTTCATACTGGGCTCAGCATCTGGTTCTCCCATGAACAGACACAAGTGACATGACATTGCCCCAGTAGGCAGGTAATACTGGAGTTGGAACTGTATCTGCTTTACTTATTGATAGGCAGTACCAATGAGTTAGGGAGACTTCTTTTTTAAATAAAATGTGTACCAATGTAAAGAATATATTAATAACCCTGGAATTAAGTGTATAAAACTTGCAAGTACTTGAGAGTTGAGGGTTAACATTTTCCTCCAGAGAAAAGGACAGGCTCTTTCTCATGTCCTGAAGTGCTGTCAGCTACCACTACTGAAAGCAAGATCCTCCAAAATTCATTTGTGAATGAGCTATTTGAAGGAGGGAATCTGCTGGGATCAATTAAGATAATCCAGATATAAAAGTGAAAAACAGATTGTTTGTTTCCTCTTTCTCTCTTGCTTTCCTTCCCCCATCCCTCATGATTTGCCACAGTTTACTCTGACATACAGACCTCTGAATCCTGATGAGTTTTAGAGCAGAGGAGGTTTTGTTAATAACTTGAGATAAGGCAAATGTGTCAGAATCATTTTTAATTATGTTAACAAGCTGTGCTTTGCCTAATAGTCTAAGCAAAATGACATTTAAAATCTGGATACTATTATACAGTGTTGTCAACTGATCATGGAGCTGGTCAGATTTTACTTCGTCAAACTGTAGGCAGACCAATGGCTCATCTTAAAATATAGGTTTTGATACCTTAAACTTAGTACACTTCTGATTGTGGGTTTTCTGTAACTCTGCCACTATATGTGGTATTCCTGTTTCTGTGGAACTTTAGAATTTAGTTGAGACGATTTGGGGCAGGGGTCGACAACCCTGAAGATAACAAGAGCCATTAAAAAAATTCCTTCAATAACCAAGTGTTTTGAGAGCCGTAATGGGAGTAGCCTCCAGGTGGGGGGAGCTGGGAGCTGGGCCAGAGTGCCTGCAACAGAATCCCCTGATGGGGGGGAGGGGAAGCCCAGAACCAGGACTGTCCCCCCCAGGATCCCCCGCTGGCAGTGGGGGCCTAGAGCCAGCTGCTCACAGGGTCCCCAGGTGGCCGGGAGAGGAGAGGAGAGGGGTGGGGCAAGGAGCAAGCCACCCCAGGGTCCTCAGGTGGCTGGGAGAGAGGACAGATCTGCAAGGGATCAGCCAAAGAGCTGCATGCAGACCCCTGGTTTAGAGTTTTTACACCAGTGTGATACGCCATGTTACTGGGACAGAACACATCAGTAGATATTACAAGGGGGAACTTTACTGACAACAAACTAACTGGTCTGGAATTGGAATTCACACCTCTACCACTTACATTTTCTGTAATATATTCCTTCTGCCTCTGGTTGAAATCACCTTAAATAAGATTGCCATTGCTGAAATGATTCTGTGAGGGAAGGAGGGGGATTTTGAAATGCATAAATGAGTAACCACATATGTCCCAGCCCAGGAATTCAGTGGGTCTGGTGTTGTTAAGCAGTGCTGGTTATTCTCCATGTTTTAATGAGTCTGGACTATTTGCTGAGCTCTACCATGCTAGCCAAACATGTTTAAGGAGAAAAGAGGTCTCATTATGAGGATACTGAAATGAAAAAAACTAATTTTTTGGAAGTGGTGTGCAATGGGGGTTATAAACCCATACTGAATAGGAAGTAGGAGGAGAGTGCGTGAGCAACAGCCCCCTTAACTGACAGTTGCGGAGTCATGCACGCACAGCTCTGACCAATAAAGAAAGAAACCCCATTATAAAGGAAGGGGAGCAGAGAGGAAAGGTAAGACAGAAAGGCCTGGGAGAGCTAGGGACCATAGGCCCACACTAGGCTGCCTCTGAAAGAAACTGAGACGGAGACAAAAGACTGCAAGCCCTGATAGTTTCAGAGCTGGTAGATTCAATTTAGATTTTGTTTATGGACTGACCTACCTGTAGATAAATTCAAGGGGGGGGGGGCGCAGTGCAGAGACAGCTTAGATCCCCCCACGCACACAGAAATGGCCCCAAGAGCAGTGGCCAGATGTAAAGGCCTTTTATGACTCAAAGTCCCTCAGTACTAGAATTCATACCAGTTTCTGTATCAAAGTCACTGTAATTCTGGTAGAAGGTGTCGAGATTTATTTGCTCCACTCAGGAAGCTAGTTACTACCCCAAGGAAGATTGGACACACACAATGCTTCTGATCATAGCTGGGTCTTGGGATCTGGTGCCCTGAGTGGAAAGAAGAAAGTTTGTCTTTTCCCCATTGGCTTGCTTTAGGGAAGGAACTTGGTTGTGTTCCTTCTGACCACAATTGCTGGAAACTCTGTGGAATGGAATGTAGCCTGTGACTCTGCACTGTGGGGCTTTAATTTGGAGAAAATAATTCTGAACATCAGAGGCCATTCAGCCTAGTTAAGTTAAGTAGCTCTTTCTTGTTATGCTGGCTGAAGGCCTTCTCATTGCCAGAATGGAATCTGTAGTACGAAAATATGAAATAGTTAAGAATTTTGTTTTAATAACCTGCAATCTTATTTTCTACCCCCCATCTTTTATGAAAAATAGCAATTTAAGACATTGCTCTTCAGTGAGGGAAGACAGAGCCTGTGCATATACTCTTTGTATAATTGATTCAGAAGTATTTCCAAAACAGTGACTATGAACCTCCTTCCCTGGTGGAGTGTCACATTTGTCTTTCTTATTTGTCACAGATGGCTATTTAGACAAATGATAGCAAAGCCATTTAAAATGCTGAAGGTTTCATTCCTTGTTTTATTTTCTGTTCAAGTTGACCGTATTTCCATTCCAACATTTAGCACTGAAGTAGGGGGTGGAGGAAAGCTTTCTGCTTTTAACTTGTTTGAACAGAACTCATTTTTTTTCTAAAGACAGATGGCAGCAATACTGTTCTCTCTAAATAAAACACAAAACAGCTGTTAAGGTGCAAGCAGAGACTAGACCAGCAGTGCATATCTGTTTCCAAAGTTACAAAGCCTCCCTTGGCTTTTTGGAAGGGTAGGTATATAAACTAAACATACACTGTCTTGTAACAAATTGTAACAGTAAAAAATAAAAGACAAATAACCCAAATGCTCCATATACTGTAGATTTGGCACCCTTCCATTTTGTCATATTTAAATCCAGAGTTAATTTAAGTGAAATTTATTGCAATCTAATAACCATAAAATATTATGAGGGAATAAAATCAATCTTGGCTCAAATCTTGGAATGCAACACACACACAGAAACTATAAAATATGGTAGAATATTGCTTACTCAGTGGTCTCAGCTCTAGGAAGTCAGAAGAAGTGAGTGAGAGATAGTGTGGGTGTAATAAAAATGTGTATTTATAGATGACTACAAATTGTTGTTTTCATGAGGCTGAGGTCAAGGTATATTGTTGCTTCAAGTTCAAAAGTGTGCTACATTGCCACAAAATTGATATAATACCTGACCTTAACAGGCAAAGATTTTTTTCCCCACTTTCAAATGTTCTTAGGTCCTTTTCTTCACTAGTCTCTTGGGCTATGTCTACACTCAGAAAGTTAAGTCAACCTTATTGTCGACTTTATTTAGTCGACTTTAAGTTGACCGTATTAAGTCGACTTAGAGAGTCTACACTAGACTCTCTAAGTCGACTGGATAGGTTGAGTAGAGGCTCCCAGACTAGGGGAGCTGCAGCTCCCGGGGAAAAGGGAAGCCACGGCTCCCTGTCAGAAGGGAGAGGTGGCTTCCCCGGGGAGAGCCAGCCACGCAGAGCTGGCTCTCTCCGAAACCCGGACAAGCCACGAGCGGCTTCCTGGGGAGAATGGAGCCACCGGGGCTCCCCAGCCAGGGCTCCTGCATGGAGCATGGAAGGAATCCCTCACTGGGGCTCCGGCAGCAACTGAGTTGTGTTGCAAGGGACTCTGAGTGGCTGGACTGAGAGTTGCATAGGGAGCAAGAGGTAATGCAGAAGTTTAGTGGTTCTTTGCAGTTCATGCTGGTCTCCATTGAAATATAGGTTTCACTATATTTGGATGTCAGTGTCTAGACCAGTGAAGGCAAACCTGAACAGGACTTGTCTGCAAGGAGACTGCAAAGATTTTCTGCCCTTGGGCTTGTTTTACCAAAACATGGGATCATCAAGGCCCAGGGGAATTATGCTGTCCTGCAAAGGAAACAACTGTCACAGACAATTTAAATTCTGCATTTTCGGTAGTTAGCTTAGTCCCAACAAAACAAAAATATTGTTACTCAGCTATGCTTGCTGGGTTAAATTCTTTGCTCTTCTACACGCAAGTTTTTGCTTTGAAGATTATTGTTCAATACACAAGGAGGGCACTTGAACTAGTATCTTTAAAATCTGTATTCTTTTGCAGTGACCTAATGTACTAGAACAATGGTTCCAACCTTTTTGCCTTGAGAATCACAAATACAATTTTTACAGCCTTGAAGGGCCACTAGTCTATTTAAAATTAAATTAAAATTTAATTAATTCAATTTCGATTACATTTCCATGAAGTAACTAATTTGAAATAATTGAATTACCTACATTTAATTTAATTTTTAAATGAAAACATTTATTTAAAATTTAAAAACATTTATTTAATGAAAACCAAATTTTAAATTGTATTTTTAAAAAAAAAAAATAGAAACCAGCTGTAAAATTTAAAAATTAAAACAAATCAAACTCTTAAACAGCGATGAGCAGCTCGGGTCCCGGCTGTGCATCGCGAGGCCGGGGGTGAGAGGCTGCAGCCCGGCCGGTCCCGGTTGCGCACCAGGACTGGGCAAGGAGGAGGTGGAGCCAGTGGCCGCAGCCCAGGTTCTGACTGTACCCGAGACCTGGAGGAGCAAGCAGGGGGCCGGAGGCCTTATCTAGGCTCCCGGTTGGCTACGTGCCGGGACTGGGCGGGGGGGCGGGTGCCTCCCAAACAGCGGCAGGGGAGCACAGGCCAATTGAAAAAGCCCCACGGGCCACTTTTGGCCCGTGAGCCAGGGGTGGGGAACCCCTGGAGTGGAAAATGCATTGTTTGCCAGCTCTATGAGGCAATTTTTCAGTTGTGATGTTTTCGCTGGTTTTAAACCCTTTTAAAATAGATTTTTCTCTCACGTGCACACATGTTGCATGGCACCAATTGTCTGCTTTTTACCACAATAAAAGAAGAGGGGAGGACCAAAATCCTACCAGAGCTCTTTTTAGACAACCTCGTGTCTAAAAGCCTATGCCAAAGACTCCCTAAATGCAGGGATGCAGTTCTGCTCCACCTTTATTAGAAGGCAGCCTCCATTAAGCAATCACTTTTTGTATCCCCTTTGATTAGTGATTTAAGGCAAATTTAACTGTATTTCATTAGCAGCATGAAAGTGACTTGTGTACACCAGTTAATCTGGATATTAAATACTCTTCCCAAAAATGGGTATAAACTGTTAGATAGCTTGATTGAATACTAGACACTGTATTGTAAACTCCTACACATGGGTAGATATATTCAGTTATATAATGTAACAGCACTGGTTACATAATACAACCTCTTTGTGATGTTGTTCTACATTTTCTTCCTGTCCCTCATTGCCTTTTATTTTGTGCTAAAACCATCAAATGTTTTTACTTCACTTGTACCCACATAGACTTTGACATAGCCTTATTAACCAACCACACTATATCAATATTATCTTTTAGTGCGGTAAAAAGCACATTTTGTTTCTGTATATATTTATTACATTCCTCTCACTAGTCTGCCAAAGCTTTAATATAATGCCTATCACAGTAGCAACTGATTTATAAAATGTGAGTACATAACAAAAACTGTGCCAATACCATACTAAAAACTGTGCAAGAAACATCACACAGCAAATTAGAAATGATGGGAATTCTTTAAATACTGCTTAACCTGTCTTAGTAAATGAGATAATGGAGATTTTTACTTTAAAATATAAAAATTGATCCTAGTATTTTAGACAGTTAGATTAAGAGAAGACTAAAATTGCTTTTACAATAGATAACATTAAAAGTGCTATATATTCAATTAATAAACTAATTCAGAGCGTGAACATTTGTTCACTTTGGAGTGAAATAGAAGGTGGCTTAATTCTGGAATTCACACAACAAGATGTGACTAGCTCTTAAGCAGTCACACTGGACAATAGCTGGGCTTAAAATCACCCCCCTCACACACCTGTTACTTTCCACTGTCTCCATGGCCATAAAAGGGCTACTTGAATTAGGTATGTCTACACTTCAGTAGGGAGAAAGACTTCCTTCCCGGATAGACAAAGTCAGCTAGCTGAGCTCAATCTAGCAAGCAAAAAAATAATTGTGCAGATGTTACAGCACCAGCAGAGGCTTGGGTTAGCCACTCAGAACTCGGACCCTTGGGGTAGAGTGGATCTGAGCTCTCTTGGCTGACCTGAACCTCTGCTGGTTCTGTAACATCCACACTGCCAAATCTGTCCACCCGGGGTGTGGGGCTCACTCCTAACTGCAGTGACATAGCCCTGAACACTAGAATGTGCAAAGGGTACATGCATGATGCTTTACACCATGAGGGAATAGGAGGCGCCATTGTTCCATCCTCCCTCCGTGGCTGGCATCAGAGCTGGCTCAAAAAAAAGAAGGGAGCATGTCCCACCCTGCATATATCCTCCCCTCTCAGCAGAGGAGCTCCAAGAGAAAATGTTCCTCCAGGGCCATTTTCTCTTACATCAAACAGAGGGTAAGCAATCACAGATAAGTTAGTCATATCACTGTACCATTAGGCCCCACATCTGCTATGTAGGTCCATGACAAGCAAAACAGCTATCTGAGCAAATATCGCAAGATTCATAGAGCCACAATTCACTGTGCCACTTGTGCTCTTTGTAGGGTGTGTTCTGCTGAATCAAAAAATAGATGTATGAAGCTGAAAAGATGGAAAATCTCAGCAGATGAGATGAAGGAGATGCGCAGAGGCAGATTGATTAGTCTGCTTCCAGACAGGAGCTTCTGGGAAGAGACTGGAGATGCCATCACAGTTGTAGTGACTACCCCAGGTTGCACATCTTCACTGCAGTTACCCTGAGCTTCCCCTTATAGCTCAGATGGTGGTGGCCACCATGGTTTTAACACTGATATAGGTGTGTGGTAGTGTAAACAATGAACAAGAAATACATTAAGGGGAAAACCTGCAGCTGAACCTGAGGTATGTCTGTCGTCAAGACAAGCCCTTAGTTTTGAGTGCATGCAAATAGACCCTGTAGCCTTGTATGAATAATATGCATATTTATGTTTTAATGAAGTATAGATTCAGGGCTGCTGTATTATACATCATAGCTGATTTTGTTGTTTTATGCAAGGATATTGAAATGCCACTGGTGCATTGACCTCTGGGTATAAACACTTGAAATCAAACATATATTCTGCATTAGTTAATAACATCTAATTTTGTTTTACACATTTTCATACTTTATTTTTAAAAAACATATTTTAGAGCGGGACCTTTGCTCTATCAGTGAGTGCGTTAACCAGAATCCTCAAGTTTTTTTATTTGCAATTTTGGAGGGAGTGAATGTTTAAAACTGTTTCCAGGAGTTTATTCTACAAAGTATCTGAAAGGGCTGGCACAGTATCTGAGCACTATTCTGCCACAATGAGAGTGTCACTTCGAATTCTAGGCCTTTAGGTGTAGAGGTTGGCCTTGTGCTGGTTAGCCTGAGAAGATCAGTTGATACTCTCATCTGGATGGAAGGAAGCTTCATTGTTCCATTAGTCATTGTTTAAAAATCCATCATTAGCCAACACTTGCACAGTGGTATCGTATCTGGAATCATCTCTGTATATTCCCTGTACTTATCACAGGAGATACATGCAGGAAAATGATGGCTTCTTGTTTGCAGTCCAATGTACAGAAGACGCTATGGTAGCATCTGTTGACCATTATGTGTGTGGGACAAAGTGTTCTGAAGGGCGTATGGTTCTTAAACATAAACAATGAGCACACCCCCTGCTCCGTCATGGACTTTATACTGTAAAAAGTCTGATGTTCTTCTTCTGCAAACTAACACTCTGCTCAACTGGGATGAAATAAACTTCAGAGGAAAGCAAAGGATTTATTGGTGTATATTTTAGGGGGCAAGAGGATGATTTGGTGTTTCTTTAGTGCTGTTGAAAGGTTTTGGATTGACAGCCCTGTTAATTATAGCTCTTCGTGTAGCCATTATAAAAGTCCATTTAAAGCACAGGTGAAAAGCCTCAACTTTGACCTGATGGCATCAACTTTAAGAGTGTGTGAAAGTTTGACACTAAGTGTGATAAATAAAAATAAAATGAAAACCTATCAGACAAAAATGTGTTGGAAACCAATACATCAGAATCTTTAGTTCCAAGCTACCGATCAATCCAAGGAGAGAAATGTGCATCTAAATACTGGATAGGATAAAAATTCTGCATCTTGGATTATGTCTGTATGATTAAAGAGTAAAATATATCAATCATCAGAGAAATCTCTGGACGCTTGGATTGGCAAGAAAAGGGCAAGCAAACTTTGCAGCCTAGGAGATGGGAAAGTGGTACTAGATCTTTAGTTTCAGAAACTGGTGAGAGAACTTACATAGCTGTTCTTTGTCATATGAAGGGAAAGAATAGTAATGATACTGTGATACAAGGGAGGCTCTCCAGAACCAGAATCTGAAACCTCACAGAATTTGGGTATCCTTCCCTCTTCGATGCCATAGAAAGTGATGTTAAAACACAACCACACAATGTGATGCCTCCTAAAGGAATGAGGTCTAGATTCACAATGAAGGCACTAAGGTTGACCAGGGAAACCTGTGATGTATTTCAGGGATTGGATGGTGTTTCCCTATCCAGTAAAGGAGCTTAGTTCTCAATCACTGTTTCAAAACATTTTACTGCAGTGATTCCCAGCCTTTTCAGTAACTCCGCACACTTCAATGAGAAAATTCCACGGCAGACCCTCTTTTTTTCAGACGAATTGATTGCTCATTAACGTCAGATTTACTATGGTTACAGACTTACTAGTGAGGTTTGCAACATAGTGCATACAACAAACTAAAGAAGGATCAAATGCATTAAAATGTTTCAAATCCACCAGAAAAAAATACACGTCATTTAAATTTTGTCCTTTGGCCATGTGCCTTTAGAATGGTCATGGTTTAAAAGAACTGAAAGACCAATAATTAATTTGATTATTAATTTTCATGAGTTTTATGAGTTGTAATTTTGGTTGGTTAGAATATTGTTTACAATGAAAAAATGTTTGGTTTACATTGGTTTTCATTAACTTTGTATAAAATTTCAGGGTATACTTGGACAGTTCTCATGGCACACCTGTTGAAAACCACTACTTTACTGTGTCGCAGCACAGTGGCTGTGTGTGTTGCCTGGAGACAACTCATGGCCAAAACTATTCTGGGGGTGGGGGTTTTATTCCTTCCCTGAGTCGGTTCCTCAAGGACCCATGGAAGGCAGCAGCAGGGAAGGCTCTGTTAGTCTCCCTGCAGTGGTGCATTAGGCTCAGTGCCGCTAAATCCCCCTGCCGCATCAGAAAGTCTCAGCAGAGGGGGCTTCTGTAGCAGCCTGAGCTGCTGCTTTTTTGTTGTTGTTGTTGTTGTTTACTTGTCAGGCAGAAAGGGTGGAGTGCTGCCCATAGTTGGGTAAGCTCCTGACTGTGACATGATGCCCCAAGGGTAGTAGAGTGTGAACAAATGCTGAGGGACCAACTAGTAAAACATGAATGAAGCACAATGGTCTGGAATAGCCAATGGAATTGTCATGTTTTCCGTGACTGGTACAGTATCTAGCTGGAAGTGGTTCCTATCCTGATGGAATCCCTAAATGCTAGCTTAATAAAAATAATAATGTATGCTGCAGGTTGGAATAATCTAATTGAAGCTGTTGGCATAAGAGTTGTTCTTCATTGAATATAAATATTAAGAGCAATAAAGACCCTTTATGGAATAGATATCTGAAGCAATAGGAGCCTCCACCCAAAACAGGGCACAGGGAAGGACAGTTAGAAATCTGAGTTATATGAGCAGAGGCAGTTGAGGGGTGTGAGTGTGGAGGAGGAGGTGAATGCAAATGCTGGGGGCTGGATATTGTTTGAGGGAGAGGTGAAGGGCAGTGTAAGGAGAGGGGGGATCAGAAACATCACAGAAGCACACATAGAAGGCAGTAAGAAAGCCACATGGACTTCCAGAGATGTAGAGGGACCCTGAGAGCCCTTTTGGGTTGAGTGCTGGTTGCAAAAAAGGCTTGGAACCGTGAGCAAAGAAACTGCCTCCTGCTGTTTGTTTCCTTCTGAGTTCAGCAAAATGCAACTTTGTTACATTCTTTGTGAATACATAGGAGCAAAGAAATAACTGAAATTTCTCCTAAAAAAACCAGCACATACAGCCCTGAATTTTGACAAACTGTTTGGATCAAAAGTGGTGGTGATATCAAGGGTCAGAAGGGAAGAGAACATTTTCAAGGAACAGCCTTGTTCTAGATACAATAGGGCCAAAGAAATAATATGAGGGACTAAACAAAACAAAAGATGGCAAGAAAACATCAAAAACAACCTTTGCATTGTTCTTTTGCACAATACAGCAGAATGCATACAAAAGATGAGAATTGCATTGGATATTATGGGAGAAGAAGCAACTCCTAAGCACTCTTTGCCCCCTGACTGGCCTTTCTTAGCTACTTGGGCTTGCAGGGCTATATTGTTACTGCGTAAATGTCTGGGCTTCAGCCAGAGTTCAGGCTCTGGAACCTCTCTCCTCACAGGTTCCTAGAGTCAGGAGGCCTGCCTGATCCCAAACATCTACACGGTAATTTTAGATCCTGCAACCCTAGTCCCACATGAATGGGAGTGTTTTATTGCAGTGTAGACACACACTTAGGCTGCGTCTACACTTGTAAATTAAGGCGACTTAAGCTTGCTTGAGTCGACTTAATTTACCCTGCGTCTACACTACAGTTTCCTTAAGTTGACTTAAGCAGCTTGCTTAAGTCAACTTAAGGAAAATAAAGTCAACTTAATGAAAATAAAGTCGAGTTTATACCACCACCTTTCTATTCGACCTAAGGCTTAAGTTGACTCCCTAGAGTCGACTTAAGCCAGTGTAGACGTGGGGTAGCCCTAAGCTGACTTTCCCACGGCTACACCAATGCCCTCTCTGCCGGTGGGGGGCGCACAGGGGAAGCCTGGCATGCCCCCCCCCCCACAGGGCAGGGCAGAGCCCTGCTCACCCTGCCCCTATGCCCTGCCAGGGTCCCTGTCCCCCTTTGCCCCATTGTACCCATGTACAATGGGGCAAAGGCTGAGCCCCCTGGCATTGGGCAAGGGGTGCCCCCTGCCCCTGTGGACCTCCACTAGGTCCCCCTAAGCCCCTAGAAGTCGACCTAGGCATCCAGTGTGGATGGTCTAGGTCGACTTTCTAAGTTCCCCTTTAAGTCGACTTTACTTTTAAGTGTAGACACACTAAGTCGACTTAGTTAAAGTCGACTTAAATTAACAAGTGTAGACATAGCCTTAGAGTCTTGGTCCCAGGGACCTATACGATTTAGCAAAAATCTACAGTATATTCTCTTCTAAGTGCCACAAAAATATATGTATTAAATAAACTGGTTATCTTGACTTATGCTCATTGATGGCAAAACAAGGTGGCAGAGGGGCTCAAGCAGCCTGATGGCTGGAGCCCCGTTGCCACAAGCCGCTCGGCTTCCTGGCTCTCTGGTGGGAAACCAAGCAGCTTGGGGCAGCGGGGCTCCAGCCGCCGTGGTAGCTGAGCCCCGGGAGCGGGACTGGGGCTCAAGCCGCCCTGCTTGCCGGTTCCCCGGCGGCAGCTGCCACCACCCAGGAGCCAGCAAGCCAGGTGGCATCAGGGTCCAAAGCCATGGGAGAATCCTCAGTGCAGCAGGGCTCAAGCCACCGCTGGCATTGCTGGTGGCTGGAGCCCTGCTGTCATGGAGATTCTCTCTAGCACCCGGTTTGATAGAGCCAGGCAGCTCGAGAGAATCCCCTGCAGTAGCAGGGCTCTAGCCGCCAGGAGGGCAGGCGCTGCCAATGGCTTGAGCCTCACTGCCACCCAGTCCCCACAGCTGTCACCTCTGGTTGACAGCTCCGGGAACCCTGGCTGCTACAGTGCATGGTGGGATAGGTGCCCACCATGCACTGCTCTATACCCCGCAAGAAGAAAATATAGTGTGGACAGTCTGCTCTGTTAGAAGGAGCACAGCGTGTGCACTCTCCCTCTCAATAAAAGCCACGTGACTTTTGCAGCACAAAAGGCTTCTTGAGGGATAATCCTGCTGTGTGTACATAGCCTAAGTTTAAGGCACGTAATAAATTGCTAAATGTATATCTGATTCCAAACTTGAGTGATGTATATAAAGCTCTGTAAATTCTCTTCGTGTTTAAAAGAAACAAAAGAATTCAAAAGAGAATGCTGCTAATATCTCTGATATGTCAGAGTGGTAAAAGGGAGAGAAGCCTGGAATGCTCAGTGCCTTGTTCCCTGGGGACTAAGGAGGAGTTACTAGGGGGCAATTACAAGCACCTGAGAGCAGTTAGGAGCACCTGAGGCCAATTAAGGCCCATCTAGGGGGCTGAAAAAACCCTCTATTCCAGACAGGCAGGGGAGTGAGCTGGGTGTAAGGTTGGAGGGGTGTGTAGTTGACAGGTGGATCAGAGAAGACTCTTGTGAAAGACAGAGACCAGGAGGGGGAACCTTGCTCAAACAGAGCCAAGACATTCCTCAGGCACAGAGGTCTGAGAGAAGGGACCCTGCTGCTGGGGTGTGGAAGGAAAGGGAAGAAGACAAGCCTGAGAGACTCCCCCGGCAGGAGGACTGGAAGAGACCCTGGAAGGAGCTAAAGAGGCAGAGGAGGAAGTAGTCCAGGGGCAAAAGTTTTTGCCAGTCACTGTCACATAACTGCTATTCATGGGGCCCCTGGGCTGGGACATGGAATAGATGGTGAGCCTGGGTCTCTTCCCTTCCCACTGTCTTCCCTTCCCACGTTTGGAGACAGGGTAACTGCTGATGCCTTGATCTACTATTGGAGGGAAAAGCATGAGACCCACTGTAGCAGAGCTGGCAGCTTGCCACCTATCATATGTGATTACAGGCAGCATGTAGTCTGAGGCTTGCTGACTATTTGCCTTGTGGACAATTGAGCTTTGGTGGCAGAGCAGAGTGAAGACTAGTGAGTATTTTGCATTGTATTTACTTACTCCTTAGACTGCAAAGTTCTCTGGGAATGGGACCATTTGATCTTGAATGAATGATGCCTGGCTAGCACCACACATGGATTAAGGCAAGGGCTTTAGGTGCTAGAGCCAGAGGTCCCTGTTTCCCCACAGAAATAAATCTGGCGCCCCTCTGCCCCACCCCCAGCTGGCTGCTCAGCACCAGGTCTGGAATGCCTCCGGCCACACACAGCCCTCTCAGCTCCCACGGCTGGCCTGCCTCATCTCCAGGCTGGCCAGTCTGCCCATCCTGAAAATAGGATTTTCTCCCACAAAAGCTCATGCACATAATGCACTTTAGTTATTCATTCATTTATTTTTAGGGTACCCTGGACTTATAATACATTTTAATACACATTAGAGACACTAATCCAAGTTCTCAAGCTACAAAGGGGTAGTATCCTAACCCTAACACCCCCCCGGGGGGGGGGGGGGGTAGGGGGCAGCTCCTTCATGGAGGTGTGAGCACAGGCATGTACCTGGTGTGGTTCACCCCTTGTCCTGATACTTGAAGTGTGTCAGGCTGCAGCTCCTCCAGAACCTTTGCCTGAGACCTTGACTGCACTTCTCCCCCCTACCTTTTCCTGTACACACACCCTATCTGTGACTTCACAAAGTCACAGGACCTCCTCTTCAATCTCCTCCTAGGAATGGCCAAGATGGCCATTTACAACACCGGGAAGAGGATGTCAGTTGAGGAGATGGAGCTTATTTCTGTTTCTCTACCTAATCACTCATACAGGTAGAGTTCCTCTGGGCTGGATCTGCTGGCTCCCTAGATACCTTTGAGAAGCAGTGGGTACTGTCTGTGGTTCTTTGCTCGGTGTCCCCTCAGAGTCCCTCTATTTAACCCTTTTACCTTCACACCTGTTCTGGCTTTCTCATTTGTTGTCTCTGAAATTTAGTTGAGTCCCTGGTTCAGTAGTTCTTCCCGTTAGGCTAGGGGAGGGGTTTTTAGCTATGTTCCAGAACCCAAATAGAGCCATTCTCTTACAGCTGTCCATTCTGACTTTCACACATGTAAAAAGGCATTGAAAACATTTTGGGGGAGTTCTAAAGGGATAGTCATGTTAGTCTAGCTCAGCAAAACAAAGAAAGAATCCTGTGATACTTTTAAAGGCTAACAAATTTATTTTTTTTATTAACTTCTGTGGGAGAAAATCCCACTTTGTTAGATTCTGGGAAGACAGGGTTTTATAAAATGGGAGGAAAATAAATGCGGAGAAGTGTAAGTCATAGGATCAGGTCAGACTAACAGCAAATCAAAGCAGTTGTTTAGATTCAAACACTTGGGAACAGCATCTAGAGGAAGGTAAGGTCAAATCACCTGTTGTAATTACCCCTTGCTAAGGGGTAATGAGCCTTTAGTGTCTCATTTTAGCCCTAATTTTTTTTAAATATACAGTTTCCACCATATCTGGTCGCTAACACACTTGGATGCAGTGTACCATATTTAGTTATGTTCTATCCTCATTGTCATAAATGGAGTTCCTGTAGGGTTGAACTTTGTCCAATATTCTTTAAACATGCTGTCACTCACAACTATGTTCTGTTGACATAATGTATTTCAGTACGTGGTGTGAATTACAGTGCAATAGAGCTTGAGTCTCAAAGGAATTTTACCAACTATTTTTCTATTTGTGACCATTTAAAGATAATCTACTATGAATTCATAATCCATAACTCCACTTTGTAATAATGCAGACAATAACTAGGTAGTTGACTAAAATCTCCCATAAATGCATTCTACACTCGCTTCTGTTGCAGAGAATAAACCTTCTTGAAAATTAGTACAAATTTCTGCTGTATATTGATCCTATGGTAGGAATTGAAGAAGGCTTCACACCATCTTGCCCTTAGGGACTATACACAGAACCAAAGGTTTAAGTACAAAAGCAGTGCTCTTCTTCGAAAAGGTTGTCAAAAAGGCTTCTGTATTTTCGCATGTGCCTAAATTTAAAGTAACTCCATTGGTTTCAGTAGAGTTGCTCCAGAATTACATTGGCTTAATTGAGAGCAGAATTGTACCCTTTGTATGTAAGATATGCTGTATAAAGCAAGTTCTAGAGGGGTAGCTGTGTTAGTCTATTTCAGCCAAACAAACAAGGAGTCCTGTGGCATTTTAAAGACTAACAAATTTATTTATCACATGAGCTTTTGTAGGTCTTATTAATGACCTTGTGATTTCTTCTCTGCATGTATATATACACCAAACACACTACAGTGTCCATTTCGTGCATATGATGAAGTGGGGTAATACCCACGAAAGCTTAGGCGTAAATAATTTAGTCGTCTCCTTTGTTTTACCATATAAAGCAGATTGAAAGAAAAATAAAGCAGCCTTCTCTCCACTGTACCAGATTTGAGAGCTTATCATTCTTGAATCTAAGAGCCAGCTTTATACATTGTACTGGCTGGTTATACTGCCCACGGTTTTGCTGAATATCATTATGTGGATTCAAATCCCTTTTTGTAAAAAGTTTACCTTGAGACACACTTGGTATTGAAGCTCTTTAAAATCTGCTCGCAATTTCTTCTTACTCAGGCTCCTTGCACTTACATAAATGATCATATGATTAGCATAACAGTGATATGATGTGAATCCTAATGCAGAGCACAGGTCAGTCACATCCCATGAAAACAGAGACAGCCTTAGAAATAGATCCTATAGTATTCCTCTCTCTGGGCCTGATTGATAAAGAATTGCCGCTTTTATAGATAGTGAATTTTTCTGCACTTCACCTCCAATAAGAGAATGTCCTACTTCTACCATTTAACTCCTCCTTTCCCTCATGGGATCAAGAATAATTCTTGAAGCAGAAAAATAAGATACATTTGCCAGAAATAATTTACCAGCTCTAATAGTAAATAAATATATTGTTTAACTTTTGGATGTTTTGGAAATAAAATTTGCTTATTTTTCTTTCATCTAAGATAATTATGAATAGTTATTTTTATTAATAACAAAAAACCCTTATTGTGAGGAAGAAATGTCTTTGAGTACAATTTTTCCTCCTTTTACACATTTGTCAGTAACTGATCTCTGAGCCCCAGTAGCCTTCTGATCACATAGTCACGGTTTGTTCTCAAAACAGGTTCATGTGCACTTGCCTCTTCAGCTACTGAGGTGGTTCTGCCCCCTGCAGCTTGAGTTCTGTTGTTCCCGATATTCCTGTTAGTGACTGTGTGGATTTATGTTACTTCTGTCAATACATGAGCGCTGTCAGCAGTGTTTTGCGTATCTTCAAGGAACACATTGTCAGTGCCCTGTTCGGTTTTGTTGACATGACCTTTCTTCCTCCTGTAAGGCTCATTTTTCACAGGTAGCTATTATGTAAGATCTTGATGAGGGTAATACTTACTCTTCAAAATCTAACACTTGCTCACAGTTGCAGTAGTGTTAATTGTTTGAAACAGTATGAATTCCTGGAATCTGTCAAGGTTAATATTTTTGTTTGCGTACATGTTTGGGCGTCAGGGAAGCTGTGATGTTGTGTGGATGGCTCATGTATTTGTTTTGAGGCTTTTTGCAATGGTAGACTTAGTTGTTTGTACCAATCTTTCTGTTAAGATTGAGAATTCCATACTTGGATTCCTGTCTGTGGTGGCAGTGGTAGATTTTACCCATAAGCTGTCTCAACTGCGTTCTTATGTTTCTTTATACCCAGATGGAAACTGTACTCTGCTTTTCTAGCCACATGCTGCATATTATCAAACGATGGTCCCAATATGTCTCTTGCTTGGAGTCATCTGGGCTTTTCTGTTGGTCATCCATATAGAATTAGTTTTGCAAAGTTGTATCATTGTATTTCTCTCGTTTTGGGTTTTTAAGATTTTGTCTCAGAAGTGAGTAGCACTTCAGTCATATTTTAAACTAAAGTTCTCCATGGATGTCCTTTAAGGGAATGGGAATTTTTTTGGAGTATGGGACCAGTAGTAACCAAAGGAGGCCTTGGGGATTTGGCCGTAAGGGTGATAGGTACATCTGATACTTATATAATAATTATTGGCTTAATCCTTCACCTCACATGAGCAATCCTTCCTCATTCAGTTAGTTGTGATAATTTCAACCTTAAGTAAGGAGACACATCTTTTCCAAAATCTTCCCTGGAATGTATATGTAGGAATAATATAATAATGCTTATGGGAAAGGAAAATAATTACTGGTGCAATAAACCTCTAACATGTAATGCATGCACTAAAGCAGTCTCTCTGATAATGTCTGAGTACTAAGTTAAAACGTACTTTAGTTCTTTTCTATTTTCTTACTATTGATTTTATATCAAAGTATTTCCCATTATGTCAGCTGTAGTGTCTATTTATTCTTGTTAGCACACTGACTTTGGTTTTTCATTATTCCTTATGATACTTACTGTTATACAAGTAAATTAAATAAAATGTGGTATAGGAATTGTTATATGTAGGAGGAAAGTATTTATTTGAATATTAAATATAGATAAGGTTTCTCTTGGGATTTTTTCATTGCACATTTGCAGAATTTAATTTCAAGGTTTTGCTACACAAGTTCTATCTAGAATATTACTTATAAATATATTTTTTCTGTTTTCAACCTTAAAGCACCAGTTCATTACATTTCAAAAGCTAATTAAAATGCATACAGTATCTGTAAAGCAAACATAATGGGTGACCCTATTTCTCCTATCTATAGTTCCTTAAATGTATGTAAATCTAACACTAGTAAATGGCCATCTAGAGCTGCAAGAGGAAAAACAAAACACCCTCCCCCAACTAAATATGGAATGTTCGCTGCTCATCTGTTGTCAATGGATGATCTCACAAAGAAGATTGTAACTCAACTGAAGCAGAAGTGGGGCAAAATTAAAAATACTCAGATGCAGGAACCAATGAATTTGACATTTAATGAGCAATTTAATATGGGAAAAGATAACTGTAGTAGTTTGTGACTTGTGCAGGTTTCATACATTACTTTTACATTTACATATAAATGTAAGATTCTCCTGTAAGGATCTGTGGCTAAGTATTTTAAAATGATTGCATAGTTGGCAGGGGCAGAGGGTCACTGTGCCTCAGTGGGTCATGGCTGAGGATGCCAGATTTAGGACACACTCCTGAGAAATAGGGCAGACACCCTAAACATATTATTCTACCATTAGATCCACCAAGCCAGTAAAAACAAAAACAAAAAAAAAATCCTTCTGTCTCACCATGTTCATTAACAAGAAGTCAAAAAAAGCAGTCTCTTTAGGTATTCCAGCCTTTATTTCAGCATCCAAACACTAGACTTTATGATGAGTGGTTATTAAAAACCAATTTCATCAAAGAGGTTTCTTCTGATCTCAAAAGGTCAGCCCCACAGCCAGGTCAGTATATAACTCAAATTTTACCCACTAATCACACTTCTGCCAATTCTTTGGTAATTAAAATCTAAAGATTTATTCATAAGGGAAAAGAAAACAGTTAAAATAGTTCATAGATCATACACATGCACTCCTTGCAAAGTTTTTATATGAGGCTTATAGCAGCAATGAAATAAACATGTTTGTAAAGTTTCTGGTAACTCCCAAAAGATGGAAGGTTCTTAGACCATTGATTAGAGTCCTCCTTTTGTGTAAATCTGTAGTCCAGAGATTAGAGCAGGAAAGAGGCAACATAGAGTTGGTTTTTTAGGTCTTCTTTTTGAAAAATAGATGCTCCAGACACATGACAAAGTTCACAGCATAGTTTGTGGGAATTAACAGGCACAAGATGGAATCCAGGGTCACATGAGCATGTCACATGGTCTTACATGGCTTCCTGACTCTGAGGCAGCCATTGCCCATTTTCTGGTTAAGGTGTCCAGAGTAATTGCTTGCAAGGGTAGGATGAATTTTCTTTTATAGCCCATTGTGAGTTAATTGTCTTTAACCAGCCACACACAGCTCTCTGACTTCAATGTACATTTCAAGCTGGAGGATTTTACCCCAGGAACAAACATATTTGGGATACAGACAGATCTGTAATATTCATAACTTCAGACACTGATGAAACATGGATTTAAATAGGATGATCATTTAAGAGATTGTAACTTTTCCATTGATATTTGACATGATATACTTTGTATAAGATTTGTTGCAATTGAGATACATGGTCATATTTCAATCATACAGCCTCACAGATGATGTAAATCTTTAGATTATCTTTGATGGGCAAAGAGGCAGATCTCCATGGACATTTACAACAGTACAAGGTCTGTAGTACTTCTATTGTTCTGTCTCTGGTGGACATCCTCAATCTGAGTTTGTCAGGTGCCCAATTTCTCCCACAGAAATAGGTACACTAATGATGCAAGATTTTAGATGCTAAATTTAGTGCATGAGACTTGAACTATTTTTGCCTAAACATGTTCACAGAAGTGCAACAGCAATTATAAAATAATAAGCCAAAACTACACACCTCCAGCAGAAGCAGGACTGTGTGAATAAACGAGCCTCTGGCCTTTAGGCACTTATATAATTACTAGTCATTATAAAACATCATTTGTCAAGTTAAAAATGAACTTCCTTGTGCACTTGTAGGGGCACAGCTATCCAAAATATACTTGAAATACCTGTTGAAATGGGTGGGGGTGTGCACACATACACGCTGCTTCCAATGGAGGCATGGGAGTCATCAGAAGTCCAGAGATTCTTGCCGTCAAGTCATCTCCTTAGTTCACTTCAGATAGGCAATGCATGGAGTTCTAGCTAATTATACATGGGACAAAACCATATTGCCATGTACAGATACAAGGGAGTCTGTGGGGAGGAGATAGTCTTAGTATTGTGTGTTGGGTATATATAATTCTCGCTTATCAGGGCATCTGAAAGTCCAGATAAGTGTTTGAATATCAAAAGAATTGCTAAGTCTGATGGATAATTTGTTTACTGATTATATTCCAATTGTACATAACCTTCCATTCTCTTGCCACATTCAAAATATATGTGCTGTGTGCTTCTTTTCTATAACTGAGAAGCATCAATAATCAAATGATGTATTTAATACCATGTTCAATTTATGGTGAATATTTGTCGATTTCTACTCTCCAGATCTTAGCACCTTCTTTACTTTGTGAAATAATATTGCAGTTAATGTATTAAAGCCTGCCCCGCTCCCTTTTCACCATTACAAGGCTCCTAAATTCCCTATGTAGTTTGGGAGATATTCCATTTTAAATGTGATTGCCTGTATGGCATTACCTGTATTTTAAAGTCTTAGCTGTTGTTGCACTGAACTGGTTAATTTGTGAGCTTTAGGGACAGGCATAGGTAGGGTTTAGTTTGTGAGCTCTAGGGACAGGTATTGGTAAGTTGGTTTTTTGCATGACACATTGATCCAGTTTAAATTACCACATGCACCCTGTATTATTAATCACATTATTGTTTTGCTATGGCATGTTTCTGTTGCAACACTTTTTTTCTCTTCTGAACTCAGCTGAGATGATTTTGAAAATATGGCTAGTATGTGGTAAAAATTATGTAAATTTGGGGTTAGAAAACCTCAGGCTAGTCAGAGAGATGAATATGTCTACATAAAATGCAGCAGGAAGAAGTGTACAGTGTATTTCCTTGAGCCACTCAGCATTTTTTATGCATAATGTTAAGTTAAAAACAAGCATTTGATGATTAAAGGAGGAGGACTGGCACAGTCGGGAGATCATTTAAGAGAGAGGAAAATGATAGCTATCTTCTGCAAGTAGTGTGAAATAAATTTTACTGAATACTCTAAAACGGTTCGTTCTAACTTGCACTATTTTCTGTGCTTTGATTGGCTTTTTGTAGTGGCTAGTAAGTGATGGAGAAAACTTTATGGACTGAGTCTAAATCATGTAATCAGTAGTTAACAATACATGTAATAAAAGTAAACTGGCATTTCTTCCTTTAAGTAAGCACGTGTTAGATGTATACAACTTCCCTCCCTTCACCCGATTCTGAGAAAAGAATGAGTGGTGATCTCAATATACCTATGGACATAGGGCCTTGTTGGAGTAGTTTTCACACTGCACAGTATCTTGTACATTGGTATATAGAATGTCAATATAACTACCCTCATGAATGAGAACTCTCAGAAGTATAGGTTTTCAGGGTCCGGCTCCCATTCAAGAGATAAAATGACTATAATAAAATATTTACAGTTTTTACAAAGACTAATTGTATGCATTGCATATCAAACCATTGTTTGAATAAAGCATTTTCAAAGGTACTTCTCCATCTTAAGAGAATTTTCCTGTGAGCCGTGTGTGATTTTGGAATTTAGAAAACAATTATAAATCTAGCACAGCCATTCTTTGGAACTTTGTTCCATATAGTGAATAATTGTGTTTTAAGTTTTGGGAGTTTGCTTAATATAAGAGGTAAATAATTCATTACAAACTCCATGGGAGGTGCTACCTGTAAATATCTGCAGAGTCTCTTGGATGTTGTCCTTTACATATATATGCTTTAAGTCTTCTCTGTCATGCTGTTCACAAAGCATTCGAACTGTTAAGACAGCTGGTGTACTATTACCACTGCTTATCATATTGATACCTTGTCAGAATTAATTGCTGCAGGGTCCTCCCTTCAACAAATCCAACGCCACTGCCCTGGGCTACTTCATACCTATATGTCCTTTCTGTTTGGGGGTTTCTCCCTATTGTCCAAACCGTCACTGAGCAGCAAGGAGCTGGAAATTGGGTGCATTGGTCACTAGACCACCCATCCCTCAAGCACCCTATCACAGAAACTGTGTGTGTCCCAAGCATGAAGTCTATGCTTGCAAATCCTTGTAGCGGATGGCTGCTTAAGTAAATATAAAAAAACTCAATTCTACCATCTTCCACAGCTGGTTATTAAAAATAAATAAATGAATAAATAAAAAAATCCCAGCACTGCCCCATATCTCATTTGCAGACCCTGGTTAGAGATTTAACCTAAAACATCATGTTCTATTTCTAATGGGTCTTTATTGAACAAGCACCATGTAGCAGCTAGTGCATAAGAAAAGTAATCTTTTATAATGTGTTCTTTAAGTCCTTCAAAAGTTCTCCTGGGCAAATAAATCATTGACATCACCTTTTAACAACAGAGTACATTGTTCTGCCTCATGTGAGAGAGAAAGAAACAGACATATTGTATATCTAAACAAAACGGCATCTAGAAGAGAAGAAGCAGCACTCCCCGAAAAAATCACTGCATTTGGTCAATTGAGAGACATGGCACAATAAAGGTCATAGAGGATTAAGAAACGAAATACTTTAGGATTGGCAGATATGCTGAAAGTTTCTTTCTAAGGTCTCTTGGCCATAAATTAAATATGTTATGGCTTTCAGTCCCACTGGTCAATCTGTATGGGTTTACAATATTACAAGTACATTATTTATATTTTTCTACTAAGTGCTTAGGATTGCCAAAGTCTTTCTCTTAAGCTAGCACATTTAGCAAATGAGACAAAAATGAGAGACAGCAGATTTAGTAGTGGTTAGGTGTCTGGAAAACAACCTTTAGAATTTGTGCCCTTCGGGGAGATGCAAATTTCCAAGGCGTCTCCTTTTAATATAATTTAGTTATTAAAATACTGAAAATGATACTTCACATCAAAGTGGGTTTATTTGTTTGTTTCAATTTTCATCTTGGTTCTGCCCTAATAATTCATTATCATGTGATCATGTTCAGTACTGTGTCCCAGGGAAGGCTGCTCTGTAAAGGAACTGTCTGGCAGATTATCCATTTCCTGTTGCCAACAGTTGCCCCCTTCCACCTCTGCATAAGCAGAGAGAAGGGGTAATTCAGAGGTATGATGGAGGTGGGAAAAAGAAAGCAGTGCTCCAGTATAACGAATTGACCATTTGCAGAAGGTCCCTAAGAACCTCTATATACTTTTAAGACTGAAATTTAGAAAGTTTTGATGGTGGCACAACCCCCCTCTGCTGTAAGCAGCCCTTTGCAGCAACTCATGGTGGCAGCACCGACTTCCGGTGACAAAAGAAACCCCACCCCCAGAAGAACCCCCCTGCTGCTGGAAGAAAACCCTGTGAGGGAGCCAGGTTTATTTCAGTGATGGTGGGGTGGGGTTCTTTCGGTGGCAGGCAAGCTCCCAGCAACACACTCAGCTGCCTGCTGTGACGCATTAAAGGCTAGAGTTGCTGAACAAATTATTGTCCTGTCTTACAGGAAAGCTCACACAAAATCCTTCCGGTGTATTACAACCAGGCTTGGCTGTGATCTGCTCTTCATGGGGCAAGCCATGCTATCAGTTTGTCTCCTGAATAGAAAAGATCCAGGATACTCCCTGTATGTATCCCATTTATTCCCTTCTTCCCCAAACCATTGTCTTTACGTGTAAACAGGATGCCTCCTAATGGTTATTTTCTTGCGTGTGTGTCTGTCTTGTCAAATTCACAATCTCTTGATTAATATTTGGCTCAGATTGTCACTAGGCCTCCATTGTGAAGTGCAAAACACACACAAAAAACCAACCAGAGAGAGGGAGAAGCATCTCTTCACCCTGCCTGATAGGATCACGTTTATCACCTTCTGCTGACCTGCAGTAACTCACATATTTTAAGATACATAATTCCTTGGACATTATCCAGACCGACATATATCAGTGATAGACAGCTAGTGTGCTCTTAGTGGAGACCACACATGCCATCCTTTGGTAAACTTAATATTCATACATCTGACCCAGAAGATCCCTGTACAAACTCTGTGCACAGCTGTACCTCTGCCAGTGGACACCAAGAGGTTGCCAGGTCACACAACTAAACTTCAATTTGTATTTAAAATAAGGCCTTGTACACACTACAGAGTTATCACACAGTAACTACAAGAGCGTACACACACAAATCTTGCTCGTTGCGCTGTGGTCATGTCCTGTTTGTGTGGCGTGGAGTGCAGCTGTTTTTTCCAACAGCAATGGCGGCTCAATGCGGCAAACATGCTCCAGTCTGGACCACAGCTGAGGTTCTCAACCTTCTCAGCATCTGAGGAGAGTCTGCTGTGCAGGCACAGCTACGTGGCAGCAGGCAGAATTTTGACACTTATGGCCAGATTTCTCGGGCCATGGCAGAGAGAGGTTATGAGAGGGACACGCTGCAGTGCAGATTGAAGGTGAAGGAGTTGCGGATAAGCTACCACAGAGCCAGGGAGGCAGACTGGCGCGCTGGGTTGGCACCAGTTACATGCAGATATTACAGGAGTTGGAAGCCATCCTCAGAGGGGATCCCACAACCACTCCCAAGGCTCCTGTGGACAAGTCTGCACCCCCTCAGCCAACGGATACCAGAGCAGACCGGGATGATGAGGTGATAGATGAGGAAGTGGAGATGGAGGATGACCTGGGAGCTGAAAGTGGTGCGGCTGACTTATCAGGGACTCGGGAGCTGTTCTCCACCTCAGTCCCTTCTCCCCCTGCCGAGACATGCAGCCAACATTCCTTCTTCAACTTGTCTTCTGAGGTGGCAGAGGGGAGCTGTGGTAAGTTTCCCCCCCCCCCCCCAAAAGTGATGCTTCTGTGTTTGGGAGCTAAGTCTTCTAGGTGAATGAAAAGTGAGTGGGAGCTGGGTGTTTTGGGGTAGATGCATTTCCATTTTGTTTCTCACTGCTTAGGGCGTCTACTCTGCATTCATGAGCACTGTATGAATGCATGCAGTAATTCTAAACAATCCTCTGTGTAGAGCTCACTGAAGGTTTCCTGGATGTACCTTCACAGACTTCTAGAAACATTGGACGGGAGAGCTAATCCGTTTCCACACCCATAGAAGGACACTCTCCCATACCAGTTGTAAAGCATGGTACTGGGAACCATGGCTGTGCACAACCCCACTGCATATGGTCCTGGCTTATATCTGGTGGCATGTAGGATATGCTTGCAGCGACACTCTAAGGAGTGAGATATCGGCTTCCATGGCCATCTCCTGTGTTGCCCCAAACTTCTGTTAGTATTCAAACTGCACTATAGTATTTTAGCAATCCAGACAACCCTTTCCCAAATCCCTTTCGGTCACATAAAGTAGCCACTCCTGGGAACAACTTACATACCTGGTTCAGATCAATCAGGGAACCAGAGGATGCACATTGCCTTGTGCACAATGGAATGTGCTGCTGGAACTTAATATTGGATCTTTAACCAATGTGAGAACAAAGAGGTATACTTACAAAGTTTCATTTTTCCCTAGAAATGACCTTCGCCAGGTGGTAGTCTGTACCAGCATGCAATGCACCAAGGCTGCAGCAAGGGAGCCTAGACTTTGGAGACAGAAATGCTGGCAGGACTGCAAAGAGAACTATTTGAGGAGGCAGAAACAGAAGGATGACCTGATAAGCATCCTGAAGGAGCAAACGCAACTGCTAAAGACCATGGTTGGTCTGCAGACGCAGCTGCTTCAGGCTCGCCCTCCCTTTCAGACATAGCACCAATTCCTGCTTCCCCCACCCCATTCTCCCACAAAGCATTTCTTCGAAGGCCAGGGACCCTCCTGGTACAATGTAGCATCCACTCCTTCACAGAAGTATGGCATCGAGCACCACACCTACACACACCTATACCACCTTTCATAGTCACTATGGAATGTTAGCCCACCACCTTTGTTTTTAGTAATAAAAGTGAATCTCAAATTGTGCACAGTGTCTTCGTTCATACAGATTCAAGATTTGTTACCTCATGTTCACTTTTTATTCATTTGATCACAATACAGTCCACCCCTACCCCTCCACCCCCATGCTGAAGTGCCCTGCAGGCATGCTGTTGCAGTGTGACCCACTGCAATGTGATGCACCCTATGTGTTCCCATTACTGAAATGCTCCCTGAGTGCCTCCCTTATGTGGACGGCTCCCCGTTATGCCCCCCTAATACTCCTAGGCTATGTCTACACTAGGAAAACTTAGGTTGACTTTAAGTTGACTTAATAAGGTCGACTTTAAGTTGACTTAACAAAGTGGTTACCCTTAACCGGGACTTATTAATTTGAGCTAACTTCCCTTAGGTTGACCTGAGAAAGTGGACTTATGTGTCCACACTGGCCTGAGGTTGACCTAAGGAAGCGTTAGGTCAACCTACGCAGGGTTAGTTAGAATATCCTATGGTTCTTATTAAGTTGACCTAAGCTTTCATTAGATCGACCTAATGAAAACCTAGTGTGGACAGGGCTTAAGTTAGGTCAATTTAAGGAGACTTAAGTCGACCTAACTTGCCAGTGTAGACATAGCCCTAGTGGCTGGCTGTTCAAACGCCCCCTCCAGGCACTCCACCTCAACATCCCACACTGGGGAAAATTTCACAAAGGTTATGAAGGACACAGCAAACCGCAATGATGGCTGGAATGTTGTCCTCATCCAAGTCCAGCCTCCCATACAAACAGCACCAGAGCACCTTTAAGCAGCCAAAGGCACACTCTATAGTCATTCTGCACTTGCTCGTTGAACCGTTCCTTGCTGGGATCCAAGTTGCCTGTGTAGGACTTCATAAGCCATGGCATGAGTGGGTAGGGTGGACCTCCTAGGATCACTATGGGCATTTTCACATCCCCGACAGCAATCTTCCCAGCCAGGAAGAAGGTCCCTGCTTGCAACTTCCGGTACAGCCCTGTGTTCCTAAAAATACAGGCATCATGCACTTTTCTTGACCACCCAGCATTTATATCTGTGAAACGGCCCCTGTGATCTACAAGTGCCTGCAGCACCATGGAGAAGTATCCCTTCCTATTTATATACTCAGTCGCAAGATGGTCTGGAGTCAAAATAGGGATATGTGTGCCCCAGTTTGGGAATCCCATAGCTGCAAATCTGTCCCCAAGCTCATGCACATTGCCCAATGTCACTGTTCTCTGGAGCAGAGCACGATTGATGGCTCGGCACACTTGTGACAGCCGATTGTGGACCTGCTGACTCCAAACTGATTTGCAACTGACCAGTAGCAGTCAGGAGTTGCCATCTTCCACACAGCAATTGCAACACGCTTCTCCACGGTGAAGTCAGCTCTCATTTTGGTGTCCTTGCATCGCAGGGCAGGGGCAAGCTCCTCACCCAGTTCCATGAAGGCAGCTTTACGCATTCGAAAGTTCTGTAGCCACTGCTCATCATCCCCCACCTGCATAATAATGCAGTCCCACCACTCAGTGTTGTCTCTCGTGACCAGAAGCGGTGGTGCACCATGTGTAGATAATCTGTGAAGGAGCTCAGCAATGTGGTGCTGCTGTTCTGCATGGCATTCAGCAGCCCTGGGTCCTCCGATTCCTGCTCTGATTCAGAGCTCAGTGCGTACTGTGCGATCAGCTGAGATGTATTCATTATGCTGAAGGCGACAGTGGAGATCAGAGCTGGATCCATGTTGTTGCAATTGGGAGTGCCGGGAACGAAAGCCTCAGTGTTGAAAATGGGTGTGAGTTGCTATTAGTAGCGAGGAAGATGGCAGGGGAGCACGATGCACCATGGGAAACTGAGACTTTACCCATGGTGCTCAGCGCTCCTCTCCTTCTGGACAGGATTCTTAGTGCCGAATCAGAAGGAGTGTAACTGTGGGATAGGGGCCCACAATTCAATGCGGTATATTGCGAAATTGCTAAGAAGAGTGTGGATGCTCCGTTCCGTTACAAGGAGTGCCATGTGTACGCGATCCAGCGGAATAAAAATTATGTGACTTTTGCAGCACAACAGGCTTCTTGCACAACAATTCTGTAGTGTGTACATGGCCTAAGGTTTTGGCTACGGTAGTTTTGTTTTTTAATTAGTTGCTTTTTGTTTACTTTGCTTGCCAGATGGGTTGTGGGAGTTGTCAATGAAGACAGATATTCCATAATCATCCCGTCTCCACACCCACCTCTGAACTTGTTCATTTTTGATCTTTCTTTCTTCCCTGAACCTTCAGTTTACTCCTCCACCATCTATAAATGCTTCACTTCACTCCTACATGCCTCTTTCCAGTCTTGGTGTCTACAGTGCTTGATGTTTCTCAGTGATATGTTTAAAAATTCCCTCATTCAAACTGTCACTACTTGATGACCCTCTAAATGACTTTGTCATCTAATTAAAACAGAGATAATTATGTGTTTAAATGACTATTAACTATTTTCCTTTTTCAGATTTTTACAGACAAGTTTGAGGCTGGATTTTGTTTTTGTTATCACCCCTTCCAAATTTGCCTTAAAATGTCCTTGGTATATTTAAGGAAAGTTTTATTTTTATAGTCATGTGAATGGGATGCTCTTGAGGTGAGAGATAGAATGGGGTCTAGTGTTTTGTGGCATCCATGCACCTTGCCCTATGTAACCAAAGAACATGGCCCTATCTTGTTTTCTGGAATATTTCACTATTGCTCAAGACTGAATGTATTATATTTATTCTTTTTAAGTTTATAGACCTACCTATGCTTTGTCTTGCAAAAGTGCTAGGCTTTGTTTCAATCTGTGTAATTTTTTTCTCACTGTAGATTTCAAGGCAACAGATGAATTGTGAAAGAGAACAACTAAGGGTAAGTGCAACAATATGCAAAATGCTCTTCCTAAGTAAATGCTTTACTAAGTAAATTCTTTCTCATGTCGTTATAAAAGGTTTTCTTGAAAGATGGAGTGCAGCTTTTGTGTTCAAGAGAGGAATATACTCATTTCAGCTAATTTACTATTGATTGTGTTGGTTAATATTGTATATCTTATTATAAAGTACCATTACAGTAAATATGGATTTTATAATTTATTTAGATTTGGCAATGAATGGCTTTTTCGGGAATTCGTCTGACACCCATGTTCTTTTTTAATTAATTAATTTATTTTTAATGTACAACATGAACCTTGGTAATTATAAAGGTCAAATGTCTCTCAAACCTTCCCCTTTGCTAGGTTGTTTGAGTTGCTGAAACATGTCTTTCATTGTCTATGCATTCCACGTTTTGAGATAAAAATTAATGTCAAGAATAAGAGCAAATTGCAGACAAGTACAAATAAGGTAGAATATGTATTTGTTACACTTTTGTGGTATGATATGTAAATAAGTTAGAGGTCTTATACCCAAGTTGCTCATGCTTTGTTTTGTTTTTTCCTTTAATGGAATTGCCAGATTTTCTTAGGTCTGTCAGATTGTGTTGTATTTAAACTTTACCTGTGCAAATGAGTCTGCAGATGCTTTTTCAGCTCCAATATGTTTATGCATAATTGATAGGTTCTAATATTTGTGCAAGCAGTGTTAAAATTTATACAGCCACAGCAAGTATATTTTAAGAATATGGTCAAACAATGAGAAAGCTAGCTTTGTAATGCTCTAGGCTGGGAGTTTTCTTGCTAAGCCTGTTTGTTATGAGCCGAGAGGCAACTTTGTAGCACTGGCTGTGAAAGAGGAAGTATCTTCCTTATTAGTTCCTTTAATTATATTGTTTTGTTTTAATTTTTGGAAATAGAAAATACAATCACCTTGATTTCTGGCCATAAGACAGGTATCAAGCAGCAGCATTTCTGATGTGGCTTATGTGTAAATATAAGCAAATATTCAATTCATAGTATGTGTTTCAGTAACTTAACCAGCTGTTTATTTTTTAGTTTTGTGGTGTTTATTTTTTTTTTTTTTTTTTTTTTTTTTTTTTTTTTGCTATAAGCTTTTACTTGGCTTAACAATATGATTTTTCAGTGAGAATAGCCAGTTGGAAAGTATCAAAATTATTAAAGAAGCAGATATACTAATTCTATTTGCTATGTATATCCTATAAGGAATACTTTTTAATTTTTTGGTATGGGAAAAATACTACTTTTTTGAAGTTTGTCTTCTGGTGTAAGGTGACAGAACTAATGTTGAAATGAAAATTTAGCAGAGGTAAAGATGCTCTATTTTGTCATCAGCGTAGTCATGAGTTGTATTTCACTGGAGGGCCATCTTCTCAGGAAGAAGTAGTCCCATGAGAACCAAAAAAAAAAAAGTTTTTTCTTTTTTTTTATTCAACTTCTCTGAATTGAGGAAAGAGGGCAGAGAACTCTCAAAATCCAAGGGAGACAGGTCCACAAATTCTTTATAAATATGTGTGGTTTTTTCTCATTATTGAGTAAAATGGCCTCTTCTGCCAGCTTATTTTACATTCAGCAATACCTACTCTTTCATGTGTGCTTTTTTCAGATTTTCTTACTGCATCACAATTTTAGAAATACTGGGACCCAATTTTCTATCTAATCAATATAAACAATATAGTAATTACTGTATCTGTGTGCTCTTTTTGCTCCCATTTTACTCCCCCCCCCCCCACCACCACTTCAAAAGCCATGAACTGTGTTGATTCTACCTTTAAATAAATAGGGCTACATGTGACTCCCTTTGGAGATCATTAATGCCATTCCAGCTGCTGGCTGCAGGGTTTGCTCAAGAGGATAGTTTGCTTTGAAAAAGAGAGACCCTGATCCTTCTGTCTCCCCTCTCGCAACGTTGAATGAGTCAGCATGATATAGACGCAGTGCACTAGTTCCCCCAAGCTAGAGTGCCAGCCCTTAGACAATTGATAAGGTGGAGGAAACCAACCCTATGTTCCTCCTATTCAGGTGCAGTGACCAGAATGTCTCCCCCAATAGTGACAGATGTTGGCTGAAATATAGCAACAGCAGCTCTGTTATTGTCCGTATCTACAGCAGAGCTCCAAGCACACACATGCCACCCAGAGTCCAGTGAGATCCTTTAGTCCGGTCCCTGTTCCTCCCTTCTCGCTCTCAATCTTTCCCACTTCAAGGCAGACTTATTTTATACAGACACTCCTATTTCTTGGTCTGAGAGGAAAATCTACTCTCATGTACCCTATGTGTGTGTCTCCCCATGCTTCAATAGTTGACCGTACCATGTTCTTTCATCTGTCCTAGGCCTTTTGAACCTACCATTTTATGGACCCCATTAAGGCCTGTGTGGGATAGATTTCACAGTAGTTGTTTCTCCACTGTATTTTCAGTATTAGTAAATAGGGGGAAACATGTTGCTATCAGATACATTTGTCTGCTGCCTTGTCTATGTACCACTCAGCTCGAGTCTGAATTTAACCCTTGTAATCACATACCAACCAATACAATAGCAAATAAGTGAATGGAAGATGTCATAATCATAAAATATTACAGGCATCTTAAATGAAATATCAAAGCACTATGATAATAATTTTGCACAAAATAGTATGAAGAATGTTATTGCCTTTGTTAGTTCAGAACATAACCGAATGCTAAAATTATCATAAAAGTAGCTAAGAACAAAAGGGAAGTGGTTGCTTTTCCATCCCATGTACTGAAAATTGGTTCACAGTCAGGTGAACTATAAGTGTTTTTGTTTTTTTTAACCTGATTCAGCCTTACCACAAGCTTTTGGCGAACTCTACTAACTGAAGGAAGTTGTGAAAGTCATCATGTGGCCAATAGAGATTTTCCTACTAAAATAAAATTTTAAGCAACATTGTCTAAAGTAACAATATAAAAGACACTGAATGAATTATTCTTTCATTCAATCAAGTCAGTGTGGGTGGAGTTAATAAAACCCATTCTATCATTATGGTCAGAAATGAGATTCTGACTCCTCAGTGCCCATTTCTGAATTTTTTTGAGTCCTATTTGCTTAAAGGTTTTTACCACTATTAGTACTGAAGGGTCAGTATGTCTAGGAAAGAAAGTGGTAAGTTCTCTTGTCATTCACATAGAAAACTAAACTGTCAGTGAAGATCTAATGCAAAACCCTCATTACTGGAAATGATAAAAAAGGTAAAAGACCAATTTAACTTCAGATCCCAGGCTGAGGCTGCAGGGAAGGCAACTTAGACATGGATGTCACTGTGAGTGAGTGAGTTCCAACATGTAACTCTTCAATGTCATTGTGTCAGAATCATTTTTCTGACATAATTACATTTCAATCAAAGTTGTAATAGATAGAGCTATGTCACTGCAACTGGAAGACAATTAGAAAGTCTAGAACATGACAACCATGCCACAGCAGTAAAGATTCAGAAAGACTGCAGTAACTCCAGTGTGGAACTAAGTAAATTTGAATCACAGTGTTAATTAAATATTCTCCCTATGCTGCAGGTAAGCCAGAGTGGCTGAGTACTATCCATCAGTGGATGTGATTCAAGAATATCTGTATAACAAATTCCCACTGGGAACACAGTGTCCATTTAACAAATGTGTTCCAGGGTACTACGAATTTTGTGTTAGCTTCCAGTCTAACACTGTGCCATGAATCTCACTCATGCCTCTTAACTCTAGTAAGCCTTTTCTGCCAAACTGGCAAGGTCCTGGATCCTGCCCAATGACAGGCAGTCCTCAAGTCAAGGAGACGCCACCTAGAAATAGAGCACTGATGCTGTCAAGTTGATTGGGAGGTGGTAAGAAAAGGTGCTCCAGGGGGTAGTAAATTTAGATTCTAAACAGTAGATAGAGACTCTCTGATCTGGTCTGTTAATATAGTACTTTATATAATGAAATGCTGCTCCTGATCAGAGCCCGTGTGTACTATTGCTGTGTGATAAATGAAAAATAGTTATAATAATTAAGCCGGATTGTGTGTCTGATAAGATCCTTACTAAAGAGCTGAATAAGGCATTGGCCACCAGTTAATGACTAAACAATTGTCTCTTCAACATATTGTCCGTGTCCTTTTGTGTGCTCATCTGTATGCTGATTGGAAGTTAGTTCATGATGTCTAACTTATTTAACTGAGATTTCTTCAACTCATCAACTTTACATAACTGGCTGCAATGGAAAGTAAAGGACTTCACCTTTCGTGATTTTTCCACTGACGTACATAATGTATCAATCAGATTTTGCAGTTCTTTTTCTAGTGTGTCATTTGGAGCTAAAGTTTGCAAAGCTCTTTTGCCTTTCTTTCAGCTATCTCTATTAGCAATCATTTTGTATTCGTATGTACCATCTTATAGACTCATAGACTCCAGGGTCGGAAGTGACCAATATCATCATCTAGTCTGACCTCCCGCACAATGCAGGCTACAAAGCCTCACCCACCCATCCTGTAATGAACCTATAACCTATGACTGAGTTATTAAAGTCCTCAAAACATGATTTAAAGACTTTAAAATACAGAGAATCTTGAATATTCGTAAGTTCATGTGAGCTTTGGCTCAGGGTAAAGTTGTATTAAAAGTTAAAAGATGTTCAGAGGGGACTAATCAAAGAAACAATTTCTTGTTTCTCTCACCGAGAGTTTTCCTCCATCCATATGCTTGATGTATTTTCAGCCTCTCTCTCTTAACAAAACCAATAATGTTATCCAGTCACTCCATCCCAGTTCTGTTTTATATTCCCCAGTCCTGGTATTTAAACCCTTATCAGTGATATATTCCTTCTCCCTTTCTCTCAGAACTACGTCTTACTCCAGCCTCTGTTTATTGCTGTATGGCTTTATGGATGATCTTGTGGAGTTGAATTTAATTCTAATTCTGATGCCTTAAAAATTGTCTGTAAAAACACAAGCCTCACTGCTTGCTCAAAATCATTTAAAAAACCTATTTCATCTCATATTTCTGCCTGAAAAATCAGGCTTTGAAACATGAATCATACAGCTTATTTAAGGCTGTGAAGAAGCTTAGGATCAGAGCCCTTAGGTAGAAATAAGCTGTAATTCATAAACTTATAAAAAGCACAGTGGCTGCCTCAGAAATCTGCCTGCTGCTTCTGGTGAACATGCTTTGCTGCAACTTTAACCTGGGGTTATGATTTTTATAAGAGCCTAATGACCTTGTTTAAACTTAAAACATAACCTAAATCACACTGGGTTTTCCCCAGCATTCCCTTCTACTAAGAGATAATAATTTTCCATTATAAACTATACATAATTTTAAAAGTTTGTATCATATTATGTGCATGAATTTGGGTGTGTAAGCCTAGTGTATTTAATCCTTCCGCAGTAATACTTTATGAGCACTGTAAAACGGGCATGGAACAGTTTTAAACCTTCATGTAGGAGAGTTTATTAATGTGCCTTCCTGTGAATTCAAATGAAGTCTAATGGTATGATTAAGTCTCTTGATCTTAAATCTTAGGTGACCTAATTGTGTTTCCAGTAACAACTTTCTTTGTATGCATTCATTAGGGAAACATCATATACAATCATCAATTCCTTATGAGATCTGGCAGATCTAGGAGGTGCAGAGCCCCAATACCACCACCCTCTTGAAAAAGAGAAAAGCAACATTGGATTTGGTCATTGATAGACCGTGTAATATTTTTCCTACCTTCTAAATAGTAAATAAATCAAAAGTTATAACATGTACACAAAGGCATGTTACAGAAGTATAAAGGTCCTAGCAATTGAGGTTGGGGTGGGGGCAAGAAATTGAGAGAGATGTCTTATTCACATTGAAATGAGCACAATGAGAACAGTGTGTGATTCTCGTTTTTACATAGCATGTCCTACAGTGCTCACTGACGGCATCAGCATACATTACTGTTGAGAGGAGAATGCTTAACTCTGAGTTCCAATTTTCAGTGTTTGTGTGTGCTAAACCTTTAATACCATTTTAATATCTTATTTGTTGTGTGCTTTTCAATATGAACTGGATGTTAGGTCTTTAAAACCTTGGATTATTAATCTGAACTCCAGTATTCAAAAATAGTGGTGGACATTCAAGGGCATTATATCATTAATAATTACTGATGGGGAATTATGACCAGATTTGCAGAGTTAGATGCCCTCAATTATGCATGTACACTTGACTTCACCTAATTTAGATATGCAAATTTCCACTGTTTATATATGAATTGGGTATCAGGCAGGCCTCTTAGCTGACCATGTATAGTCAAACAATGTACCCAGTATCTTTTTATTTTTGTTTTTTTTTTGGTGGTCGTGGTGTTCTCCTAAGTAGATGAATTCAGTCCCTACCTAAGATCCAAGTCCTACCACTGGAGCTACTAAGATGGGCCCGAGAACCCACCCACAGCCCCATTACCTCCGTGCAGGACCCCAAGGCCTAACTGGGTTTTTATTTACATCATATTGACAGGTGCCTCTGACCACTTGAATAGCAAAGGTGAAATGCTAGCTTTATTGGGAATTTTGCTATTGACTTCAAGAGGGCCATGATTTTGCCCCCATGCTTTCAAGCGCCAACACGGTTTGTTGCTCTTGTTAGCTTTTCAGTTATGCATCACCCTCACCAACTCAACAGCCATGATGTCTCTAGAGTTTTCCATGTTTGTAGTAAAGGATCTCCAGTTCAACATCCAGTCAGGAGGTTTCTGACAGTCTTCTCTATCATTTTAAGCATGTCATTTATTTTCCAGAGTGGCTTAGTGCCTAGAGTGTCATACATATGTTCTGGTTTTCAGCCTTCAGCAGCCTCTAATGGAAGGTCCTGAAGATGCTGAAGTTGGGTGGAGCTTATGCAAATACTGTATGTAGTGGACTCTCAGAGAGGACACTACAAGCTTAATCTGTTGCACTTCCTCTCTTTTGCCTACTCTCAGGTAATTCAGAACTCCAGGGTCAACTGTTTGGTGTAAGTGCTTTTCACATGGGTACATGGTAATGTGTAGAACACAGAGCTCTGACTATTTCTGAAGATTAGTCTCCACCTTTCCAACATGTCTTAATTTTCAATGTTATTCAGAACACATTTTCTCAGACAGCTCCCTCCACTCAGGCCCTTGCTCACTCCATGCAGGCTCTTGCCAGGAGGAATGTGTCCCTTTAAATATTCCACACTGGTTTGTAGAAGTCCACTTTCAGAAGCAGTGTGTGACTGACCCTTCTGGGACAACACAAGCAGTGGTGGTCTGAATCTTAAATCTCCTGTGGACCTAGGAGCTCTTCAGTCTTGGAAAGAGTTAGATGGCTCTCAAATAGTCATGCTCTGCAGAATAATTAACTTCTGGAGAGCTTTCCCATCTGTTTAGAACACAACAAGAGTGTAGAACTAATCATCTGGCATTTCCCAGGGTTTTTTCCAATTTAACCAAAGCAAAGCAGAGATGTTTTCCTTTGCAAATACCCACACAAATGTTTCTGCTCTGGCAGTAATCCCACCCTGTTGTTAGATGGAAAGTTACAACAAAAAACATTTAGTTAAACACTGCCTTTATTTACTTGGGAAATTGTCGGTTTTTCTATTTTAAAGAAGTACTTTTCTAATAATGAAGTTAGTTTCTCTTCCAGACATGGTATTGAGAGAATGGTAATGACCCATCCATGATTGCCATCCTTTTTTTATACTTCCACTTGAATTAGTAATGATGATCACTTTTTACTGTCATATTTCTGAAATTCTTCTCTTGATGATAGCCTATTTTACTCATGCATTCATCAGAAAAAAATATTTTCAGGTACAAAAAGTAGCATGGTTTGTCTACCTTCTGTTATCTATACCCTTTCATTCTAAATACCCACTGGAATGCTGTAGAACCCCAAAAAACAGTCTGAGCTTTTCCAAGGCTTATCTTACTTCTCTCTGCAGCTTGAAATGCTGGCTTTTTCTGGTAAATAATGCATCATACCTTCAGGTTTCCATTCCTGTGTGGGACACAAAAAGTGGGTCATAGCTAGAGAGAAGTGCATTGATGCTCCCTTTTTAATTAGTAGGACACATTGAATACAGCATCAGAATATGGAATAATCCTTAACGTGATGTAGACATGAATATTTTTGTACACGCTCCAGTTTTAATTTTAGATTGAAAGACTCTGTCTCTGTATTTAAGTTCCCAATATACAAGAATAACATATGGAAGAGGTCAAGAAGAAATAGCCTGTAAAATATGGGTTTCTCATGAAAATGACTTATTTTTTCATTGAGAGCAGTCCTATGATCAGTGACAGAAACTGTATGCTTACAATAAAATATTTGCATATCCCAAAGGAACATAGGTTTCATTCTTATTAAGAATTGAGAGATTCTCTTATCTAAGTTACATAAGATGTCTTAAAATACGTTTCTAACTCAGCAGTCAAAATATATTCTGTAAACCACTTGGCAGAATGACTGAAGCACAACAGCACTGTCTAGTTCAAAACTGCATGCTTAGCACATTCTATTATGCTCTCAGCAATAAGAGATTAGAGTGAATAGTCTAATTAAATACACATATACGTTTATATATCACACACTCAAAAGCTATGTTAAATGAACACTAAGGTTGCACAGGCAAGCACTCAGAACGTAGGAAATGCAAAAATTAAGATTTCTTGGGCAACCTTAATTTAGCCCCCTTGTGTGTATGCATTAAGATACCATCATTAATTACATGATCACATACTCTTCTTATCCACAGGGGAAAAAAAGTCAGCATGGAAAATTTCAACTCTAATGATTATAATTTGGCAACGTCATAAGCAGCCAAAGAAAAAACATTTAAAATGGGAAGTGTTGGTGAACCTTAATAATAGGAACTGCTGCAATCTGTCCTATAAAATACACGTACTCACTTGCTATAAAATCTGTATGAGACTACAGTCATCCTGGAAAAAGGGTGGGGAGGGGTGCAGGGTAGCAGCCATATTTTGACTGAGATCTCTCTGTTGGTACACAACAATGATTTTGCCTTCGCTATACTAATGCTGTCTGTCTATCTTCCGTTTCTACCATAAGCAGAGTTACTTTTTTAAACCAACTGTTGCTTATCAAAGGACAGTAGTGAAGCCAACAGTATCTCAAAAGAAAGATAGCTAGAACCTTTTAAAACCTTTCTTTGGGCAATTTTTTGACTAGTTTATACAACCGAAAGTATGTTCTGAACAAGATCAGGTGAGATTCCTGACAGTCCTCAGGTTATGTGTTGGCACTGGAGTGCAAGGTTTTAAGTTACAGAATCCACTCCCTCTTCACTGATCTGAAAGAACCTGAGAAATTCAGAGCATTTCCAGATCGCCTTTCTGTTATCCTGTTTTTTGTTTGTTTCTGGGTTGTGTATGTGTTTTTGGTATTCATTTTGTTTTGTTTTTGTTTGGTGTGGGTGTAGGTTTGTTTGGTTTGGTTTTTGCTTTGGGGACAGTTAATCCAGTTTTTTAATCCTAGTTGGACAGGGAGGGGTTTTTCTGGCTGGTCTTTGCTAAAATTGTTGTTTGAACTTATGTTGTTTTATTGTATTGTAAATGTTGCTTCTTGGTTGAACACACAGTGGTAGGAATGAGACAACAATTGAAAATTTTGTATTCAATGAATTAAATTAATTTTGGGAAGTGCATATACAAATTCCAAAACATACTGACTGGCTAACAGCAGAATTTTCTCAAAGGTAATATCTCCATCTCTTTTAAATATTGCTTTCAGATTCAGGGAATCAAATCCTATAAACTATTTTCTCCTTCTGATCAATGTACTTCCATTATTACCCTCGCAGCTAATTAATATTTGTGATATAGTATCTTCCTCCCTCTGCACTTTCAGTTGTCTAAACTACTCAAGTTTAGTTTCTCACTTAACCTGTTAGGTTGCCAAGCTCTGTTAAACTGCTGTCAAATTTGACTACAGAAGTGAAATTTTAAAGGTGACCTCTCTGTATACTGGTCCAATAAACTTACGGTACTTATAGTGGAAGTATAGCAGAGCAGAGCACAGCAGGATTACACAACATTGTTTACATAAAGAGTGAAATCTTGAAGTCAATGGGAAATTTACTATTGACTTCAGTCTGGTCAGGATTTCACCTAAGTGTGTACATATATTCTTAACTTCCTGAAAGGTTTGTTAAAAGAAACAATACAGAACAATAAGAGATGTGTTCTGTTGTTTCATTCCACAGTAAAATCCCAAGTTGTATTGAAAGCAAATACCTATGTGTTGAACAGGAATGGCTTTCTTAGGCCATGTACACTCTGGAAAATCATTCCACAACAAGCCTGTTGTGCTATAATGAATACGTGGTTTTTATAGCGCATGTGTGCTTATATACTGCACTCTTTATAATGCAAAGGAGTGTCCACATTACACCTAGCATTTTCACCAGAAAGAGCATTGAATTGTGGACGCCTATACCACCATGCCACTCAGCAGGATCCAGCGCTAGGAACCCTAGGTAGAAGGAGAGGAGTGCTGAGCACCATGGGTAAATTCTCAGGTTTCCATGGTGCATTGTGTTCCCCTGTCGTCATTCATGTTGCTAGTAGCAACTTGCACCCTTTTTTCCAACATTGCCGCATTACTTCTTGGCACTCCAATTCCAACAACATGGATCCAGCTCTAATCTCCACTGTCGCCTTCAGCATTATGAACACATCTCAGCTGGTCGCACAGTATGCATTGAGCTCCAAATTAGAACAGGAAGCAGAGAACTCAGGCCTACTGAATGCCATGCAGAACAACAGCACTGCATTGCTGAGTTCATTCATGGAGCATGTCCACATGGTGCACCACCACTTCTGGTCAAGAGAGACAAGCACCGAGTGGTGGGACTGCATCGTTATGCAGGTGTGGGATGACGAGCACTGGCTACAGAACTTTCGAATGCATAAAACCACGTTCATGGAACTGTGCAGAGATTGCCCCCACCTTATGACACAAGGACACCAAAATAAGATCTACGCTCACTGTGGAGAAGCGCGTTGCAATTGCTGTGTGGACGCTGGCAACTCCAGACGGCTACCGGTCAGTCTCAAATCAGTTCGGAGTCAGCAGGTCCACTGTTGGGTTAGGGCTGTCACAAGTGTGCTGAGTGATCAGTCGCATTCCGCTACGGAGGATGGTGACTTTGGGCAATGTGCATGAGATGGTGGACTGATTTGCAGCCATGGGATTCCCTAACTGTGGAGGGGCGATCGACGGAACACATATTCCTATTTTGGCTCTGGACCATCTCGCAACTGAGTACATAAGTAGGAAGGGCTACTTCTTCATGGTGCTGCAGGCACTTGTGGATCACCAGGGGCGTTTCACGGATATCAATGCTGGGTGGTCAAGAAAGGTGCATGATGCTTGTATTTTCAGGAACAGGGGGCTGTACGGGAAGTTGCAAGCGGGGACCTTCTTCCCAAATGAAAAGATTACTGTCAGGGATGTGGAGATGCCCATACTGATCCTAGGAGACTTAGCCTACACACTGATGCCATGGCTCAGGAAGCCCTTCACTGGCAACCCGGATCCCAGGAAGGAGCGGTTCAATTACACGTTGAGTAAATGCAGAATGGTTATGGAGTGTGCCTTCTGGTGTTTAAAGGGGCGCTAGCACTGTTTGTATGAGTGACTGGACTTGAATGAGGACAACATTCCAGCTGTAATTGCGGTGTGCTGTGTCCTTCATAATCTTTGTGAAAGTAGGGGAGAAAAATTTTCCCTAGGGTAGGCCTTGGAGGCTGAGTGCCTGTCAGGTGTGTACAAACAGCCAGACTCTAGAAGTATTAGGGGGCCACAATGGGGAGCCATTCGCATAAGGGAGGCACTGAGGGAGCATTTCAGTAATGAGAACCCACAAGGCTTGTTACGTCACTGGGTCACAATGATGCTTGAAAATTGCTGTGCACTGCAACTCCTGGGGGGACCTGTCTTGTGATCAAATGAATAAAGACTGTAAATGACAATGAATCTTGGCTCTGTATGAATAAAGATACTGCACAATGTGAGCTTTACTTTTATTAATAGAAAAAAAAAATAGGTGCCAAACATTCAACATGCAGACCAGTTACTGTGAGTGACTATGAAGGGTGTTATAGGTGCGTGAATGTGTGGGACTCTGATCCCGTAGCTGTGTGAAGGCATGGATGTTAGATTGTACCAGGAGGGTCCCTGGCTTTCATAGAAAGGCTCAGAGGGAGTCTGGGGTAAGGGGGGCATGAACTGCTGCTGTGTCTGAAGGGCTGGGCGAGCCTGAAACAGCTGCATCTGCAAACCAAGCATTGTCTTTAACAGCTCTGTTTGCTCCTTCAGTATGCTGATCAGGTCATCCTTCTGTTTCTGCCTTCTCAAAAAGTTCTCTTTGCAGTCCAGCCTGCATTCCTGTCTTCAAGCTCTGGTTTCCCTTCTTGCAGCCTTGGTGGATTGCAGGAGTTCTTGAAACATACCCTCCTTGCTTTGGCGAGGCAGCTTTCTTATCTGTCTCAGTTGGTCAACTGGTGTAGACCACGGGTCCACAAAGGTCATTTCTAGGGAAAATGAAACATAATCAGTAAAGCTGTTGTTCTCACATATCTCAAAGAACCGATGAATCATTTTGAAAAGCACATTCCACTGTCCCCAATACACTTTGCACACTCTTGTTCCCTGACTGATCTGCAAAAGGTAAGTTATTGATGGGTGCCATGAACGATCCTTTGATCTGACTTACAGGGATCCAGGGAAGGGCTATTTGGATGGCTAAAATCTGGAAGTGCAATTTGAATATTAAGTCATTTGGGGCACTGTTCTCTACAGGACATGGCCATGGTCAGAAGCTCCTTAGAGTGCCCTTGCAAGCTAGAATGCATATCCTTCATGCAAGTGGATATAAGCCGGGACTGTATGCTGCAGGCTTGTGCCCAGCCATGGTCCCCAGTACCGTGCAACTGGCGAGGGAGAGTGTCCTCCTATATGGGAGGAAAAACATTTGCTCTCCTGTCCAATGTGACTAGGAGGCTGTGGAGATACATCCAGGAAACCTTTAGTGAGCTCATCACAGAAGATTATTTGAGAATTGCTGCATGCATTAATGCGCTGCTAATGATTGCAGAGTAGATGCACTGGACAGTGGGAAGTCACATGCAGCTGTATCTACCCCAGAACACCACACCCATCCACCCCTCCCCCCAGAACTTTATTTCGCTACAAGGGGAAGCTCCCAAACAGAGAAGCATTGCCTTTGAAAACACTCACCAGAGCGCGCCTCTGAAGCCCCACTGGAGAACGACTGTGGCTGCATGTTTCAGGGGGTGGGAGGTGGTGAAAAGCTCCTGACTCCCAGTATCCACTGCACCGCTTTCAGCCTCCTGGTCATCCTGTAACTCCACTTTCTCATCTATCACCTCCTTATCCCGGTCTGCTCTGGTATCCATTGGCTGCAGGGGGGTGCGGGGGGCAACGTGTCCACGGGGGTCTTGGTAGTGGGTGTGGGATTCCCACAGAGGATGGCTTCCCGCTCCTTGTAAAATCATCACGTAGCTGGTGCCAACCCAAAGTGCTAGTTTGCCTCCCTGGCTCTCTGGTAGCTTATCCTCAGCTCCTTCACTCTGACTCCTCCCTGCACTGCAGCGTGACCCTCACATACCTTTTCTCTGAGATGGCCTGAGAAATTTGGCCATCGGTGTCAAAATTCCGCCTGCTGCCACGTATCTGCACCTGCACAGCAGACTCTCCCCAGATGCTGATGAGGTCGAGCACCTCAGCTGTGCTCCAGAGAGGAGAGCATTTGCTGCACTGAGCCTCCGTTGCTTCTTGGAAACATGGCTGCACTCCATGCAGAACAAACAGGAAGTGACAACAGAGGAAAAAATCAAAAATTCCCAGGACTCACAAGAGGGAGGGGCTAGTCACATAAGAGCAGTGGAGTGAAAGTGGAAGACCAGAGAGAACAGGCTTGGAATTCTAGGACATTTCCAGTGGCTGCTTACCACGGAATAAAATTGTGTCAGCGTTCACACACACATTATCACACAACAGCCGTTCTGCAATAGGCGCTGTGCCTCTTGCACAGGTGGGATATTGTTGCACACCACAGGGCAGTTGTCGCGCAACAAGGAGCATTCACATGTGTACAATGTTCTTGTTCTGCCGTGATAAGGTGGCTTATTCCATGATAACTCTCTAGTGTGTACAAGGCCTTAATTTAGAACACAGAGCAGTATTTGATGGTTTCCAAGGAAAAGACAGAGAAACAAATCTGCCACTTAGACTGAATCAGTAAAAAATCTGTGGGGTCTTACCAAGGCGCCACAACTTTCAAATGATCAGGAAATTTCGACTCACACAATGGACTATTTCTGTTTTTGGGAGACAGGACTGAACATGGACGCAACTTAAAAAGTTCCCTGTGTCGTCTTTAGGTATAGTGTAGACATATCCTGAACGATGTAGATCTGAACAGAGCTAGATAATGTCTGTCTCCTCCCAAAGCCTTGCAGCAAAACTTTATTTGGTCAGAAGTATATGCCATAGTCTATGCTATTCCACTTCACAGTGTTCCAACAGGTTCTGCCAACGCTTCAAAGTAGCATGTGGGTTCAGAAGCCAGATGGACAATTCATATCTCCCCTACTTGAATCTGTTCTGTGCCTCCTTGTGTCTTCATTAAGGCAAAAATGGGAGGCATCATCATCAATTTGGAAATCAAGACATTTATATGTTAAGCCCCCTGTTTGTATCTTCTATCTCTTCTACAGAATTACATTGCAAGAAAATGCTGTGCTGAAAACAAAGGATCTAGTGGTCCAGGTGCCTACCTATGTCTGTCTAATTGTAGCCATAAGAAATCTCCGTCTATTTGTGAAGAGGAGAAAACATTGAGAGTCAGATTCTGCCAAGGTTATCCACATTTAGTGCCTTACTCTGTGTATCATACTGATGATTTAAATGGGACTAAAGTAAAAACTTGTGTCAAAATGAGGAAAGTTAATACAGAATTTTCATTAAAACATTAGTTTTCATTATCCTCAGACATACATCTCCAGATTAAACAAGGCTGTGTTTTCAAAGTGCAGTATAAATATTAATTACAACACAGAAAATATGCACTGTAAATGTTATGAATGTGTGAAAAGAAAAAATTGCTTTGCTATGAAACCTTGATATATCCTCCTTCGAAATCTGTTTCCTAACTTCAGTAGTTTGATATTTCCGAATATACTTACTATGCATCAGAAATAACAAGGTTTTCATATCAAATTATTCTTCTGATGCATCTTCAGAACTACACATGACAGCTGCTTCACAAAGTGTGGGCTGGAAGAAGGTAAACCTGTTAAAAACAAAAGGTGCAAAATAACAACCCAAAGGAATTGGTTAAGAAATCCCTGTGAATCCACATGTATCATCCAAATACCCTTAGTCCCTATCAGAAGGTTATGAGAGCTCCCTTGGCATACTCAATTGGTTGAATCAATGATTGAGAGACAGCTCATGTTGAGATGCCAGGGCTTCCCAAAAGGAAAAAAAGAATTTAAAAAAAGAGAGAGGTGGAGGGGGGGGGGGAGAGGGGGAGAGAGAAATACAAGAAAAGTTCTGCCTAAAGAAGTGAATGTAAAATCTAAAGTAAAGCTAACGAGGTCCTACTGCAAAATGTCTTCAGAATGTTCTCAGTGAGGACATAGTGGAATGAATGGGATCTCTGTGCAGGCTGATTTTTTTGGCTTGAATTTTATGGCACATTTTCTCAACATAATTGATATCTGTTGTATTTTTGTTGTGGCTTTGTCCGTGGGAAGCATATTGAGTCTGCTTGTCTGAGTCACTGGATGTGTCCTCTGAAAGTTTTTAAATCAGGTAAGTCTTGTTTTATTTTGGATGTTCTTCCTCCCCTGTTAAAAACAAAACAAAAAAAACCCACTCTCCCTCTCCCACAAACTGTAGTATTATACAGTAATGATCCAAAACACCACAGTTTACAACAGCAGTAAAGTGTTTGGGGCTATTGCTGTAGAAAACTGTAGTTTTTGTTTGGTTGGGTTTTGTTTAAATAAAAGTTAAGCATTTTCATAACTAAGAGTACTGTCCCAAACAGAAGATAACTGTGATCAGAGCCACAAAAATACAGGAATTTTGGATCACAAAAATTAGTTTACTCAAAGATCACAGTTACACCACATCACACCATAGATATCATAAACATGTATAAAATTTTCTAAACATTCTTGTGACTTTTCTGATCTGCTATCGCTAGACGTCTTATACAGAAATATACTGTACAATGTTTTTGATGTCTGCCTATCTGATGTCTCCATTCTGTCATGTCAGATAGTGATGTTTTTATGTTGAAATCTGCATTAGGCTAATATCTCTCACAGCTTTAATTATAGAGATGTAATAGTGATCCTGTAATATAATTCTTAACAGTGCATCTGAGGAATTGGTTGGCATGCTGATAAATGGAGTGGATGAAGTTAGTGTGAAATTCACTTTATGCTTGAACATAAAAATGATAAAAAAGATGACACTTGAAAAGAAACGTATCTCAATCAGGATTAGAGTAGGTGTAGTTATTGACTGGCTTTTTGCAGGATGTGGTGGTGAAACTTGAGCCCTGAAGGCATCTGCTAAGAAACACATATAAGTTTTAGCAAATAAAGTAGGCATGCTTTCAGAAAATCATGGAGTGAGGGCAAAAACAGGTGCCTGATGTTTTCCTTTTGATCTCTGGTTACACAGAAGGCCAATGTAGCTTCCTTCCCTCCCTCCTCCCCCTCCTCAAAATTCAAAGCTGAGGCAATGATTGGCCTCAGTGTTTTTTTTGTAGTAGTGTGGTGCCAAAAATGCTAGAGAAATCTAAGGTGCCTTCTCAGGTTGGTGCACCAGGTGGAGCATATTAGAGTTCACTCTCTCTGGTGGGGTGCTCAGTCAGCTTTTCTTGTCTAAGTTCACTTGTGGTGCGTGGGTTTCCCCTTTATTCTTGGTGGGATCAGTTGGTGTTGGTGCCCAGGCACTTTGGAAACCCCTTTAGTTCTTAAATCTTTCAGGAGTTGGTAAGGGAACCCAGGCCCACTCACTCATTAGGTTCCAGCTCAGGGCTCATAAGCCATATAGCCAGAATTCAGACTCAAGTCCCACTGTGCCCTGAGTTCCTTCTGGTCTCCTCTGGTTTTCATGGGCTTTTCAGCCTGTGTTGGTCCAGTTGTCCCTTCCCTTCCCTTCCGTTGTCCCTGAGTTTTTTCTCAACAAATTGCTGGCAGGAGTTCTCTTTTCCTGCCTGCTTGCTTCTTTGGCAGGTACCCTCCCTTCTGCTTCCCACTTCTTTTACTCCCCCAACTGCTGTGAGGCTGTCAATCAGCCCTGGCTGATGGGCTCTGCATTAATCCATCGGTTGATGGCCAGCATGGAGTATATACACTTGACATGCCCTCTCCCCCCAACTCCATAAGGAAGCCAGCCTTCACCTTGCAATGAATATTGCTTCTGCAGTAAACTCTCCTTTGTGTTTTCTCTTGTATTTTTTTAGCTGGATCACAAGTGTTGATGGTTATTATGGAAGACTCTGTACTTCAGGGAGGGAGGAAGTTGCAAAGTTCCCAGAACTCAAACACTGCATCACATGTATGCATTGGGTTCCCCACCAAGGTCTCTGTAGGACTTAATCTATATAAAAGGAAATCCCCGTCCACTGACACGCTGTGGGCACACAATCAAATAATAGACAAAGCTACCAGGTACTAGCTGTAGGTGATGGGAATGCCTTTTGCTCACAGCACAGATAGCAGAAGTTACATGCTTTTTCTTTTGGTCACTACAGTGTTGTCCTTACATATTGCTAAAATTCTCTTCATTACAATATTAAAAGTAACAAAACTGCCTCGATATAAAGGTAATTCTTCTTGTTGACAGCCATCTTCTAAAGAGGATATGGAAAATACTCCGTCATATTAGTTTTTTCCTTTTCTTCATGTCTTTCCTCCTCTATGTGTTATTTTCCTTTCCTGTCCTTGGAATTCATTTCTTCTTTATTTTTCTTCCAATCTCTAATCTACTATTTCACTTGCTTTCCCACAAATGTTTTATCATTGTTAAAAATCATTTATATAGCACCATAAATTACAGGTACTTTGTAAACAGAGTAAGATGCAGTCTTTGTCCTTTAATGTTTTATGGTATAGATATATTGTAGACCGTACTCTTGCCTTATTTATGTTACACGATAAGCCTGCACTTTCAAGTGAGATCAAATTAACTTCCCGTTTTCCTCACATTGTTTCTGATACACAAATAATTACATTTATAGTTGTGTATCCTCAATGTGTGGTGTAGATACCTAAATTTGATTGTCATTGCATATCAAGTAGTTAGATATTAAATCTCATCAGTTATGCAAAATTTTGTTTACAGTTACTTGCATCTAAAAATTTGCAATAAAGGAAGCCAAATTTTTAAAATTTGACATTGACTTTTAAGTTTACTCTACAGCCTAGCTTCTATAAGAGTTCTTTATCAAACTATCAGGATTCTCTGACTAGGTTGCCATGGTGCCCCTGCAATATGTTTAGAGGAGTTCATGTAGACCATTAATTCCTTTTAATAGGCAGCATATTGTATGAAATTTTGCTCAGTCCACCACAATCTCAGATAAAAGGCTGTTTACAACAGTTATTCTCCATCTTTTGGTGCAAACCTGAGTTTTCTTCAGTGCTCTATTTATGCTGCTCCTGATGAAACATTTGTTTTAGTTGAGTGTCAAAACTCACTATTCCCACATGAAAAAAAAAATGTAACTTTTTCCTTTAACAGTTTGGGAGTTAAGGATCCAAAGCCGATTTTTGTGAATGCTCAGTGACTTTGTGATTCATAACATGACATTTGCTAAGGTATGAAAGCCTGTGAGGTCTGTTTACCAATGTGTTGAAATATCCAGTGCCAAAATGAAAATTTCAATCAGTCCCCCATTTTGTTCAAATTTTGGTTTTGTGATGTGGCCAGATTTCCTATCACTATGAGCTAAGAGCTTAACACATGAATTGGAAGGAAGTGGAGATTGCAAGGCAATGTGGAGTTCAAGAAGCTTTATTTTTTGTAAGTTTCTGTTGGATTTTGTTTGTGTGTGTGTGTGTGTGTGTGTGTGTGTGTGTGTGTGTGTGTGTGT
>ML686202.1:1527030-1538521 GCA_007922175.1 Pelusios castaneus | reverse complement strand
GTGTGTGTGTGTGTGTGTGTGTGTGTGTGTGTGTGTGTGTGTGTGTGAGAGAGAGAGAGAGAGAGAGAGAGGTTTAGCGTTTAGTGTTGGTTTGTGCATTACAGTATAATAGAATTTTCTTTTAAATCAGCTATAGTGTGAGGTTTATATTTTTGTGCATGCTGTTACTAAAGCAGTATACTTAATATGCTGACAAGGGAAAGGTGATTGTTATGTTTTGAGCAAAGAATGCTATATTTACTATTCTGAGCAAAGAAAGCCATATTTACCATTGAGTTTACACATTTATTGGTTGCAGTGAATTTCAAGTTTACATCATCTATTCCATATATTATAAAAATCACATCTTTCTGGGAAGAAAAATACACTGAAGCTTTTACTGAAGTCCTTCTCTGCCAGTGTGATATTCTCCTCCTGCAATCTGGACTGGTATGCCTGTGTGCCCCCCAGTTCTCCACCCCAGAGCCCCGATTCACGCTGCCTTTGTGTGAACTCCTCCACTCCTGAGTCAGCTCATGTATAAGGTTTTTTATTTAATTACTGAAAATGATTTTGCCATTTCTTCTGTCATACACAGTACAGCTTCATCATGACTGAATAAACACTTTGCTTTGGTTTGTATTCCCAACTGATCAAGGATATGGATATCTGTCTATTTTCCTCCCATGAAATTCCTGCCTTTTTAGGGGTAGAAACAATAGATATAAATGAATTAAAGGCAGATACAAAATTGTTTCTTCTAAAGATAATAAACCCATGATATGCCTCTGGCATTGTTCCTTCTCAAACTCAGGACCATCCCCTCTCCCCCCCCCCGCCCCCAATGCAAGCACTTCCCCCTTCAGCTGCCAGGATGTATAAATGGTAAAAAATGAAAACTAATAACATAGACTGGAACTGATGGTCATAGTGTTCATGAACCAGTGAATATTAGTCAGTTTAGAAGGCTGCTAAATTCAGTATCAATAAATTCCACTTAAATGCTCCTGTGGCAAAACCTCTAGCTAAACTTGTGATTTAAGAAAACAAGACTACTTATAAATAAATTTAGCTGCTTGTGATATTGCAGCTTACACCTCTGAATGCTCTCCCAACACAACTCTTTATGAAAATTCAAAAGAACAGAATGGTAACTTGCGGCAAGCCACAGAAGAGGCCTTTAAGTGAAGATGAGCAGTGTTAACAATCATCCTCTGAGTAATCTCCAAGAGGGAGTAGAGCCACTTGAGGTCACTCCTTTTGGGAAACAAGGGTTCTTCACCAATCTCCAACATTTAGTAGTATCAAAGTTTATTGAAAGGGCTAATAGTAATCAGCCCAGAAAGTTCTTTGCTGCCCATTGCCAGCAAAACATCTGTTATCAGACAAGGATCTCCTCACTGAGATTTATCATCCACCAAGGACATTTTCCCTCTTAAGTGTCTAAATCACTTTTGAAAATGAGACTTGGGTGTTGCAACACTGAGCACATTTAAACACCTTTAAAAATCTGGGCCTTCATTTCAATCTACATGTTGAAAATTTCCAGAGGGGTAGCCGTGTTAGTCTGTGTATAGAAAAAATGAGAGTCCTATGGCATGATAGAGACTAACACATTTCTTTGGGCATAAGCTTTTGGGGGCTCCAACACACTGTCAGATGCCTCTGATGAAGTGGGTTGGAGCCCACAAAAGCTTATGCCCAAAGAAATGTATTAGTCTCTAATGTGCCACAGGATTCTTGTTGTTTTAGTCTACGGGTTGACTGTGCAGGAAGAGAAGTCATCAGTACGCTGCATGAATGATGTACTGCACCTCCATTGAGCCACGTGCAAGACCAAAGTCTCAGAATGCTTAGAAAACTTAGCTCGGGAGGTGGAATGAGAGCATTGTTATCAGTTAATATAGTAGTTAAGGGATAACAATATGAGGGGTTTGTGAAATAACAAGTGAAGTAATATTTTAAAAAGAATATCAGCAAACTAAATGTGTTGTCATGTGTTTCATAACTCTGGGTTACTTCTTTTTATGATGTTATTAGGACCTGGGTAAAATCCTGAGCCTTTTGAAGCCAGTGGGAATTTTGCTACTGTCTTCAGTAGAGCCAGGATTTATTTAGCCACATGAGTCATTCCACCTGTATTTTGTTGTAGTTATATGAATAAACTATATTTGTTCATTTGGAATTTTCATTTTTAACATGCAGGTTGCAGGGGGGAATATATCTTTAGTTCGCTATTTCCCATTTGCTTGTACTATGCCCTATAATTTGTATACACAAAATAGAAATTCACTTCCTAATAGAAAAGTAACAGCAGTAATCTTGCATTGATAGAGTTTGTTACTTTTTATAAGATATATATTATAGATCAGAGATTCTCAAACTGGGAATGGGGGATGAGAAGGCATGAGAAGCTTTATGGGGGGAAAAAATGTACTGCAAAACACATTTTACCCACAGCAATGAATAACTAGGAAAGCTGATTCCTCCAGACATATCAGGTCCTCAGATGGTCCTGTGCATTTGACTCTATAGGAGGGTTTGCATTTTGACAGATTTCTTTTAAGCTTGCATAGTATTATACAAAGTCATTGACATGCAGTTTGAACCATTTCTGTGATACAATGTGCACATTTGAATTGTAAGTATCAACGACAATCACAGTTCTACTTTACTCTTATTACAATGGATTGTTGGCTCTGTTTGAATCAATGTTTTACTGTTTTTAATATTTAGTGAGAGTTGCATGTTGATTTTTTGTTTTTGGTATATGTTCTTATCTGGCAGGGGCAGAAGGGGCATAAACTACTACAGACAGAACAAAGGGGGCACCATCAAATAAGTTTGAGAAATTAAGGACTTATTTTACCCATGTGCTTTGAACTGTTGTCCTAGATAATTAACACACTAAGCTACAGGTGTGTCAAGTAATCAAAGTATATTTTCTGATCTTTTAAAATTGTTCATTTGCATTCAATACTTTGCAAAGGCTCTCCCAAACATTACTATGATTTAGTAATGTTCCAGTGGTGGTAAACATGCTAGAGGCTATGAGGACTAAGGCCCCAATTCTTCAATTTATTACATATGAGTGGAACCACATTGAAATTAATGCTGCTCTGCAGAGAGCTGCTTGCAAGATTGTGGCCTAAATTGATATGCATCATTACACCATTCAACACATATTATAGAGCTTTTCTTTGGAGAAGACAGCAGCAGATGGTGCTCTGCTCGTTTAGGTGTTGATGTTCTCTTTCTTCTCATATGATGCAAAATGACTACTGCCATTTTTAGTGGAAAATATTAGGGGTGTGGTGTGGTCTCAAACTTCAATGAGAGTTATCACAAGCACCTTTGCTGTGCAGGGAGAAATGTGACAGTTGATATGAAAAATAGTTTAATTTGTAGCTGCACAAAGGGGTAGGACCACTACTGTTCAGAAAACAGCTGAAAATTATTTCCCTCCCACTCACCCACCCCCCAAAAAGCAAAGAATGTCTTTTTGTGTACAAAATTATGTAATTAAAAGGGGAATAAATTTTATTTGCCTTTAAACCTGTAGTAAAGTGTCTAGAAATTTACCCTTGTTTAAAAGATGTAAGAATGCTGTGTTTAGCATGAAAACGTGCATTAGCTGGTGGAAATGTTAATACTTGCTGTGGGGAAACAAGCAGCCAGTTAGTGAGACTCAGGAACATCATGTATGTAGTTCAGATGATAAACAGCCACAGGAAGTCTGAGACTGAATTAAATCTTTAGCTGAAGGCTGGATCATTCTGATAATGAAGAAAGGCTGAGGTAAACCTGACACCTCTGATGAATAATAAATGAAAAAATTGATAAGTGGGAACAATGGACATCAGGTGTGAAGGGAGGTTTGCATGGGGAACCCATATGTGTTGAAATTTTGAGGAAAAGCTGAGGATGGAGATAGACCAAATGTGGCCAAGTGAGGACACCTGGACAAGAAATGAGTGTGTTTTCCTGAAAGAGTCAGTAGGTTGCAACTGGAGTGAGCTTTCTGCAAACAGATTTGTCTGGATTGTTGGTCATTCAAAAACTATTTGTCATAGAGTACTGAGGGCACTACCCAACAGCCACGTGAGAAGAGAGAGAAGCAAGGCAGAAGTCAATTATCTTAGAGCATTGCTGTCCACATTTACCTGAATATGGATTTACAGCAACAGCAATGTCCACTGGGATGGGCCAATCAGTGGGCAGTAGGAAGCTGCCACTCAGGCACTGCAGGATATAATTCCTGCAGTAGCTTCACCGAGCCCCCCTCCTCCCAACGTAAACATGACCTCAGCTTCCAGTGGTCATATAAGTGTTGGCAGCACTGGGACCCCTATGTTACCACAATCTGGTCCTGATGGGTCTTACAGTTCTTTTTACTAATCAGAGAGCTGGCTAAACTCAAGCCTTCCTCCAGCCCATAAGACGTGAGCTACCCTTGTTAACTGGTAGCTGATGAAAGGTGATCGCTGTATGAAATATAACGTTTCCTCTGGCTGTTTCAGTGTCTGACTTCTCTCAGGGTATGTTGGTATTGGGTCAACTTAACGACAGTGCTCAGGGCCAGCTAGGTCTAGTCTAGCCAAATTTTTAGTTTTCCTCTGCTTTCTCCCTGCCTGCGCATGTGCTATTCAATTACTATTCTCCATAGAATTTGATGTCTCTCCTTATTTCCAGTTCCTAGTCTTAGTCTTGTTCTCATTTCCTTTCCAACAGCATGCACCTATGCCCACTCTCTGACACCTAAAATCCTCTTACCGAACTCCCCCATCTGTTGATGAAGTACACACAGTTACCACCTTTCACTGGTGGCACCTGAGGTACTCTCACTCCTCCTCTTGCACTTTCTCTGTACCTGCCAAGTATTGGACAACTTCACGTGTGAGGTTTTATGCAAAATATCTAATGAATGAATTTGTATATAACCATTAACTCCAGCTTTACAAGAAGTGTGTGTATAGATTTAGTGACTGAAAAACGCTAGCCTGTCGAACCAAGTCTTCTGTTTATCTACAAGCCAGCAGTAGGGCATATTCCCAATATACACTACACAGGCCTTCTACCTGAGCTGTCTGGGAAAGGGGAGGATTTCCTGCGAGGGTAACAGAGGTAGCATAATCTCCATGGCCTGTGCATTTCTTGGCCTCTCAGCTGAGTTTGCAGAAAGTAGTGTAAAGAGGGGTAATGAATTTATGATATGAGAACTGTACCTTAGACTTCTCTGCCTCTTAGGGAAAGACTATGAGGCTTTGATGAAAAATAGAGATTGTGAGTGGCTCAGAAATATCAACAGCAATCACTCGAAAAGAATGAGACCAAAACACACGATTTTGTAGTTACCACTCTAGTCTATCTTTCCCGAAGCCAAGAGGTACCTGAATAGGAAATTACTCCCCTCCTGTTCACTGTCATTGTAATCAAGAAATTTTACTTGTGTGGGCAAGTGTGACAGGGCTGCAAAATGTGTAACTTGTCAGATATGTTTCTTACACACTCACCATTTTCCCTCTCCCAAATCCATACTTGTATTACTGCTCCTTCCTTATTTTATGCTTCACCCCAACCCAAACACACAGGAAGGAAGCTTGCCAATGTGTGGATATTCTCTCCTAAACCCAAGACCTGGAGTGGACAAATTACTGCATGATCACCCTGGGCAGGCCTCAGATATATTCCATACATTAGATTATGTCCCTAACCAATGTTGTGCCTTTAAAACAGGATGAAGTCTCACTAGGCTTTCCGGGTTTGAGGGAGGCCTGAGTTCTTTATTTAGATTTCAACAAGTATTATAGTCATATCAGTTATTGCTGTTATAAGTATAAATCATCAATCAGTGTTTGTATATTGCACACTCTAAAGGTACAATTCAACAGGAGTGCAAAAGGTAAATGGTGATAGCTTCAGGCTGCTGCAAAAGATTTTCTTAGCATTGTAGTATTTGTGGAGTATTTTCTGGGTGGATCACAGGTGCATCATTTCTTGTGTTCCTGTCTAAGTCTCAAGCAGAACTTGAGAAATGCAAAAGAAGGTTTGCTTTTTGGTTTGAGTTCCTCACCATCACCACCACCACCACAGCTTTTGAGGAAGTGGGAAAAGGAACTGTTTTAAAATGAAATAGAGCCAGTGCTGAACGCAAAACAAAAGACTTACGAATGAGTATAAAGCATCGCTCTGCTCCATAAGCTCTTCTTCACCCAGCATTTCCCATTCTTTGTGCTATGCATACTTGCATAGTTGTGCTTTATTTCATATCTCCAGAGTAGGAACTTCCTTAGCATTTTGAGTTTTATTCACAATGATTGTATTGCTTACAGTGTTACCTATATTCCCTTAGAAACCACTTTGGACACATCTAATGCTATTTGACTGGTGCAAATTGTAGCTTAGATTGGAGTAATCAGTGAACTCTAGAGGCCTGGTTTTTAGAGATAAGTTAGTTGGAAATACAAGGATGCTCAGTAGTTTCTAAAAATCAGGCACTAGATGTTCAGAGTGATTATAGGAGGGGATTCTTAATCAGTTGTGCTGAACAACAAATATCAAGGACTTAGTTATCTGCTTGTGTAAATGGGCAAAATGCCATTGAAATCAATAGAGTTGCACCTATTTATATCAAAAGAGAATTTGGCCATTTACCTCTATAACCTACCAGCTGATTAAACTAGTGTATGGCTGATTTCACTTACACCAAAAGTAAATATCAAACAAGCCTCTCTCTCTGTGTGTGTGTGTGTGTGTGTATATATATATATATATATGTATATATATATATATATATGTATATATATATATATATATATAAAGGATGGCAAAACATAGCCTATCTGAATGCATGGATAGAGGATATGAATGTGCTTTGATTTAGCTAGAACATTGAAAATTTTGTGCATCTGATGGAGGAGCATCTTATATAAGCAACCATACTCACATTTTCCCTACATCCCTCCTCCCCCACCCCAAAGTGTCATGATTTGTCAGCTTGCTATCTGGTCACCCTACTTAGCCCCAGTGAGTGCCAAGAGCCAGGCAGACATGTGGCTACAGGAGAGGTTATTTTACTGTGGGTGGCAGGAAAGGGAGAGGCTGCAAATGCTCTAGATACAGAGATATAAAAAGTTACAGCTCAAAGTGAACAATAGTGGTTCTTGTTTGAGCCTCTGGAGCAGTCCAGTTGAGAGTCAGGGCTCTTCGGCCCTAATGCCTGAGGTACCCTCTCCAGTCCAAGCAAATAGATGCTTTCAGGTCGCCAGCCTCGACTTAATCTCTCTCTTTGAGACACTTCTGTCCTGGCTCCCTTCTAGCTGCCATTGCTCCATCATAAGTTCCATACAGACCTGCACCCATCTGCAATGTCCACCACTAAGAGCCTTTCCACAGGTGGTTCTGCATATGGTTCCCATGGCAATCTTTTCTGCCTCCAAGTTCTGCAGCTCCTGGCTAGCCATGTGGCCTCTGCATCTAGCTTACCTGTAGCTCCTGCCTTGCTAGGTAGCTGCTATTTTCCAAACTGAGCCTGGGCACTTCCTGATTCAGGAGAAAGGGGATGTGCAGTGGGGACAGGCTGATGGTAGTTGCAGTCCTCTGCTTAGCTTAGATCATCTTAGATCATCACATTATCATTGTTACCCTTGTGATCCCACCTCCTTTCTTCTGTCTCCTGTTCTTTGTTAAATCTACTTTTAATGTCATGATTTATTTTTTTTAAAACTGTATTGTAATTTCTTTACAACAGAGACCTTGGTTGAAAATTTTAGGCTGACTGAAATCTATTGTGAATTTTCCATTGACTTCAGAGGGCTGAAAATTTTACCCCATGTTTTACTATACATTTATACAATACATGGCACAATGGTGTCATAGTCCTGAGAGTGGCCTCTAGGTATTGCTGTAATGCAAGGAATGATAATATGTAACATTGTGGATTCTTAAAATCCCTTGTAGAATGCACCACATAAAGTATTAGCCTAGACTTCCCTTTTTTTTTTTTTTGTTTGCAATGTTGTAATTTGCAACATCAATATTATTTCAGGGTGTTGGTCGTTAATGAGTATGTCAAGATATGGAAATGAATTATGTCCTTTTAATAATGTAATGCAGCTCTAACTTGTAGATCTGCATTTTCTTTTTTAGCCTGCGTCATTTAACTCCCAGTAAGAATATGCTGATCAGAGATAAGTAATTTTGATTAATGAACATTTTAAAAATAACTGTATTCTGTAATTTGCATTGCAGCCCTCATATTCTTCCTAGTTTCAACAGTACTGGGGTTCTTTTTTTTTTTTAATTCCATTGCGAAATATTTTCTATAGCAGTTGTTAGCAAGGGTGAAATTGTTAGAAATAGCCTGCAATGTGGATTGGCACAGAGATAGCAGAATCCCATCAGAGGGTCCTAAGGATAAAATGCCTAGATTATCACCAGAGACAAACGTCTCTAAAGTAAATCCCTTTTGTAGTGCCAGAGGAAATTTAGCCCTGTTATACCCCTTTGAAGGCCTTTTGTATGCACCCACCCTTGCAAGAGAACTCTGATCTACTGCCCTGTTTTGGTCCCTTGGAAAGCTTCCATTTCCTCCACTTCTTTTAGCAATGGGGTCCTGCCGTCCAACCCCTCTCCAGCTAGGTTACTGCATCTTCATTGCCAACCATGTTGCTTAGCAAGCCTGCCAGATATGTCCTGCAAGAGCTCTCCTTCAAGAGCCTGTGAACAGTAGCAGTATGCAGTGAAATAACCTCTCCAAAATAAATAAAGAAAGAAAGAATGATTTATTTTGCCAAAAAAAGACATACAGTGCTTATAGAAATGGATTTAAATAAGAGACTTGCATGCATATTGCCTTTCCCAAACCGGGAATTCTGCTCACCTCCCTGAGTGAACATGAGAGACGACATGGCTGAGGGAGAGTTGGTCCAACTGCTGGTGAGAGAGACAAGCTCTTGAGCTTCTTCAGGTCTGAGAAAAGTACTTTGAGTGTCACAGCAAAATGGAAGGTGGTGCAGATTGTTTAGCAGGTATTCTGAGAGACCATTACAGGTAAAGAGACCTGTTAACACCTCTGTGCTCAGGGAAAGTCTGGTCTCCAAACTGAGCTCAGAAGTCTGAACGGCAATGAAACAGCTCCTCAGCCTAAGCCCAGCGACCCCCAGGTGACTGGCACAGGCCAGCTGTGGGTTATTCTTGTCTGTGTAGACAGGCCCTCTCTCACCAACAGAAGCTGGTCCAACACAAGATATCACCTCACCCGCCTTGTGACTCTGATATCGTGGGACCGATGTGACTACAACTACATCAGGAAAAGGTCACTCGGTCTGTGTATCCACCATTCTCTTAGGGACCAAGTTACAGCCTGTTTGCTGCAGACCCTAACTATCAGTCAGTGTCCAGGTTAGCCTGCAGCGTGATCACTCCTCCTTCTGTGTCTCTGGGTGTGTCTACACAGCAGTCAGGGAGGTGTAGGCATCCCCAAGCTAGAGCTAACTTGCTAAATACAGCTGTGTAGCACAGGCAGCGGCATGGACTAGACACCCACGTGCATATGTAGGGTCCCAAGCAGGATTGTACTGAAGTGGCTAGACTGTGCTGCCTTGGCTACATGACTATTTTCAGCAAACTAGCTGGTAAACTAACCACTTCCCTTCTCTCTCTTTCTCAGGGGACCTTTTAACAGATCAATGCCTTTTGATCTCTCTCCTCTGCCTGGGCTAAACAACCTTATAGCCAGGGTTGAGGCTGAGGAGTCCCTTTTCACAGCTATAAACCTAGCTATTATGCTGGAGAAGATGAGCCTTATCTAGATTATTTTACCTTCCCTGCCTGGTATCTTTTAACTCCTTTTGATCTAATTTTGCGCATTCGGGCATGGTAATATCACCTCAATACAAAAGGGCATATTGAATTTATCAAAAATAATACAAATAGTTCTCCACACACCTGTTGATGTAAACATTGACTTGCGTGTGCTTTGGACTGGCCCCAGGTCAGTTCTCTTGTGCAGAGCAGTGAGGCTGGACTGTCCCTCCTGTTCATTTTGTAGCATCGCTGGTAGTACTAGAGACGCCAGTATTGTGCATAGAGAGTGGGATTTTACCTGACCCATACACATAGACACAAGAAATAACTAGAGAATCCCTTTGCCCCTTTGCACTTATACCAATCTCTTCTTCACCTGAGCAAAAGCTAGGCACAGTCAACCTATAATGTAATGAAGAAGAAGAAAATCTTTCAAATGTGTGGTTGTGGGTAGCAGCAGTAGAAAATGTCATTTGACTTGTTTCAGGGAAATAAGATGTGAAGAATTGATTGAGTAATCAATTTAATAATGAACAGAATTTCAAATAGAGAAATAATTAGTTGCCACAGCCTTGGGGCACAGTTCACTATAGTTTTATATGCTGTCTATATAGCCTTTCAGCTCAAAAACAGGGAAATGTTGATGTAAAATGGTTCATAGGCGATAGCTGTGCACACTTTTCTCATATTAATAACGTCTTTAACCACCATTTGAAACCTTATATGCATTCTCAAAGTGCACTAATCAAAAAGGGCTAGATGTACAAATAGATTATCAGAAAATATATTTTTGGTTTAACCAATATGATCTAATTTATCCTAATGTGATATTTCAGAATATATTATAATGTAAATTAATATAGAATGCCAAGCACTACATAATAGAAAAGTGAGGATAAGAATAAGGCATAAAAGTGAACAAGTTTGGCCTGTTAGGTTGTTGAATGCTGTCAATTGGATAAGCTGGGGATTTTGATTTTTTTTTTTTTTTTCCTTCACAATAATGGACTTTGAGGTTTTTTGCTGACTTGAATAAGAGCAGGATCTTGCCTTTTGGAAAGAAGTTTCCATTCTTTATTCACACCCAATCTAAATACCTTAGTTTGGTGTATGAATGGGTTTTAATTAAATGTTCGGTGCTCTCATTCACACAAAAAATGTTGAGGGAGAATTCAAAATCAAATATGTTGTGCTTCACCAAGTACTTTCTATTATGCATGGAGAACAGAATCTCAGCTGGGTATAAGTCTGGATTGATCCTTCTGTTCTTATTAGTGTCAATTTTGTCAGACCTAAATTTTTGAAAACGACATTTCAGAAATAATCTATCATTTCCATAAAGCAGATGGAAATGAAATTTATGTCCAAAGTGCAATAACAAAGAAAGAGAGGCTGCACTGATGACAATAAAACAATATTGGCATGTTGGGGTAAACGTTAAAGTGCAGGAAGGTCTATTTTGGCGACAAGAGGATTCCTGATCGTCTCATAGCCAAAATTAGACCAAAGTAACTTAAGAGTATAACAATGTTTTCCTGCCACTTTGCTGTAAAATTAGCCATTCTACTAACTTAATAAACGATTATATGTTTTTATTTTCTCAGTAAAATATTTTTAAAAAATCCTTCTTCCCTTACATAATTCATGGTGACTCAGCCGTGTGTGTGTGTGTGTGTGTGTGTGTGTGTGTGTGTGTGTGTGTGTG
>ML686202.1:1456640-1527020 GCA_007922175.1 Pelusios castaneus | reverse complement strand
GTGTGTGTGTGTGTGTGTGTGTGTGTGTGTGTGTGTGTGTGTGTGTGAGAATTAAACACAATATTATTCAAATGTGTTATTTTATATTTTCCAAAGTCAAATGAATTTCTATGTGCTAGTGGCACAGCAAGTTTTTTTTTTACTGGTGCTAGATAGACACTTTTAAGACTCTGCTGATTACTGTTTGTTTAACAATATGGATTTTAGTTTGCACTCCCAATCCTGCTTTGCTATTATGTCTTTTGATGAGCCTTGTTATAGACTGTTTCAGCAGGTGCCTATCCATTTGCCACCTGCCCTGGTGCACTGAATAATTCTGCAATTTAGCTAATGCATTTTAATTATTTAGGTGACAATTTACCTTGTATGGGTAGGCTGAATATATAAATTGCCTAAGGACTGGGGAAAAAGAGAGAGAGAGAGAAGAAAAAAAAATCCATCGTGCCTTAACTGGTTTGTAGACTAAGTGCACGATCTAGGGTAAAAGACAATAACTAAACTAAAGACAAAAGAAAGAGGAATGCACTGTTCTCATGGTCACACCTATGCTTCCCCCTGCCTTTATTTATTCACTGTTCGATAGTCAGTAAGTGTATATTATATCGTTTGATGTACTCAGTGGAAAAATTGCATTTGTCTCTCTCTGCTTCTATATCAATATACAAAACATAGTATGTTACGAGTGTGTGTAATGGTGCCAGTTCACAAGGTCAGGGATGATTTTCATGATAAATAATGCACAGTTTAGAAAGTTACCAAGACTTGTCTGCTTTATATTGGAAAATTGTCTTTCAGTTCCAGACAAGAATTCTCTTGATTGATTCAGTAAATGAACTATGTATTAGATGTAGCCAAGGAAGAGGAATTAGAAATATTTCACTTTATCAAATAGTAAAAGTCTATGCCACAAAAACCCCTGCATAATCATTCATTTTACGTACACCATCAAACTTTTTAAAATAAAAAAAGGTAACGTATCTGGTATAACTATCAATGCTACCTACCCTAACGATTAAAAATCTGACCTAATTTTGAGTTTTAAATATATGTGGTTTTACTGTAAAAACAAACAGAACAAAAAAAAGAGACTGAATAAGTACAAACACTGTAACTTTCTTCTGATTTACTTGTTGTATTTCCCTGTTCCCTGTATGGCAGTTATCTCCCAGTAGGACTAGCAGCAGCAATAACACTCTGAAGTCAGTAGATGGCTGTAGAAAAGTATGTTCAACACTCTGGTGTTAGAGTAATAAGATTGGGGAAGGCCTTGACCTGACTGGATGCTGCTTTTATCTGAAGTACATTTAAAGAGATAAAGGGGAAGCAGGGTGCAGTACATGATCCTTTCTTTTCCTTAGGAGCTTTGCATTGAGTTTTAAAAAAAAATTTCTGAAGTACAGGATTTGTGAACTGGGTCCTTGAGCAAGGAAATGTAATGGCTTAAGTGTCACTGGAGTCACCTGCTTTACACTGATGATTTTTTTCCGTCAAGACGTCTTAGAATTCCTGCTATAAATTCCTACTGAGGGGGCTTCTATACACCCCGTAGCAGCTATCAGGAAGTGGTGTATCCCCATTTATTTATTTATTTGTTTGTTTGTTTTTCCGCTTTCACGGACCTGCTCATTAAACAGACACACCAAGAATTGTTACCTAAGCAAGCCTGACAGTAAAGAAAGGACAGGCAGAGTTAGGGAGGAAAAGGGAAGAAAAAAGACAGCCTGAAGCAAGTCACTTCACACGCAGAAAGAGCCACTGAACGAATACTATTCTCATAAACAAACAAAATAATCTTGTTTAAGAAGAGAACTGTGAGGACTTGACAGAAAAAGGCAAGATTTTCTATCCACTGGTTTCAGTTTTCCTTCCAGACATACTTGGTGAAGTAAGGAGACTTCTCTTTGCTGACAGAGCCCTTGATTTCTCTTTCAAGATGATGATGTATTTGTGGGTAGGTAGTGTCTCTCTCCATGTCAATCTTTTTATTAATAAATTGACTTTGGGACTATAGATTTTAGTATACAGTAACAGCATATTTTGTAATATGTAAAGGTGCCTATACTGCAAGATAGCTTAGCACAGCCAGTGTATAGTACATGTGGTTACATTACCAATGGGAGTTTAAACAAACTGGTTCATTAACGTTAAACTGCAATTTTATTTTCAGGATTTGGAGAGTGTTTGGTAGTGCACTGCTTTCTTTTTGATGCCTTAAAAACGTTACAATTGTATCTCTGTGATTTACTGTGTGGTTTAGTCATAAAATGAATGCTGCATCACTTGTGGATGTACAGAATTTGCTTTCTTTATCAAGAATGTATCAGTCGTGTGATTTTAAACTTCAAAATTATGCTACTAGATCTGTGTGTGTGTAGTCGTACTACAATTAGTTGTTGTAACAACGTTTCGTAGCCTTTCAAATATGTGATGATTAACAGGTATAAATGCAGAAATATCTTAATATGCACTTATTCTAGTCCTTTTACATTCAGCACTCTTCTGATATATTTCTAGCAAAATCTATTCACCTGAGGAATTAAAATATAAGGTTCTTCTGTTCCATATACATTTCCAATTAGTGAATGTATTAACCTTTTAGTTGATCTGGCTACATATGCAAACATCTTTTAAAAATTCCACAAAGTGATCAGTGAACGAGTATGCATAATTTAAAAGCATTTCTCAGTTCTTCTTCGAAGAGTGTACATTTTCTTGGGAAATACTTAAAACTAATCTCATTTGACAATCCATTTTTATTTTAAATGTATTTCCTGCTAAACATAAAATATAAATAGAGACATGGGCTGGCTACTAATCTGGGCCACCCGTTCAAAATGGGCTACACACAGGTTATCCTCCTTAGAGATATGATCAGTCAATCACTACTTTTCTTTTAAACTGCTTGTGGGTCATGTTGTAAATCCTTTGTTACAGGTTCTTCTAATTTCTGTCGACCTGGTAATGTGTTGTAATAACTTTTTTGTTAGATAGACAAAAGGCACCGTAAGCAGACTGGTATGCTACTTATTTCTGTTCTTTGACCTGTGTTATCATTTCAAGAGCTGCTCCAATCAGTGAGTCTTATGATTTTGACTGTCTTTTTACAGCATTCTGTAGTACAGTACATCTATTTAGTTTTCACAAGCAGTATCTAGTCATGTATTTCAACAGCAAGATGCACCACAGATTACTGCCTGTTCATTCTTTTACCCATTACCATGATTTTGTTTTATTTTAACTGTATAATCACCCAAAGATATCAATCTTTATAAGTTAAAGCCAAATGTCTATTTTTCCTACACAGCTTTATACTTTTGCATTGATAATTGACATAAATCATATGAAGGGGATTCTAAAACACAGAGTAACTATTTGAATTCAATTTTTTATGGGATGAGAAATAAAAATGATAGGACTTGGGTTATTCTATATTTTTGTTACACTTATTCAAAACATTTAATAGGAAATAATATTAATATAGTTGAGGGCTGATTTTTTAAAACTCTTGTTAATTAGAATACTCATTTCTCTAATTTTTAATTAAAAGTAATATTCTGTCTTTTATCTTATTTATGAACTTTTCTAGCTATGGCTGTAAGTCATGTGTGTTCTATCCCAAAGCATGCGAGTAAGCGTTTTCTGTTGGTATACCCCCATAGGTTCTCAAAGCTTACTGACCTTCTTTCTTAGTAATTAATCTTTGACCTATAAAAGCTTAGTTCTTGAAAGTCTATTTTCTTCTTTTTGACTTTTTAATGGCACTTCATATTTTTATTAGCAACACACACACACACACACACACACACACACACACACACACACACACACACACACATATTTAAATCATACTACTGGATAAAAATAGTTAGTTAGAGGTATGCTGAAAAGTAAGGGATTTTAGTATAGTTGGATGGTACAGGTTCCTTATGTTCTGAAAACAAGCAAAAATCTTAGTATATTTTAGTTTTTCTGTAAGTGTAAGAATTGTGTACCTAAAATGTATTGATATGTGAAAGGGGCCTGGGTGTTATACTGTTAGTAAACAATGAGCTTTTGACACTCAGCAACATATGAAAGGAGATCTCTGGGCCCCTACTTCAACTTTTAATGCCATGATATAATAGCTAATCTATAATATTAGTATATTTTCAAGTAAAGATCTTATGTGAAAAAGTGCATTTTAAAGAGATATACAATATATTTATTCTCCTTCTCTGATCAATGTAGATATGGTCCAAATTATCTACCACTTTATTGAACAGTTCTACTAAATTGTTTCATTCATGCAGGATTAAAGAAAATGCATTTCCAGCTGTTTCACATTCTATATTGTTTTACTAATTAGTACCATGGAAACATTGCTTTCAGTTATAGTATTGACAATTTGAAGGTCTCTTTATAGTGAGCAAACTGTGAATGTGTTAAGTTAATGAAATCAAACAAAAGTGGCTTAGTGAACAGCAAAGATTTTTTTTTTTTTCAAACAGTATATTAAGACTTCTAAAAGTGAAGTTGCTGCCTATGATATGGTGGATTTACGGTCCTACAGAAATAAATGCTCTGATTCTCTAGGGCATAAGCACCCCAGCAATTTTCCCACCTGAAGGTGAAAGGAACACTCAGCTGAAGAGAATGAAACTCTGCTGAGATAGGTTTTACAAGTGTGGCATTGTACAGCTGTGCTGTAGGAAACTGACAACATCTATCATCCAATTTCATATAGACTATATAGACTATCGGACTTCAAACAATACTTTCACTATTCACTTGGATTGTATTACAACCAGCACCTAAAGTTGAAAGGATTTGCACACTTTTGACTCAAATCGTGAGCCCCCACAGCAACACAATGCACATTTTATTATTCAGTAGGAAGATTGCTTGCACTGATGATGCAAGGCTTTCCTGACAAGCTGTGATACAAGCATCACAATCCTGTACTACTAACACTTGATGGATATGTTGTAATGGAACATGAAATAAAGATTTTCTCATTTCCTCAAATATAATTGATTAGCGTAAGGGCTTTGACCTAGAAGGCTAAGAGAAGGTTGTTCACAGTAACACAGTATAGCTTTGGCTTATTGATTGGAAGTTGAAACATATAGGGTATGTCTACTCTGTAGTTGGAAGTATAGTTTCCTGATTGGGTAGACTCATACCTGTTAGCTCTTATTGAAGTAGCATGCTAAAAAGAGTAGTTCTATCTCCCAAGTATAATACTATCTGAAACCCTAGCGACATATTCTGGGAGGATAACCCACCTCTACGCTCAAGGCTACCTTGCTATTTTTAGCTTGTAATCTTGGTCAGAGCTGCTCCAGGGTAGGCATCCCCTTAATATCAGTGAGTTTGGGACATTTTTGACCTGATCAGTGGGCACTTTGCGTAAGATGGTTAGCTCCTCAGAGGAGATGATGTTTTTATGCCCACTTTGCCTTTCATATCTCATAACTAAGCATAGTTTGTGATGCCACAAAGAAATGCATTGTTTTCTTCCCCAACAAACCACCCCCTGATATAATATGAATTTTTCTTTCAAGTAATTTGAATTATGACATTTCCTCTTAGACATCACACTAATGATCAGCTCGTATGTTTTGAATCAGAAGATCAGTGCTAGAGCCAAAATGCCCAATTACATATAATATTATAGTGTTATAAGAAATTGGGGGTAAAGTAATTTGAATATGCCTTTTCAGAGATGTCAATGCCCAACTTTTACATCATGTTTTGTTTTCTGTGAACACTCTCGGCTAAGGTCACTTTAAATATACTGTGACTGACTTTTTAAAAAGCTCTTGGTCACTAGTCTGTTTTCTCAAATACATCCTAATCTGTGGCTCCTTTGCATAATACCATTATATGGATTGTTTTTTATGCAGCCTTTTATAGAAATATTTTGTATTCATTTAGAGGAGATTTTCACTTGAAACTGTGGAGAAATACTTGATCAAATAAGTCAGATCTGAAAGCATGGCAGCAAATTAAATTTGTTTTTGCCCAAACCTGGAGTGCACAGACATGGAGGAACAAATTGAAAAATGTATATGCAATAGCAACAAGATAATTTCTTGTAGCAATAGCACATTGTTTTGACAACTCTGAAACATAAAGCTTTCAGGTCAAGTAGAGAGAATTGTATGTTGCACTTCAATTTATTAGCAGAACATAGCTCAGGTGAACATTCAGGGGAAAGATTGAAGGTAGTGAAGAGCAGTAGCACGAGGGTGTCTCAGAAATTTGATTTTAGTCATTTTAAACTGGTTGACAGCATTTTCTGTGATTTCAGCTGGGGAGATTGCATAGAATTGATTAATGTTGTGAGGATTTTCTTATTAAGAGACATCTTACTAAGTTTCGCTGTAGGACTTAGTGTGAGTTTACCATATTCAGATGCATACAGTGATACTTTTTTCAACTTTAACAATAGTCTTCCTGGTTTTTATGTACTGTCACAGTTCCAGGCACACGGTATGCGTTTTTATATGAATTAGGAAAGTATTGTATTCAAAACGTAGCATGTGTTTTTTCTGCAATAGATAAGTGCTACAATATAAATTTTTGAGAGAATCATTTTAAGATTACTTTCATATGAAGGAAACAAAACATCAAGCTTATGTGAATAGTATTAAAAATTATCCCTGGAAATCTTAAATCTACAGTAAGCAGGGACAAGTAGAAATTATAATTATAATTTTTTCATGTCATAAGATATCTAAATATACATGGATATGGGGAATCTAATTTTCATATTTTGGGAAAACTTTTATGAAGATTTCACTGAATGTGCAATGGTTGCACTGAAAGAGGCATTTTTCACTGAGCCTATCTATACAGAACTTTCCCAGTAATGTAACAGGTTAATAGACAAAAGAAGGGTATAAGAATTTCAGTTGTGTAAAAGTCATTTGTCCACCTGAATGTGTTCTATTTCCAAGTTTTCTTTTCAAGAAACAATTGTGCAGAAACAATGTTTCTCTGTCTCTACACACAGGACAATACCCGATGTTTCCTTGTGATATCAGAATATCTCTGGATGTAAAATGCAACTAATAAACTCTTCCCCATTGTGTACAATACCCTACAAAGTTGGTTTGAAGAAATATTTCAGACCTTTAAGTGTCTGTCTTGCTTTCAAACATTTGAGCCCAGATATTTAGAAGAATAATTGACATCACTTTCATGCTATGCCTGAACCTATCTAATGTTTTTTGGATTTTTGGCACACGAGTTCACCTGAAAATTCATCCGTTTCTGAAAAAAAGTATACATTTATTTATATATTTGTTTATTCTTTCTTTTCTTTGGGCTTGAACTTATTTAAATTACCGAAGCTTTTAATTTAATTTTTATTTTTTTTGTCAGAGAGACTACCATGGCCCAGACTTTGTTCCACCTCTGCATTCAGAACTCTCCCATCATGCATCAATTACAGTTAATTTATCTCCAAGGCACTGTTTTGCATTTCTCTTTTGAAGAGAAATCTGGAGGCCTCTTTGCCAGTCTAGGGATGCTCATGGGAGGAGTATTTGGGTTGGGACTGGATGAGATGAGGAGGAGTGGGCAGGATGATAGATGCCCATTGTTCCTTGCCCTCAGTGAGGACAAAGCATTTGGTTGCAGAGGACTAACAGGAGTGTGGGGAGATATTGGCCTTTAAAAGGGCCATCTCCAGGCCAGTCACATTTATGGGAGGTTTTCCTGTACTAGGCTTGAACCTGCCAGTGTCACGACACATAGCATACACATTTATTGTCTTGATCTTCCACTGACCCCATGGGATCTACAGAGCTTGAGAAGGAGTCCTATAGATATTGTGGTGGTGGTCATGAGAGCCTCATGACAGGAATTTGTGAAGAGCTCTTTGTAGACTTCCTTCCTTGGGAATCTGGTTTCTTTCAACGTGACTAACAGTCATGAAACTGATTCTCTTTTAGGTTTTTCTTTATGCACAAAGCACCCACCTTACTTGATTTCCCTTTAATCTCCTTGGGATTTGGGATTCTCTGACTGTCCAAACTACTAGGAGGATAAAGTTTCCAAGTTATAGAAGATCCAGGAATCTCATGCCTTCAGTAGCTTCTGCATCTCTTCCCCCCCCCCCCCCCCCACGTCATTTTCTGTCTCCAAACAATTCCTGACTTCTAAGAGAGGGGCTGCTTGTCTTCCAAACAGGAGCCACCATGACCAGCTCCGGTGTAAAACAATACACCCCATCTTAACTTTGAAAAAAATACTTAATGTAACATGTTAAATATGATTCTAGAATCTGAATAGTACATCACAACATGTCCTTAAGGAATGGTAAAATGTATCATTTCTCTAATCTATAGCACTATGGCTATGTCTACACTTACTAAAGCTAGTTCAAATTAGTTAATTCGAACTAATTCGAACTAATTTTAGTTAGTTCGAACTAAATTTTGCTAGTTTGAATTAAGTTAATTCGAACTAAGCAAGTGCCATTCACAGCACTTGCTTAGTTCGAATTAGCGAATTGCATTGAGGTTAATGTGCCAGTTAGTTCGAACTAAGCAATTAGTTTGAACTAACATGACCACATTGGTTAATTCGAACTAACTAGTTTGAATTAACCCTTAGTTTGAATAGCATATTCAAATTTATTAGTTCAAATTAAGGAAGCCCTTAATTCAAACTAATGAAAGCCTAGTGTAGCCATAGCTTAAGTTAGTTCGAATTAAGCTTCCTTAATTCGAACTAATTTGCTAGTGTAGACTTAGCCAATAGTAGTAAGTTAGCCGTATAAATTTACTTTGGCCTGAAACTTGGTATATAAAAAAATCTTATTTGGGGTTGATCTTTACCTGTCCTGCTGCCTATCTTGGCTCCTCATGTGGTAAACAGTGTTCCTTAACTTTAGTTTTTTGTAATGTTTATATAATACAGTGAACTACTCTGGAAAGGTTTTTTAAATTTTATTTTTACTTTGTATGTCAGTGTTTCTCAAATATCATTACAGGATTTCAAGGAAGAATAAAATATGCCAACATGTTTATGAATCATGAGATTTAACAGAGACCAAAGTAGATCTTATTATTGATGTGTTCACTGCTTCATTAAATTCCCCTTAAGGTTTGCAGCACGGATATGGATCATTTGCAATAATAATTATGCAGTGATCGATTGATTGTGTCTGACATTGTACTTGTCACCTTGAAATGTAAAATCCATTCATTTTCAACAGTGTGACTATTTTTCTCTAATCTTGCACACCAGCATGCAATAGTTTTCTTTATGGAGAGTGTGCAGTTTATAAAGTTGGGAGAGTTGGCATTAACCTTTTGCTAAAAATGAAGTGTCACTTGCCATTTTACAAAAATGAAAATCATTGAGCCAGCAATTTTTTGAGATTAAAAAACAGTCTAATTCCAAAAGGATTTTTCAAACCAAAATGCATGTATTTCAATTGAGTGCTAGATGTATATTACAAATGTTAGTTTTCTGATATGTCTCCATTTGAGAGAAAGCATGAGAATCATGGCTGATGAAATTTCAAGTTTGAAATCCTTTCTGCTTTTAAAACTGGTTTCTCTTTTATTAGAGATCTACATTTTTTTTCTTCTCCCCTCTCTGTCCCTGCCAAGAATTTATTTCTTGATATCACTGACAGTAATATTTCAGCTGAAAAATCAACATGCAGTGTTTTAGCTTTAATCATTTTCTAAGCTATATACTATATACTTCGTGTTCTGAATGGTGTAATTCATTCATGCCTATCCAATCTTATCTTTCTTTTAGAATTCATTCAGTAAGAGGCTGAGAAATTATCTTGCTGGATCTGTTTGCTTTTGACTTTGAGAACTTTGGAAGTGAAATTTAAGAATATTGCTTTCCAGCACTAGGGAAGTGGTTAGTAGCAGGGTCTAAGAAAAAATAAAATTTATTCTACACTAATTATTCCATTGTAAACATCCCTGGACACGTCACTGTGGACCATACATGGCACTTGACCTCTGTGCAGAATCCACCAGATGTTAATGGGAGCAGATAGGTGGAGTTATGGCAAATATATCCCTATTACTAGTGAAATTTGACTTTTTTTCCAGGCTGTCTTATCAAAAATTAAAAAGCCAAATTTAGGCTACTAGCTTGGGCCTGAGAATCACTGCCAGGCTGCATTCAGGATGAGTAAGGTATGTCTACATTTCATTCGGGAGGTATGATTCCCAGCTCACAATATCTCTGCTTGAGCTATTGCCTCAAAATAGCAATGTGGCCATGTCTCCTCGGGCTAAACTCCTCATGCACAATCCTGCCTAACGTATTCAGGCAGCTAACATGAGGCACCCCCTGTGCAGCCACAGATACTTTGCTGTTTGTTAGGCATTAACTCGAGCAGCCCTTGCATGGCTACATGTGTGTGAGCTAGGAATCGCATCTCCCAGTTCAAATGTAGACACATCCTTGACCTATAAAATTCCTTAAATGACTTTTAGTAGTTCGATAGGATCAAAAATATTCCTTTAAGTAAAACATTTTTGTTACATCTTAACAGTGGGTGCATCGTTGGAGGAAATGTCATGTGTTGATGGTGGACAGATATTTTACTATATAAATACTAAAACAACCTATCTGGAGAGACACCACACTGCCACAAGACTTTCTAGTATCAATGTGATAAAAAAATTGCCCTATTACTTTAAAAAGTAAACTTTTACATATTTGTAAGTCAGGCACGTGCACTATCTCAGGCCTATGATGATCAGTTAAAAACTGTGCCATATGCCACGTGGCATGAAAGTTGTGCAAGCAGTACATTTTTTCAGCTGAGGTCTAGGTAGAGTTGTGGGGCTTGGCAGTGAAATGTACCTGATTTCCCCACTCAGGCCTTCCTGTGCATTTTGTCCTCCCATACTCCCTTTACTGTAATCACTCTATTATGGACTGAAATTTGTCATAAAATGTCCCAGGTCAGAAGTGATATTTTTCAGGAGTAATTGTACCCTTTTAGAGATACACACATAGATTCTTCTGTGGAGTTAACTGGGAGGAATTGTGTTTGTACATCACCTAGCACAGTGGGATCCTGGTCCATGACTAGGGCTCCTAGGGTACGTCTACACTGAAGCCTTAGGTCGACTTAAGGAGGGTTAAGTCGACCTAAAGAACCCTGTTTCCACATTGGGTTCTTATTAAGTCAACTTAAGCGCTTCCTTAAGTTGACTTAATAACACCACCTCTGAAGGTCGACTTAATGCTTAAGTCGACCTTATTAAGTCAACTTAAGCCAATATAGATGGGGGATAGCCCTTAAATTGAGCTAATTGGCCTCCAATATTAATTTGCTAAGTTAATTAATTAATTGACCAATTAAATATTAATTTACTATGGGTCAGACTGGAGAGAAGAAGAGATGTGGCCATCAGGCTGGGGAGAGCCACGGCCAGGGTGATCGGGCTGGGAAGAGCTGCAGCTGGGGAGATCGGGCTGGGGAGAAGGGGAGAGCTGGTAAACTCCACGAAGGCTCATGTTCGCTTTATTGTTTTAGGATGCCTCTGATTGAAAAAGCAATTAAATGTTAGTGCCGTATAGAAGTCTGGTGCACCTTTCTGTATTCATTTCATAAATGACTCTGAATAACTTTTTCAGGGATGGAGAAGAATGAGAATGTTTTGCTGCATTTATTCTCTTTTGCTGATTTTAGTAGTTTGTGCTACTCTGAAATACAAACAGAAAAAAAAAAACTATTTCTCATTAATATACACAAATTCTAATCAGTAGTAGCTCACCATTTGCAAGTAACCGTATCAACTTGCTTGACTAATGCCTTGCACATCCTAACTGGATTCTAGTAATCTGTGATTGAGCTTCGACTGCTCTAGACCTCACTTTTGTGAGCGCTAGATGCAATTGCCAGACTGGTCTGAACAAGTCCAAACTCTGTTGCATTGTACAGCACACACAAATAAATGGAAGCGAAGCAGTGGAGGCAACACATTGTAACCTCCAGAGTTTCAACAAACAAGGGAAGAGAAGTCTATAGTGTCACTAAAAAAAAAAACAACCCTGTAATCCTGAAATGATGTTACAGATAGTTGTTGGACTCTTCTCTGACAGCATTAGCCTCAGATTTCTATGCAAAACCTGGGACTGCCTAGAAGGGAAAGAATACATTGATATTGAGTAGTATGATGTGCCATTCATTAAAATATTGTGCAGAACACAGAAGTTACAATAACAGTAATATTACCGTGCAATAAGAAAAGGTGAGGAAACCACAGTGCAAGAGTGGAGGTAAGGAGAGGTGTAAAGAGTGAGTACTAAAGAGTCCCAGTTTGGGGAATTGGTTAATTTCTCTTGTAGGCTGCACAGAGGAGGTCTGCTTTTTAAAGTGTGAGGGCAAGCTCCACGAGGAAGATTGGATGTCTAGTCTAGATGGCCAGTGTAGCAACAGCGAAGGGTCACTCTCCCACAAGGGAGAGGAAAGAGTCTGAAATTTAACGGGAAGCTAATTTAGTCAGTACCATGTATGGATAAATGGGGGCCATGGCTATCAAGGCCTTCGAAGACTAGGAGAACAATTTAATAGTAGATGTGGGAAGGGATCTCTTCCATTTTCTGTAGTCGCCATTCATTTGGAATCATTGTATTTGAATGATCTGGTGAGAAAATCAGCCTGAAATGTTTGTGTAAGTTCAAAATTAGGATAGCATAGAATAAGCAAGTAATTTTCTCCCCTCAGGGTGTAACTTTGTGTATGGCTTCTGTATACAGTAAGTCTTGCAGATTATAACTTTCAAACAAAAGAGAAATCACTGTGAACCCTCTACATAAATCTGAAAACATTATAAAACATTGAAATAAGTTTCCTAAATATGTATTAGCTTTAGATACGTCATTGATTACTCCCTTTTTGGAGAAATGTTTGACTTCGGCCTATGGAATGAAAGCAAAAATTTGCCTTAGGGGAATGTGATTCATGATTGCACATTCCTCAGGTGGCCAAACTTACTCACTCATTGGGACTCCATTCTCCACTGGGCAGAATCCCCTAGTCCCACCTCAGTCTGGTAGATGGAGAATGGGGGCGGGGGAGTTGGGGGACTGGTTATAACAGACTCAGTGAGCTGCACTTTAACTCTTTAAAAAAAAAAAAAAAAAGTTGAAGGCAGTTCATGAGCCACAGTTTGGCCATTCTTGGCATCTATTTTGTCTAGTACCTCCCCAAGATGGCAAACAAAATCATATAGCTGAAACTCTCTGGTTCAAAGGTCTATGTCCTCAACTTAATAATAATAATAATTTAATGCAGTGAGGACATGGAAAGGTGTTAACCATTAATTGATACTTACTGGCATAGGTCTTAAGTCCTTTAAACTATATTACTTAGTTCAGGAGAAGTTAGGGCTGGCAAGTACAGATAAATAGTGTTTGAGAACATCTGATCAAATTTCAAAAGGCTGCTTAGTTCCACCATGTTCCTGTTCTTTTTTATTTGTTACATACATTTGGGTATATAGTCATATGAGCCTGTAGGGAAATGACTAGTTTTTGAGGAAAAAATGCACCCCTGCTTGGAACATGAGTTCTTCTACCTGTCATGTGGGATGTAAATAGTATATTGGCCAAAATAATGGCACTCTTGTACAGGGCTGACTTGCTCACCCTCTCTAAATACCAATTTGTATTCGAACAATGATACTCATGTGCAAACGACTGTTCACTCTTCATTTTAGTGAGTTTGGCATCCATTATTCTCCTCTTCAAAAAGGTTGTCGTGCAGAGATGAAGCAGAAACAATACCATGTAACCTAGGAGAGCAATCATGTTACATGTACTGATAAGTTGAAGTTAACCATTTGTGAACAATCTCTGGTTGAAATTGGTTTGCAGAAGCTTTTGAGCAATTATGAATAATGAACAACTTTGTAAAAAATCAACCTTTTTTGTAAACTGCTCATGAACAGGAAAAAAGCACTACATTTGACAAGTGATGTATCTATAAGGAATAATCAAACTAACTTAATATGAGCACCATTTGTCATATTAAAAAGTTTCTGCATCTTGGGGTAGATTTCTTATCTGGAGAGAAAGTTGATATTTTATTTGTTACATGTTTATAAGTATAGATTTGCTAATAATAGGGGGAAAATCAAACATTCTCAATCAGGGCTTTAAGTGAGAATAGGTGGAATTATTTTGAAGAATTATTCCATTTATCAACTCTTAAAGGAAACTAAAGAAAACTGAACGCTGTTTTAATATAATCTGTAAATTTGGATGCTGGTAAAGTTATATAACAAGTAGCACACATTGCTACCAGATAAAAAGTTGTGCCTTACACAGCAACCTAAAGTTGAACAAATATCAGTCTCTTTAGATAAAAAAACTCACATTCCTGCATGCAGTCCCAAATTAAAAACAAAATTTAAGGCCTTGTGCACTATGGAAATTAGAGAACCCCCATCCTCAATCATATTTGGCCCAGTTGAGTCTTCCTCCTCCTTCCCCGTAGTCATGAGGGAGATGTGGACGGGCCAAACCTGAGTGACAAGGTGATTCCACGCACCACGTTGCAATGCCATTCACTCCAATTTGGCCCAGTCATTCCGCCATCATAATGGAGAGGCAGCCTGACCAAACTTAAGTGGCATTGTAACCCTGTGCATCAGCTTGCAATACCACAGATCCAAATTAAGTGTCAGAAGCCCACAGAGATAAGAGGCTGGTGCAAGGACACTGAATGCACATTGCTTAATCTGAACCTGCCTTCCTGCCCCTCCTTTCCCCTAAGAATCAGAGAGTTTTAAAGTAGTTATTAATGTCTAAGACCTTAGCTTCAGGTCCAGTCTAACAAAAGATTCTCTCTTTGTATTGCTTACTCCAGCAGTCAGCTGTGTCTGTAGAATCACCTCTGATTATAAAGACAGCTAGGATCAGATGAAAAGAAATGCATCTTCATGTCAGTGAGAAGCCAGATGTTGAATGCCATGTGTTAGGGAACACCACATATCTTGAAAGTCTATCACCAATAGGCAATTTCCTTCTACATTCCAGAACATGTGCATTAGTAAATTGTCTTCCAGTTAATGTTCTTTTAACTGGAATTCACTTTGTGGGGTCTGTGGCATCTTCTACTGCTATACATTACCTGAGATAAACATTACAACCATGCTATTTTCTTTAGTATGTGGTTTCCCTCCTCTGATTCTGATTTTAATGTTAACAGTCAACAGACTTGTTAAACTGTATTATGTAGTCCTCCCCTACTCTCCACCCCGAAACTAAACTTTGGTGCTTGTGACCCATGATTTATTGGACCATCTTGTTTTGTTTGATTCCCCTGCCCCATTAGGGACTTTTACTGGTGTAACTAAGTCAACTTAAAGCTGTTTAGTTATACAGGTGCCACTTCTCTACTACAGTGCAGTCTTGAAATTAATGTAACAAAAATGGGTATGTTTTCACAAGAAAAAAGGGTGAATTTTTCAATTGTGTTAGCTCAGCTGAATAAACTTAATGTGGTTGATTGAAAAGCCTTGCTAAGATGTGTGGTAATGTGTGAAGCCATATTAGCTAGCTTCGTTATAAACTAAGTTCTCTCCTGAATTAAAATACCGGCAAGCACAGCTTCACCCATGCATCTTAACAGACTCATTCAGTCACATCAAACTGACTCACTTTAGCTGGCAATTTAAAAACACCCTTTTCTGCACCAAGACAAGGCTACAGAGCGATTATGTACCACACTATTTCCTCTGCTTGTTATTTCTATTTATTGAGTTGCTTAAATGGATATTGGAAGGTTCATTAAAAGTCGTAGTAAGACAAAGGGAAGAAGAGAGAGAGGGAGACAGAAAGAGAGTAGAAAAGAGGAAAGTAAATGAACAACGTGATGTAGAGAGGTAATATAGCTACCTAGATGGATATTTACAGTCTGATGTATCTCTTGCAAGTTCTCTTGTGGAAAATCCTGTTGTTCTTCAAAGTATTGTCCTTATAGCTGCACTTGCACCCCTGTGCCTTTGATCAGAGATTTTGCATGCTCATATGTGCTAGTCAGCCCTGTGCTGTTGTTGTTTAGTACTGCATGGCGGAGCACCCTCAGGTTTTTCCAAAGTGCCTCATCCTGAGATGGAGCTCTGGCAGTTGACCCTCTTGAGATTACCTCAGCTGTGTCCCAATTTTTATTTTAGTAGTTCTGAGTAATATTGTAATTAGTTAGCAAGTGGCGGTAGCTTTAGCTTCCGAGATTTTAAATAATTTTTAAAGTATTCTTTAAAACATTCATATATATTGATTTAGTCACTAAATAAGGTAGTTCTTGTTCACTGGGCAGTTCTGAATGGTTCTCCCAATATCAAACATTGTCATGCTGGGAAGCATTCTCAGTAAGTGATGGGCACTCCCAGTGCATTCATTACTGTAACAGATTGGGTTAAACCCAGGGTGTCAGCCTTTGATGGAGGCCAAACAGTTTTGATAACATGCCCTTCTAGGATCTAGTAGCCCAAGCTCTCTGGTAGGGTAAGGGCAACACCCAGTCTAGAGCTTAAGCCCTAGGGCAAGGCAGGGCCAATAACAAGTCAATAGTCCTGGCCCTCAGTCAGGCCAGGGCTGGCAAAGAGTCAGTAGCCTTGGTCCCAGTCAGGGTGGTGCCAGCAAAGAGTTAATAGCCTTGGCCCTCAGCCAGGGTGGGGTAAGGTTACCAAACAAGAGGCAGGGTGGCAAAGGGGAGGTGGATGCAGGCCTACCTGACTCCATTGCATCCCAGTCTAGGGTCCTAATAGTGGCAGGGCATCCCACCACTGGATCAGTGGGGCTGTAGCTGAAACATGCTGAATAGTGTTGAGCACTGCCGGACTGAGGTCAGCTATCCTCCAATCTTGTGCCCAAGTATTTGTAACTCCAGTCGTGGTCCTCCTCCTGGGGGTAAATTGTGAGGGGCAGTCCCAGCAGGCCTTCAGGTTTCCTAGCATCCAACAGCTTTTCCAAGTTGGTGGTTGAGAGCTGTGGTAAGTCACAGGTGGCAGACAGCTCTTCCCAGTTGCTAATGGCAGACAGCTCTGGCAGGCCCTCTAGGCTCCAGCCAGTAGGTAGCTCAGGTGGCCCTTCAGCAGGCCTGAGGTCAGGCAGAGACATCCTTTCCATCCACCAGCTTTCCCTTGAGTAAGCTGCAAGGCCTAGCTTTTATACTTCCTTTTCCTGTCCCACTCCTGCACTTCCAGCTTGTAAGTGGTGCTGGGTACCTGGGCAAGCCTACCAGATGGCATGCATCAGCCCCTCTGTGTTGGCCTCAGAGGGAGGTCACACCACTTCTGTACAGTTACCTTTTGGAAATCACACACTACCCAGAAGGATTTCTGTCTGGTGTTGTTAGCTAGACCCAGAAAAAACAGGCAGATCAAACTTCTTCATTTTGTCATGTTGGAGAGCTTGCTGCACTTGTCTTCTGATCCAGCTCAAGGCACCACCCTGGATGTGATCTCCAAGCAAGTCAGCTGCATCTGCTATCTCTGAGCTGCACTCCATGAAGGCATCTAAGAGGACAACCTAAGACTCCTCTTGTAAGTCTTCCAAAGACCAGACCCCAAGTTCTCCAGATAGTGACTCTACCTCAAAAAAGCTAAGGTTGTTAGTGTCTTCAGCTGATTCAGCACCATCTATTCCCCAGTCTGGTTCCCTGGAGGGTGTTGTTTTCTCAGATGACAAGAAGAGCTCTTCCTCTGCTTTCTCGGTATTGAAGAAGCCCACTTGGGTTCTGACCGCATGTCCTTTGGAGTGGCCAAGACTCACGGTGCTGTCAGCTTCCTTGGATGCCATTACTTCAGTTCAGACCATGGAGTCAATACTGACACTACTTTTGGTATCTCAGGAGTTCGGTTTTCTTGGAGACCTGGCTCTGTCTGACACACCCAGTCCTCTGCTGCTTAATTCTGGCATATTTTTGGTACCGAAGGAATTGAGATCACCAGAAATTTATCTAGTACCAAGAGTTTCATCTCAAATTTCTCTGGGTACTTCACCATTCCATAATAAGTTTGAGGACGAGGAGCCTGATAAAGATCTTGATAAAGTCTCTGATTAACCTATGACCACTCATGACACAGTGTCTCAACCACCATCTCGCTGGTGTGGGCATCCATGGGTGCCCCCTCCTATGCTTTATGTACCATCTCTTTGATGGTATTGGGACTCATGGGCCTATCACCAAAAATTTTCTATGGCTTTGAGCATCACTCTTCATAGAGAAAGTCATCCTTTATTGCCCTTTGTAGAAAACCTGAACCTCAAAAAGAAACCTTTGGTTCTAGCTTTATGCTACTCAATGAAGAGGTCTCTCTCCAACCAACATCTCCTCTTCATCTCTGGATGAAGCATTTATGCCTTGGTGGATGATTTTTGCAGTTTCAGGATCTGGTGAAGAGAATTGCTGGCTTTTTGCAGATCCCCCCACCCCCTTCAAGAGATTAAAGAACCTCATCACAAACTGCTTGACATCCTTCATACAGTCTCATCTGCCCACATAGCCTCCCCTGTCAATGAGGCCCTTCTGGACCCCACAAAGATTGTCTGGCATGACTTTGCTACTGTTCCAGCTACATGTGAGAAAACAGATAAGAAATATTACATTTCAGAAAAAGACTCAGATATTTTAGTTTTTTCATCCCTCTCCTGGTTCTTTGGTAGTCAGCATGGTTAACTAATGTGGAAAGCAAAAAACGAGAGTCCTGTGGCACCTTATATACTAACAGATTTTCATCGGCATAAGCTTTCGTGGGCTATAACCCACTTGCATCTGATGAAGTGGGTCATAGTCCACGAAAGCTTATGCCGAAGAAAATCTGTTAGTCTATAAGGTGCCACAGGACTCTCGTTGTTTTTTTGCTGTACACAGACTAACACGGCTATCCCTCTGGAAATTTCTACAATGTGAAAAGAAGTACTATGCTAAATCTGCACTGCATGACAAACATCATAAGCATCTAGACCTACTTGGTAGAAAATCTTATTTGTCAGCCTACTTAAAATTTAGAGTCACCAATTACCAGGTATTAATGATGACCATATAAATGAAACAAAACGGAACTCTTTTGTTGACCGTCTACCATCAGTGCATAAAGAGCAATTCCAGGAAATGACTGTGAAAGGCTAGGTGCCTGCCAGAACATGAGTACAAGCCTCCCTTGACTCTGCTGATAAAGCGGCCCGTACAACCTACAGTGATAGTTATAAGACAGCCTTGCTGGCTTCAGCTCTTTGGATTTCTGAAAAAGGTCCACAATATGTTGGAAAATCTCCCTTTTGATGTGTCTAAAACTCTAAATTGTTTGTGGACAGCACAGATGAATTTCTGCCCATTTTTAAAGACTTCAGGGCTACATTGTTCTCTTGGCGAATTCGCTGCCATCATTGTGCTCTTTGGTATTTGATTGAGCAGTCTGTTAAGATGCGCTCAATCGAACTACAGCTCGATGCTGTAACTACAGCCCCGTAACTGAAGTAGTGCTGTGTCGACTGGATGGTATTTCCGGTCACCTTAGCTCAGTGTGTAGCGGGAGGTAAGTGGGAGTTAATAAGGCGATAGGAGATGCACAAGGTATTTTACATATCTTGTATATCTCCAATCAACTACCACCAAAAAGTGTGGCAAGTGTAGAGTAGGGTCTAGACACCTACCTGCAAGAGAAGGTTAAGCAAGTTATAGATGACTCAGAGATTCTGTCCTGCCCAATTCTCCCTCCCCCCCAGAGATCTCATGAAACACATCAGAAGAGGGAGAGATTTCAGAGAAGGAAGCCTTCCACCACCAAGCAACAATTTTGATCTATTGGTCAAGAGTCTGACTTGCCATTCTCATATTTACCAGCTAGAACAGTTCACCTGCCTTTCCTCCCTGTGGCAATCACCTTTACCACTTCAGTTAGGCTTAGGACATAATCACTATAGACGAATGGGTTTGGAGATCATCTCCACAGGGTTCATCATCCCCTTCACTATTCCTTCAGCAGCCAACCACCTTTCTCCCAACCCTCTTCAGGGACCTTTTTCATAACGGCTTACTTCGTCACGAAATAGACTCACTTCTATGATTGGTAGAGCCTTGCGCAAATATTAACAAGTAGATCCGCATCTGATCTGCATCCACAAAAAATGGCCTGCAGATATCCACATTGCATCCGTGGAAGCAGATATAATGCTGATATCCATGGATTTGCAGGGCTCTACTTCATCTGTAGAGCCCTGCGTGGATACAAATATGTAGATCCACATGCGATCTGCATCCGCAAGAAATGCAGGGCTTGCTCTACATGGCCTGTTGGCGGAAGAGACGGGATTCTGTCCTACTGCTGAACACCCTCACTCCCCTGTGATACTCTTCCAGCTTGTTTGGTCCCCAGGTCTGAGTCAGGAGGGTAGGTCAGAGCTGTTTCTTATGCCGGCTGAGGTTGGCCACTCAGGGTCACTGCCTCTGTGCTACCCGAGAGAACAACAGAGCACCACTCCCTGTAGGTAACTCTAGCAGGGAGAATGAAGCGGCCCTGTGTCAGGCTCACAACGAAGGATCACTGGGGAAGGCACTAGGAGCAGGTTCCCTGGCTGCTGCTGAGTCCAAGTTAGGGGCATTGCCAGGAGTCCTCATCCTACTGAGGTGTTTGTGAAGATGTGGAAGCTCCAAGGAGACACTCTTGTTCTGAGAGTGTCCCTGGATTGGCCTCGGCCCAGCCCAGAAGCATGTGATTCCCCACTCCTGTGACACCAGCTGCCAAGAAGTTGTTGGGATTGCCTGCCCTGGCCCAGGGATGGGGGGCTGGAAGGTTCCTCCCAGAGGTGACGTGGGGGGATGGTCATGTACTGCCCTCTCTTTACATTGTGCCTTTCCCCCATTATCAAAAGGCACAGGTCATCTCTGCATCTGTCCCAGGGGCTTCTTGAAGATTATATCAATAGTAGCAGTAGAGCTCCTCAAGAAAGTTATTTTTAAAAGTCCTTAGATTGCACTGGACATCAGATACGTATCAGGTCAAGGAGGGACGGTCTCTTAGACCTTCCAGCCTCTGAGGGAGCCTTTGCAGAACTTGTGGCTGATGTGTTGAACTCCATCTCACCTCTGCTCAGAAAGCTTTTCAAATAACTATGGAAAATCTTTTAAAATGCAAATCCTCAACCATAATATTGTTCCACTTACAGTGCTTACTTGAAAAGGCTTCACTCTTCATAAGTAAATAAAGAGCACGTCCTGAGTTTTATTAGAAGTTTACACCTATGTTTCAGTTTAATTAATGCATTACTGATTGAAAATGACCCCTTTGGAAAAGAAACTGCACTGAAACCACGTGCTGGAGGCACTGAAAAATGTGATCTATGCTGTTTGGAGACATGCCAGGATACTTGCAATTAAATGATTCATTAAGCATCTCTCCACTGCTAACTTTTAAGGTGGATTAAGGAGGCGAACATTAAAGATGGCTGTCTAAGGATCATTGAAAGAGAAAATTCCTGGATATGAAATGCACTTTGTATCAGCATCCTACTATCATATGGATTCTGCACATTTGCCTCCCCTCCCCATTATTGCTTTGTAATTGAGTATTTTGCAAACAGAATGTTGCATGAGCCTAACCCAGAAAAGAAAATCACATATCAAATTCATTTTATTTTAGACTTGTAGGACCAATTTTAGACATTCCTGTGAAATGCTTGCAGTAATTTTCAAGAAATGTTTCTTGGTGTATACAGGAGATTGCACTGCACTACACTGGAAATGAAAAGGGCAAAATTACATGATCACCAGGAGATGGTCTTACAGAGGAAAAAGCAGAGGTGGTTTCTTTGTCAGGCTGCAGCTAACAACTTAACATACTTCATTATTTAATGGATTTATAGAGGAAATGATGCATTGAGACTGAGTCAACCAAGCACTTAAGTGCATGCTTAACTTTAAGCAAGTGCTTAGACCCATTTAAATCAGTCAGATACGTGCCCAAATGCTTTTGCTGAATAGAAATGGATTTAAATATGTGCTCTCAAATCCTCAGTTTAGACAATCCCACGCCATCTACATGAATTACACTGCCTTACAGTGCAGCAAAGAGACTGTCAAGTTGAGCTTCCAAAAGCTAAAGAAAATATGCTTAGTATTGCCCCATACAATGGGGATAATAGGAGAATATTAGTACTGCTTTGCTACTTGCATCTCTGACACTGGTCGTGGACATTCCCTCCATATGCAAGCTAATAAGAGGGTGGGATCTCTTTACTGCCACTCCATCCCAATCAGTGTGATAGCTCTGGGAATATTTTAATTTTTTATAACACAAATTTTGTGAGATCATATACACTTCACATTTAAAATGGCTGGGAAGGTCTTTACATTTTTTGAGGGGTTCCTTTGTATGTTTCTGGATTCACAGATACACTGTACCGCTTTGTCCCATCATCAGCAGGTCACAAAAACCTTAAGTTAGCATCCCAACCCTTCACTAGTGTGTATCTTTATAAGAGAGTTGCTAGCAGCCCAAATGACAGGCAATAAGAAATGCTAATTGAACAAAGAGCCTGAAGTTTTGGGAAAATTGCAATCCTTGCATTTTTAAACTATAATAGTTTCCAAGAGATGGCTACTCCCTACTAAAGCCAGCTCATTATTTCAGTCATGTTGATGTTCAGATGGGAAACTTTTATCGATTCTTCGCCCAGATTTTCCTTCCCTTGAGTGGAAGAGCATACACTTTCATCCTCTGTCTCTACTGTCTAGCTGCCTGATGTACATACACAGAATACTTGTTTAAATATCAATAAAAAAGAGGAGGGGGGGGGGTTCAAATTTAGGTTTTGGTTTAATTTTCTGTGATCGTATTTCAGGGTGTTCTAGCTGCAGATGTATTCCAAGTAGTCATTTTTAAACTCCCTTTTCTGAGTAGATTTGTCTGATTTGATTTTATTATTATTTTGCTACAGCACCTACCTGCTAAAGGGCTCAAAATATCATTAAATTATACAAATATGTACATGGCCCCTCTCAAGTGGTATCCTTTATCCTTATCCAATGTGCAAATACAATTTCCTGTTGAGGTGAGAGAGCAAGTAAGCAGTTTATACAGCTTGTGGTGAGCTCAGGTAAATACTTAGGCAAAAAGTATACTTGTTTTTAATATAATCTGGCTCTTGAATTAAATTTGTGTCATGTCACCTGTCGTTAAATAAATGATATGTGATATGTAAATAAATTAAGATCAAAATAATGTATTTTAAAATATGTTCTTGTATTTTATTATTAGTTTTCCCTTTTTCTTGTAAAGTGTGCATGTTTTGTGTCACAGAAAGAGAATGTCAACTGGTTTTTGTCAGGTTAGAGTCAAGTTCTTAGCAAAAGCCTATAGATCATTCTGTCCCTAAATTTCCTCATTTGTAAAAGAAAGATCATATATACCACATGGAGTGTTCTGAAGCTTTACTCAGGTTCTAATATATTGTTATTACTTTGTTTTCTTTGACCTACATTTTTCTGAAGTTTTCAAGGGATATTAATACATATTTTCCACTGCATTACAGCAATTAGGTGGGGGGGGGGTTGGTAAGATACTCTTGCTTGGATATTATTTGGAGCATACTGTATCTGGATTTGACCAACTGTTAGAAACAAACACAAAGCAACAAACAAGAAATGAACTACTAAAATCAGGTTTCATTTGTATGAAAAAGAAAAAGAAAGATTTACTAAACCAAAATAATTTATCCACAGCACCTTACATATGCTCTGTATTAGCAGTAAAGAAACCCTGAAGGTCATTAAACTAGGACTTTGGCAGATGACCAATTGGAATGCGTTACAAAAATCAAAAGTGCTCAAGGGAGAAATCCCTGCTAGGATTACTCTAGGAACCAATTGCAAATCAATGGCTAGGAATAATGCCAACCCCAACAATCAGGCCCTCAAAAATGAGATTTAAAATGTGGATTCTTTTTGTCTTCTGATTTCAGGGGTACACTCAGTTCATGTTTTCAAGCTTTTCTTCATAACTATGAGGACTAGAAACTTTGTTATCCCCATAAGTCTCACCTAATTGCATGCCTCTAAGAGCTGGGACTTAAGGTAAAAGCCCAAAGCCCCCTCACTTGCAATAAAAGCTATCAACACTGGGTTAGAAAGTCAGAGATAAATCACTCACCTAAATAGATCCCAGACAATTGAGAGCTTTTATGATGATCACTGACCTCTCAAATTGTATTTGGGAACTAGTTTATTGAGGTTTGAGTCAGAGTAGCTGTTATCTTAAGAGCTGTCTATTTTACACAGGAGTGGGGCTGCTTCATTCTCAATCTGGTAAAGCCTCGGAGTTGTCTTCATGATGACAATTGTTGGCATAGGGATGACAAAGGCAGGGGTGGCTTCATGAGGCCCATATCAGAAAAGACTGGCCACAGCCATAAGAGACAGCATGGGCTACTTCTGCTGCCTCTAGGGAACCCAGAAAGAGTGAAAGATTCAATCAGATTCTTGGAGTGTGACCTCTGTTGACAAAAGACATGCCACAGTCACTGCTAAGACTGTTTCTGTTCATTGCTTTAGACAGCCTAGATGCTCCTCTGCACCAACAAGGATTACTTTAATCTGATCTTTCTTAACCAGATCTGGGGAAAGCACTGAAACGGTAGAATCTGGATCAAATTGCAGAGATATGGAGCTGAGTAGCATCAGTATATTGACGCTTCTCAAGCATGTGAATCCCATAATCTTCCCAGTGACTTTATATACACACTGAATAAGAAGGATGAGGAATGATAACTTTGTGGGACCCTGCAGGTGACAGCCAATAGGGAGGAAGAGAAAATATTTTGGGAATCTGTAAGAAGAAAGAGCAAACTACTAAAATCCAAGATGTATGTCCTTTCCTATATAGAGAGCCAGATCTATTTCTTTGTCTAAATCCCTCTGCCCTCTTTTCATCTGGGTTGCTTCCTGATCCACATCATTTCTATTCCTATCAAAATTGAAAATATATATATAAAAAAATTAAACCTTTTGTTCCAGCTTGTTCCTGGGTCAACTCCTCAAATGTAATTAAAAGTCTATATAGAACTGCCTTGTACCCAGATTTTACAATAAAATGTTTGTCTAGTAAATACTGAAAATAGGGCATCTTTATATTATTTACAGTCAGCCATAACTCTTGGTATAATTTCATATCAGAATCCCAGAACAGCTGTCTGAAATGAGTAATCTCATCTCTTACCTACAATGAAGAGTCACTTTGATTTTTCCTAGGGATGCATTCCCAGTTATTAATTAAAGTAGCTGAAGATGACGATCTCAGTGACAGGAATTTATTTAAAATTGTCCAAAACTCACTAGATGATATGGATGAATGGGTGATTTTTAAAAAATGTCGTTTTAACTCAGCAATTACTATGAATACATATATATGGTAAATGAATGTGTACAGAACTTGTTCAAGGTTTTTAGCCAGTGTTAGGATGGTCTATTGTTAGCTCAATTCTGATGCATCATAATAATATGCAAAATTAGGGAAAACTAGTCCACACCACTTCTTATGCTTCTATAGGACACGAGAACTCAACCTTTGGTCTTAGTGTTTCCATAAAAATTTTAATAGCTTCTAAAAAACCCTACCATGCTTTTAACATCGTACTGAGGTTACCTACAGGGGTGCACTGAAACAAAAATAATAACTTGGGGACGACATTCATCTTTGCTGAGGCTTCCCTACCTAGCCAAGAAATTTCATATTTGTTTCATTCCCCTGAGTCTTTTATTATTTTATGGCACATTGAAGGGTAATTTTTATGTTTCTTCACAATATTTTTTCTTAAATATTTTAAGAGTCCTTTACCCGTTTAAATGTATGTAGCTGACAACAGATGGCAGTTAAGATCTATCATATTTTTGCTACTAAGAAGGCGCTCTGTTGGAGTGTTTACAGGGATCGGGGAACATGTTTGCTCATGTGGTGGCTGCATCCTGGAATTAGACAGTTCTGAGAGGAAATTATTAAAAAGATTCATCTTATGACAAAATGCAGGCTTCCTAGAGATCCCTTGACCTGCCTACTTTTTTCTCCAGTAAAAGATTTACAATTTAAACAGAATGACAAATTAATGTATTTTTTATTGTTAACTTGGTATTGCACATTATTGGAAAAATGTGACTCTTCCTTCTGCAGAATTGGAGTATAATAAATAAGGACTGTCCTTATAATGGAAAAGCTTTCCCGCCAAGTACACACACGAGAGAAGTGCCAAAAGGAGGATAAATATTTAGAAATTTGGTCCACTTTTTTAGCCTACTCACAAGAGCTGGCAAGTCAAAATCTTTTGCAAAGTTCTTTGAATATTACCCTGATCCTGAATAAGTAATACATGATGTAATATGTTAATATTTTATTATAACTTTGTCTTGATAAAAAGTTGTTTTTTACTTTTAAGTTTGAACTCATGTAAGGGTCAGTCCAGATAGCCATACAAAATCAGCAGCATCACACGACCACCGATGTCAAGGGCTGCTACTCTAATAAAATTGGTATCAGTAGACCTCACTTTATGGCCTGGCTTTCCCTGTGCCCCCTTCCCTCCCCGCTATCTTGCTCTGGCGCTGTTTGAAATATAGTGTCATGTGATGGTGTTGATGGTGGGCCGCTGCTGTTTCAGTGGCCATTAGAATGCTCGTGTTCCATTATTATATTACTCTGCTAAAACTTTCCTGGGAAACTCAAGATTCAAAAGGAAAAAAGGTGATTTCTAGCTGTTTATATCACCACCAAACATGAACTGAACGTAGCGGGACAAGTAAAAGTTACATCTCTAACCCTAGGGCTTTCTCCCTGCCAAATTTCAAAGAACAACTGCAGATAATAAAGGTGATAGGACTTATAAAAAATAGCCACAAGAATCCTATATAATAGAAAATCATTAACAACCTAAACACAGAGTTTGCTACTGACACCCCTTGTTCAAATGGATTTTGCTTCTACAGATAGTTGTAATTTAGAATACTGCTTTTACATTTAATAATATGAATTACAATAGTGAATGTAGAAATAATACACAAGTTAAAAAACTGTGCTCCATGAAAATAAATACTTCATCAGCAAGTGACAGACTTATGAGCTAATTAAAGTCTCATCAATGATAGAAGTGGTGCCATTAGCTCTACTCAGGGAACTGTGAAGTGTGCTGTTTCTCATTGACTTGTGTGAAGTTTGCATAATGGAAGTGAGAAGGTTGCGTTCTGAATAACGAAATGTTGGCTTTTATTGAGAGAAGCTCAATTTCTGTTGATGTAACAGAAGATCAAGGAGAGTCATTCGAGAATTCTGTGGTGAGGCTCTTTGTGATGAGTAGTGGGAGTCTTCGAGTGGCGAGAGTATTTGCCAGTCTGCGTTCCCAGGAAAGCAGAGAGATGCTGGCTCTCTGAATGTTGTGAGCACCTCAAATTACTTTAAATCAGTGGTTCCCAACCTGTGGCCCATGGGGGTTTTCAAAGTGGCCTGCAGCTCCCCTCCTGCTGCCTGCAGAAGGGAGTCACTGTCTAAGGACCCAGGTGGAGTGCATTGCCCCGGGACTACAAGATCAGTTGCAGGCTCCTTGCTGCAGCCAAGGGGATAGGAGATCAGCACTATTCTCCCTCGGCTCTAGCAGAGAGCAAAGCATTCTCTCTGGGTACCAAGGTGCTGGGGTCCCTACCAGTGTCAGAGGGAAGGGAGCACTGATCTTCCACCCCTGGTTGCAGAAGGGAGGAGCCACTGTCTAGGGACCTAGGTGGAGTGCACAGCGCTAAAAGACGCATGCAATTTACCTGCTGTAAATTTACTTGAACTCTTTCCATCTGGCTACCAGGGGGTGGGAGAGAGAAGGCTGCTGGCAGAGACTGATGGCCCTTCAGGATTGTAACAATGATATCTGTAGCCCTTCAGCCAAAAAGGTGGGGACTGCTGCTTGAAGTGGTTTCTCTTTATAGGGAAAGGAATTGTAACAAAAGTGGATACAGTGCCAGTGGGTTAACTTTGCACAAACAAACAAAAAACCCCACACCACTTTGTTGTTGTTTAAATATTTAATGATTGCTTTTCATCATTCAGCCCATTTGCTTCATCTTTTGCTCACAGACAGCTATTAATGCAGCACCTATCTCAGGAAGGAAAACTTTTAGTCATGAAGACAGCAAATCTAATGCTTGCACTAGCTATGCTGGGAAAGAGGTGGGCAGAGGCTAAGCAGAAATACTGAACACAGAACACATACTAAAAAAAGCAAATGGGGGAGGTCCCTTGAGCTGATCAATGTCCTAAGCAGTTGTATAGTCTGCTTATGCCTAGCGCTGGCACTGAAGATGAGGTTTCCACCCAAAAGTAACCTCTTGTAACTCAGGAGTAGGAGCCATATTTCTGAGTTGCTGCCTCCTGTGGGAAGGAAAACCATGCTATATTACAATCCTAGGCATCTAGCTAAAACTTTCATAATTGGTCTGCCAATATGTAAGGTATTTTTATGAGACCAAGTACTGCAGTGTCTAGCCAGGGCTATCAGGATGAAATATGCCTTTAGCAAAGGAGATATCATAAAGGTCAAGAGCAAAGACCACTAGAGCCTCTCTCTGGAGATGTGGCGATTGCATTTCACTTACTTTTGCATAAAAAAACATTGCTAGCATGGGTTTCTTAAAAGGACATGTTGAAATAGTGTCCTTGATTGTGCTTCCTGTACTTGAGGATCCATCTGCATGTGGAAGGAGAAGCAACCAGCAACAGTGCGTGCTAGGAGGCGGTGGAAGAATAAATGGCTCCCTTTCTGACTCTGTGGAAGTTAGGCCTATGGCTGGATTGCATTTTCTGCACAGCGCTTCTGAGGTCTGTAGGGGCCACTGCTATAAAAAGGTAGTCTCTAGCTTCACAGCTTGCTAGCAGGTGTGGAGCTCAGTGTCTCAGCATAGATCCTGGGGGACCCACCAAATTTGGGGATAGGCCCTGTAGCCCATTCCTTGAGGTCAGGAGGCTGGCACAATAATGTATAGGATAGTCCCATGAGGATATTCACACAGTAATCCTCCCCCCAGATGCCTTCTTCAAGTTTTACAACAAGAAAAGATGAAAATTGGACCTAGGTTGAATAATAGGTCACCTGTATATACCCCAAAGGAGATGCTGAGTACATGATCTGACTTTTTTTTACACGATTTATTGTTGTTGTTTTATTAATGCAGTCTTTTTGGCAAATGTTGTTTGTGTTCAATTACCTGTAGCACTTTACTCAACTCTGCAGATTAGTATTGGTCTATGCTTGCAAGATTCTGCTTGTGTTGTGTTTTTACAAGAGATCATGCTGCAATGGTACAGACAGAGAAAGAGAAGCTATATTTAAAATAAAATGTATGGGTTTATAAATGTGGTTTTGTGTATCTTTACACTAAAATTAAAAATTCATTTATCACACTATTGTTGAAAGCCAGAAAGATTGTATTCATGGCTAAGCATAGATAATCTGAAGCTTTTATCACTGTTAAGTCAAAAAGTAACAATTAAAATGTTTTTATAAGAAGTCCGACACAGGTAATGCAATTTTCTAATTTTCATTTCAGTTATGTATGACAACAGAATGTTCAGGAAATTCTCTGATCTACAATAAAAGACTAAAATAGATATTCTAAAATACCTATGGACTTCACAGTTATAGTCACATTTTGAAATAATTGTAGCTAATCTAAAAATACACAGTGGAACAGAAAAACAAACAGTTCCAAATGTGAATAAATGATCTGCTACTTAATATGTCAGTGTATTTGTCAGGTTCATAACATTAACCTCAGCTGCATTCAGTTCTAAACCTTAGAATATCTGAAGTTTGATATTGTACCTCACTAAATGTAATACATGGACCTCTGTAATAGAGGGAATCATTTTAGCATTTGACAATTTGTTATGCTGTATAATATTGACTGCCCTGCAAACAATAGCGATAATAAAAACTGTGGTCAGTAGGGGAGTGTAATGCATTTTGTAGCTTCAGTAGAGGTCCAGATGAAATTTATTGAAATTTTTGCCATTTGGGTGAAGATCAATAGAGCTTGGTTAATAATTTGTTGTGAGGGCGCCCTCCAGGGATATGACATTTTACTTTGAAACATTGGTAGTTTTGAAAGCAGACCCAGTGATGACAATGTCAAGTCCCCGTGTTTCACAAACATAGATTTTTGCATTCGACCTATGAGAGTATTTATTTTGACAGTGATTACTGTTGAAATCATGCAATGTGTGATCTAGTCAATTACTGATAACAAGTTTCCACATATTCTATAACACAGTCGACTCTCTGATTTTTACAACTTGGAGTAGTATTATAACTTCTTAAAGAAATGAACCCAAGCAGACTTCGAGTTCTACATTTTCTTCTTTGCTTTTCCAGTCAAACAGGCTCTATTTAAATGTCAGTTAATGTTGCTTCACATTTACATTATCTTCTACTGGAATGTTCTGTAATATAATCATTCCCCCATCCACTCACAAAGTAGGGGAAAAGGCACAGAGATTTCCAAATTTTGACTCAGATTTATCATCCTGCTTTTTTGAGGAAGGGAGGATACTATGTCACAATCTTATTTTTAGGTCTGAACAATTAATAGGTTTCGTAGAAATCTCCTAATGGTAACATTTTGTATATAGCCAGGCACAGTAAACACTAGTTTGCTCTATCTCTCTGTGTGTGTGTTCATAAAATAAACTTCATTTTTCTTTACATGCTAGGAAGAAGTCTTTCTGTTCCCAGATTTGATGGACATTACTGATTGTTTGTAGGGAAATAGAAATTTGTCAGCACTTTGCAGTGTGAATGCTGGGACTTAGGTACAGCAGAACAATTTATTTTCAATGAGCATGCACAAAGTAAGATTTATGACTTTTGCAGCTCAGATGACATTTCTTACATAGTTGCCAAGCTACAGCAAATTAAAGGGATCCATGAATACTAAGGGGTGTGTTTTTGTAATGAGGGAGAAGAGACAGAAGCAATAAGAAGATAATTAAGGTAACAACTTGTGAAAAATTAAAGTGTTTCTGTCTTTCATTTTTGAATCTCTGAGCATAAACTTTGTAGTTGTTAATTTAATTGCTGATGTTCTCTGTATCCCTGAAGAATATTAAGGATTAATCATCTGGTTCATTCCAACAAGAGATAAGGACTAAGTGAATTGAAATTTTACCAATTTAACCCTGTCTTCCTCCTAATATGACATGATTAACATTTTTCAATTAACAGCACGTAATTATTCTGAAGGCCTCGTTGCACTTATTCCATCTTTTCAGTTGTAGATTGTCCTTTTCAGGTATCTTAAAACTGAAATAATTAAAAGAAAGTCGTATTTGTTCCCTTTCCTTCCAGACACAAATGTTCATCCATATTAGTGAAAGCTGGATTTTTTTTTTAATATATATTTGGGTGAAGGTAACCACTTGTTATATTGTTCATTGTTTATGTACAAATGTTAATAAAGATGGTTCTGAAACCAGACAAGGGTGTTTTCTTTAGCAACTTCTGTCTTTTTTTTTTTTAATAGAGTTGGGGCTTTTGTGTGTGTGTGTGTGTGTGTGTGTGTGTGTGTGTGTGTGTGTGTGTGTGTGTTTGTTTGCCAGTCCCAGATAAGCTTTACTGTTTAAGCATTTTTGGATAAGTACTGATCGATAGAATTAGCTGTTTTTCTGAATCTCGCAATGTATAGTATTGCATCTCATTATTAATGCATAATGCATTGTTTCATTTATAAATAATAATTTCTTAATTGTTTTCTGGTTGGAGTCTGTGAGTGTTAAGTTTCATACACTATAGAATATGCATCACCTCTGGATTCTTCTTTAGGGTTCCTGGTCTTTACCTAAATGACTTCCCAGTGGTCTCAATGATACTATGATTGTTTGCTGGCAAGTGGTTAATCTAATAGCCAAAAGCTGGAAAGAATAATTAACTGACATTTATGATGATATAAAAGAAAACAAATAAAAACCCTCTCATTTTCTTGATTTGCTTAAAGGACAAGAGATATCTGTAATATATTACTTGGTAGCTGTAAAGGGAAAACAAAAAGAAAAGGCAGGGAAGACAGAAGAAATGTGGACTGGGAGCTGTGGGTGCTCAGCACCTCTTCTGATCAGGCCAGCAAGTTCCCATTAAAGAGACAGAAGAGTAGGAGAGAATAATTCAGGAGTCATTTCAGTTTCTGGAATTTACTTTCCTCATGCCTGAGAAATGTTAAAGGCTAAAAAATATAAGGTAATTTGAGATTGGTCTGTTCACTGGGACTGCTTAAAGACTAATCCAGGACCAATTCAGGCCTGACATAAGTAGAGCCTTGCAAATCCACGGCCTGTGGATGCATATCAGATGCGGATCCGCATATTTGTACTTGCACAGGGCTCTACAGGGGTGTAGAGCCTGCAAATCTGTGGATAGCCACATTATATCCACATCCATGGATGCAATTCAGGTATCTGCAGACCAGTTCTTGCGGATGCAGATCAGATGTGGATTCACATATTTGTATCCATACAAGGCTCTAGACATAAGCAAAGACCGCTCCATTGCATTCAATGGATTGTGTTTGCTTATGGCAGGCCGGAATCTGTCCAACAAGTAGCTTTACCAAAGGCAGGCCCTTCCTAGTCTGACCCTCCAGAGACGCCCATTCTACATAAGCTACTGAAACGTAGTTAAAATATCCTTTCTCAAAATTACTTTTCTTCTGTTTTGTTTTTCCCCATGATGAATATATTACTTGTTATCTTAATGAAAAATCAGTTCCCCTACTGTCAATAGGTCAGTGAGTATCAACCTAAAGTGACACCTTTTTCTACTACTTGTCAAACAAAATTACATTAGGGAATGAATGAATGAATCAAGCTCTCTTTCATGAAATGAAGTTGCAAGACTTAATTTAAAACGACATAAAATAACTCTGAGATGTAAGGCTACAGGAAGTTGTCAGAAGCTGCTAGGAAATACGATTAATTATGATTCTACTATATAAGTGTTTGCCTTTCAGTAACAAAGAAAATAATCTAAACCCTCAAATCTTTATTAAAATAAAAAGGAGACTTGTATCAATAGATGAAAAAGTACTGGGGTCTTTTTATGGTTCAGAAAATTGATTCCTTTAAAAAATAAGGTAATCCTACTAATTTTTCTTTTTTATACATATTCCTGTTATTTGACAGTCATGACCATCAGAAGGAGGCCTCTAGGTAGCGATGGTTCTCTTATGGAAAAACTAGTAAGAGAAATGAATTCATCTCTTGATACTCATATCTTGTGCATTTCCATTTCTGGGTCCAGACTTCCAGCAGCACAGCAACAGCTTCTATCATTTTAATATTTGGTGATTTGGAGGTATTTCATGCACCCTTCTGTTCACGACTTCTAACTCTTCATTCAGGGTCAGTTGTTTACCACAACAGTTGGCTGAGGAGCTGTCAAGGCACTATTAACCACCTGAAAGGATTATCCTAGGTCACAGTGACAGTTAACAGCTGTGCAGCAGCAGAGGTCCATTCTGGATACTTTAACACTGATAATTTTTAAATCAAGATTGGATTTCTTTTCCTATACTATATGTTCAAGGAATTATTTGGGGAAATCCTATCTCCTGTGTCATGTAAGAGGCCAGACTAGGTGACCACGGTGGTTCCTTCTGGCCTTGCAGTCTAGGAATCTCTAAGTATCTCATCCCCTCCCCTTCTTTCCTTTACTCTTATCATGGGTCAATTAATAAAACAATCAAATGAATAATAATGTAATAAAAATAATAAATCAAAACTCTCCTGTGTTGATCTGCAGCCCACCAGTTCTACTTTGTCATTCACCATCTGCATTTGCTGACTTTTCGGAATAGTCATTCCTTTGCACTCTCCATGCAAGCATCAGTTCACAGCTTCACTGCCACACCTGCCCACTAATTCTCATCCTCCCCACTGGAGAGTGCTAACTGAGACTCTCCCAGGAGATTGCAATACCTTTTGCATGGTGTTAACTTTTTGTCTTTGCATCAGCTGATATGTTCTACAGTAAAACCCCATCTGCTGTGAGGGGTTGCATTTCCTGTGACAGCTCATTCTTTTTTCCATTAACAAAACCATAATAATTCTGCTTCCGGACATCTTCCTCTGAATTTGTGAATGAACATCTTCCTCTGAATTTGTATATGGTAGAGTAGTATATGAACCAAACTATATCTGGGAACTATATCTGACGTTTGCCCCAATTACCCCAACTTCAGAGGCATCCAGACTTATTTGAATGATACTCAGAGGTGGCTTTTGGGGTAGGTGAAGCAGGCGCACGCCTAGGGCCCCAAGCAGTAAGGGGCCCCATCTCCTGCTTCACTTACCCCAAAAGCAGTGTCTGTCTCCGTCAGCAGCAGGTGGAGGAGCTGGACCCGGAGGCTGGAGCCGGAAGCAGGGGGGGCCCTGCAGGCCTACAGGGGGGCCCCACAATGGGCCTTTGCCTAGGGCCCCCAATAGCCAAAGGCCACCTCTGATGATACTTAAGCCAATTATTTCTTCAAAGGAATAACTACAGACTACTGGAAGGTAAAGGGTGTGGGAGGATCCTTTCTCATTCTCCTCCAACAGAAAGGGCTGAGCCTTGATGTCATTTGTGGTCAGGGAGAAATCAGTTTTAAACCTCAGAGGAGAGTAAGTTGTGTGTGTGTGGTTTTTTTTTTTTTTTTTTTTTTTTTGGTTCATTATAAAGTGGCTTTGGTTTCAGATCTGTCAATGAAAAGCAAAGGAGACATTTAAATCACAGACTTAAGTGCAGCATCTTCCTTTGTCAGCTTTTGGGGAGCCAGCCAGTCTGTGGCATGAGTAATGCCTTAATATGCTCATCAGCAATTCAGTTGAGGCAAAGCATCTTAAAGGGATGCTATTAGCACCCAACTTCCTCTCAAGATTGGCAGCATCAGCTTCCTAAGATACTTGGATGATGTGTATCATGGTAAAAACTATGCACGTGGTGTACAATAATGCTTACAGTGACATTACCGCTAGTGATGCTGCACTGGTTTAGACCTACTTGGGGAGAATTGCTGAAAAGGTATGAGCACAGATATTTTTTAATATTTAGTTTCATTCAATCCCAGAAACTCGCAGGAAAATCTCAGTGGGTGGAGGAAAAATAAAAGTAGTCTGTTGAATCCAGGGGATGCTTTCTTAAGTCAGTTTTTCTACAGTATGACTGGGTAGTTACGTGGAGCTAAGGGAAGGGCATAAAAGCCCTAGCTCTCTTAGCACTTGTCTTCACTGGATCATTAGCTCAACAGATAATTTGATCATAGCCCTGTAATCTGACTCCTGCACACACACACATCTGTGATTGCAGGGCCGTCCCTAGGGGCCAACTGGCCTGGGGGGGCCCCCACGCTGGAGTGGGGGGAAGGGCGGACTGGGTTGGCCGCCAAGGCCCTGACACCAGCGGGAGCTGGCCCTGGCCGCAGCCCTGAGGCTGCTGCCGGGAGCTGGCCCTGGGGGAGCTGGCTGTGGCGGGGGACCCCAGCAGCCCCCCACCCCGCCTCCAGGGCGGAGCAGCAGGCCCAGGGGCAGGCTCCCGGCAGCGGCACGGCCTCGGGTCCCTGGAGCCAGCCCCAGCTGGGACCCCAGGCTGCCGGCGCAGGGCCAGGGAGCAGGCCCTGAGGCTGCCGCTGGGATCTGGCCAGCCGAGGCCCCGCCACTGGCTGGGGCCAGCAGCGGGCCGGCTGACCATGAAAGGCAGGCCGGCCGAGAGGCTGGGCCCTGCTCAAATGCCCTGCCCCTGGGCTGGCCTGCTCCGCCCAGGGGGTGGGATGGGCCGGCCCAGGGCCAGAGGCTGGGGGAAGCCTCCTGCATTACCCTGCTCCTCCGGCTTTGGCTTGCTGCCAAAGGCAGGGAGGGCAGGGCAAAGCGTGGCCGTGGGAGGAGCAGGGAGCTGCGGCACGGGCCCCGCACTGCCCCGCTGGGAGCGGGACAGTGTGGGGCCCACATAACCGTGGGGCCCGGGGCGATCGCCCCGTTCGCCCCCCCCAAAGGACGGTCCTGTGTGATTGGAGTGAAATGCTGCTCTACATTCTAGCTGGCCCGTCGGGCAATGTGGGTTGAATCTTGAGTGATGCTGACACTCAAGTTTATAATGCAGTGAAGGTGCAGCAACTGAAGTTTCAACAACTTATCAAGCGCTAATCACCCTGTATCTTGAGTGTTGTTTTGCAGGGTGGTCACTCTCACTTGTTAGGTTAGCTGGAATGGAGTAATTTGAGTGTAGTAGTGGTCGTCTAGAATAGATAACTGTTAGTGAATGCAAACCCATACTTTCCTGCCAGTTGAGAAAAAAGAAAAGAATAATATTGGGCTTGTCTGAACTACTGAAAAAGGTGTCTATGCACCTCAGGATTACTAACATACGTGAAAAACAAACAAGGAATCCTGTGGCACTTTAAAAGACTAACAAATTTAGTCTTTAAAAATGCCACCAGACTCCTTGTTTGTTTTGCTGAACAAGAATAACACAACTATCTCTTTGGAACTTGTTAACATACACGTGAGATATCCTTAGATAAAAACAGAGTAAAGACCAGACACTTAAGTGTTATCATGAGGTAAACTCATTCAGGTAAACACTTGGAGGAGGGCAAGGGACATTTTATTTTGTGGTTTAGCTGTCAGTAAAGTAATGTGCCTAAATCACTGTGTGTTATCCTGAGGTAATAAACACATCTTTTTCACCAGAGAATAAACTCATTGGCTTTTAGCAGGTTCAGATTTCTAACTCCCTGAGAAACATGTTGGTTTCCTTATCCTAAACTTTTCTTCCAGAATATTTCCCTACTGTTTGCCGCATATTTTTGCTAAGATCAAGAAGACTTAGCACTGAAAGTTATATACCAGTACTCTCTCTAGGTTTTGTAAATTTGCTCATGGAACATCATCTTGTGGAGTAAAAATAAGTGCACTGTTGTATTCAGTTGAATTCCAAGCTGTCGCACCTTTATAATTTGAGACTCCCCGTTTCTGGCCAGTGCCTATTCAAGATGAACCAAATGTCCACATGTGACCATATAATAGGATGTAATGTGAAGAATATATCCTTCAACACTAGAAGCCTTCAGGTATAAATCTTTCACATTTTAGTGCCTCTAGAGCTATTTATAATGGAAGCCTAGGATGAATGCAAGTATTTCTGTGGTAAGTTTTCCTACTAGTATTGTATATTCCAAAATTATGGAAAATAGAGAGGGCATAAAAGAGGATTTTGGAGGGAGGAGTCTTCTTTAAGCACTTGGCTCAGATTGGTATTTGATTTCCAGAAAACCTTAGACATTTTTCACATAAGTAAATACTCTCCCAAGATTTCTGTTGTTGTTTACACAACAAAGGAATCCATTGTTGTGTCTTGTCTTGTATATTTTGAAATCAGTGTTATTGCAATGATTATGACCCTGATTGAAAGAAGCACCCCTGTTTAGAAAAGCACTTTGGCCCATATTTAATTCTAAGCACACATCATTGAAATCAATGAGAATTAAGTCCATGCTTAAAGATAAGTGATTAAGTAAATTGTTGAATAGGGATAGGCTTAAGTTGGAGCCTACTTTCCTTGGTCAGGTTTTGTAAGTCACAAAATCTAATTAGATACTGGGTGAGACTCTCATGCCAGAGACACTGGCATTCTTAGGATGGCATATAATTATCACAACCACTATGTGAGCAATAATCTTTGTAGTTTTATTCTCTTGGAGGTGTACCTGTTAATTGTTGTCTGTATACGGATGGCATGAGATAAGGGATCTCAAATATAAATAGGTTTATATTCAGTAAAACTGGGAATTTTTAAAATTTATTGCTAATTGATTATTAAAAACATATTACTTTTCCACATAAGATTATAAATGTATCTCAGAGCTGGGTTTTTTATGGTTTTACATTTACATATTCTTATGTTCCTTTTATTTTTAATTTTCCCCCTTATTTGCTATATGAGACCCCCACGCAAACAATAATGGAAGTTGACTGATAATGGACTCTATAGAAGAAACAGTAAAATGGACTATACACAAAGTGCTGTCAAAGGCATAAAGTATTTGGGTGGGGCGTGTGTGTGATAAGAAAGATTTTTTTCCCTCTAATTTCTTTCCATTAAAGTGATCTCATCTGATACTTAAAACAAGAGGGAATGATAACACAAAAATTTTACAGTAGCTTGACATATATAAGATATTGGTGTCCCTTTTAATATCTATAATGTTTCAGTTCCTCTTTGCTATACCTAGTTACTAATCACTGTAATTTATATAACTAGCTATAATGCATCCACAAGTAATCAAATTAGATGGTTTTCTTAATGTTTGCTTTTGGAGATCAAGATGTTTAAGAAACTTTACATAAAGGCATTGTCCCAGGTATAATAATGCTTTCACTTAAGTCAGTGGCAAAGATCCCATGATTAAGCTCTTTTTTTCCTGCCTCGAAATATATATGTATGTGTGCATGTGTACGCAGGATGCTATATTAATTTTAGAGGGTTAGTCATCATTTTAAAACTGACTGATAGTTAATACAGTATAATTTTGCTGTGGTCACAAATCACATGTAGAGTAGTCCTCCGTATATTGTAGTTTCCCTCCCAAGTGTGTAACAGTGTAGCATTTTGTCTGCATGAAACACTGCTTAATAAGAAGACACCTGCATTTTATACTGCTAGTTGCTGAATAGTCAGTAGAGTGCATTACACTCTTGAGGTGACAAAAGCATGCTTAACTGTAGCATTTGTTCCACTCTTTTCGCCAAGCTAATAGAGGATTATGTTCTAAAATACTGTCCCAGTTTAATAATACTAAATATCTCATCAAGTAAGATTGCTTTACATTGTTAATCCTTGAGACAATTCTTTCGTTTTGTGTTTTTTAAACTTACAACTTGTCTGTTAACTAAAGATTTTGGACATAGTCTATATATACTATACATACTATTGTGGATTTTGCGTCCTTAGTAGTTTTTTAATCAATTTTGATTTTTTTTTTCTAAAATGTATGCGCTTGAAATTATATTGGGAGAAGTTCTATGGCCTGTTATACAGGAGGTCAGACTAGGTAATCACAGTGGTCCCTCCTGGCCTTGGAATCTATTGATCTAACGCAGCAGTTCTCAACCACTGTGTCAGGACACAAAAGTGTTTCACAAAGAGCCGGGAGATGTGTCATGGAAAACTGGCAGCTCAGCTTGGAGCCAGCTTGGGGCTCCTGCCGCCCACCGCGCACTGCTGCCCTCAATAGCCCACACCTGCTGCACAACACAGGCAGCAGCCAAGGCCAGAGGAGTAAAGGGACTTAGGGGCTGCAACCCAGAGATCCTGGGCTGGGAAGAGGGGGTACCACCACCTGTTCCACAAAAATAAACCCAGCCCCATTGAGCCAGGCCACCAATGCACCAGCCTGCGCTGGCTTGACTTTCTGCCCCCACCCAGGTCCCGGAGTGCTGCATCCTCCAGAGTGCCACAGCCTCCCAAGCGCTCCCAGCCCAAGCACCACTGCCATCGGCAGATAGTAGTGTGTCACACAGGGGAACATCATCTGTCAGGTGTGTTGCGGTGGAAAAAAGGTTGAGAACCACTGATCTAACTGATTGTCATGGTTTTAATCTACAAATGTTTTCTTGCTGACCCAAAATTGTCATCTGTAATACAAGGCTATGAAAACATATTTAAGCAGGTTTCTGCATATTGGGGAGGTGGGGGAAATCTACAGATGCTTATTCATTTAAATAATTTAAGGAAAACCTTTGTCTTTTTATATGTATACACATGTGCTGAACTTTATAATGGTTTCAGCTGTGTTCCCATAAGTAGGTGTCTCTTATAAATCCTGCTTAGGGATGCAGCGGCATTCTTTCTCAGGTTTTTAAAATCCTATTGGGGCAAGTCTTAGCATTTATTTCCTGAGTAGTGTTGCATTTCTCTTGAAAAATGTTTTCTTGGGGTTAAAAACCAGAGACATAATTTGTAAATTGGTCACAGTAACAGACATATTTTTTTCCATTCTCCAGCCAAAAAGTTTCTTAGGTACCACAAATGACTGAAGGTTTTCTGTGATGTATAAGACTGTGGAAGCCACCCTAGGTTGCTGCACAGAGCTCAGCTTTCTTCATTTAGTCAGCTACGCAGCTGTCTATGGTGGGAATAATTTGCTTCTCAAACACACTTTGTGCACTGAATTTGATCATGTGTCAAAAATATAACATTATTGTTAAAAATAACTGACATAAATAACATAAAGACAAGATCTTTCCCTTGTTGACTGAGTCCTTACGTCTTCAATCAAATCTTTTTCTAATACTGAATGTCTTTAAAGCTTCGAAGGCCAACAGATGCTTAATAGTTCTTTGGCAACTATCTTGCTTGCCAGTCTTCTCAGCAGTTGTTCTTTGAGAAGTCGAAGGGTTAGACCTATATCCTGGAAGTCAGGACTCCTGCAATCTCTTCCCAATATTGTCATTGTATTTTGTATATTGTAATTTTGCAGTTTAGCTGATGGAGAACATTCACTGTGTGCTGCTTCTCCGCCTGTTGTTAGATTGTTTGAATCAGGGCCAGATTATTGGAAGGGCTATAGGGGGCTTAAGCCTTGGGCTCCGGCCAAAAAGGGGGCCCTGGGCTCTAGCCACTAAAACTCCTCTGATAATCCTGCAACTGTCCAGCTCAGCAGGAGGTGGGGCGGGGGCCCCTGGGGGCAGGGCGGGGTGGGGCGGGGCGGGCCAGCCCTTGTTCACTCTGCCTCATGGCGAGGCAGGCTGGCTTGTGGTGAGGCCATTCAGCAGAGCCTTCCAGGGCCTGTGGCCTTGGGGGGGCTGAATCAGATGCCCCCATGTCAGGCACCAGATGGCCCCCACACCCTCTGGGAAGACAGGCCAGAGCGGGCCAGGAGCACCCTCTGGTCCCAGAGGCTCCCCCCGCCCCCCAGTGATGGAGGGGGCACAGTCAGCGGGGAGTCAGCCCGGGGTCCCCAGGCCAGTTAATCCAGCCCTGCTCTGAATAATAGCCTTACTGGCAAGGGGTAAGAGGAGCCAGAAGTAGCCACAGTTACTAATGCCTTTATTGTCAGTGTGGATCCATAGATTTTTAATATCAAGTTTATAAGCCTATATTAGAGGAGTCAATTTGCACTAATGAGGTGCTATGTCAGTGAAAATCTCTTCTATTATATGTAGATCACTGCTTAATACTAACCTGAGAAAGTCACTGAAACTATTAAAAAACACCACTATCATCTTGTGACTGGTCAAAATTTAAGATATAAGTAAACACGTTTCCATTGCTACCATATAGGCCCCTTTAATTCCAACTTTAATTAGTCTGCTCACCGAGAGTCTTAAATACAAAGAGAAGAGTCTCCTCCTGGTTGGTTTGGTTGTGGGTTACTCTCTTGTTTGACACTGAGAGAAGCAGGGATGATTTAGTCAATGAACTTGTCATGGAGAGTGATGATGACTACAGATTCTGTTATGGCAACTATTGTAGGTGCTTTCCCCCAACACAAATACAGATATGCACACACACCAACAGGTGGCTATCAATATATCTACATATAGATGTAACAAATCTTGTATTCAAAGTATACTCAGCATGTATACCTGACACTCTCTGTCCATTTCCAGAACATACTTTATGGTATTTTAGTTTGCTCACTGTAAGCTAGGTATACATGTAAGAAAAAACAAATTCATCATAGTTCTAAAGGTACATATTCCATTTTCATTCCAGACTTGATAATCTTGATGGTGAACCAGATTTAGCACTATCTCATATTCTTGACTATCTGTATCTCAAATGCAAAGTGCTAGCAAGTATAAGAGATGCTTCCTATGTTGAAAGTTGGACCAGCAAGCAGTTATATTTAATGTGGATAAAAACTGTATCATAACTTAAAAATATGCATTGTGTGATATATATGGTATAAGGAGGTGCCTGGACTCCAGATGGGAGTGAACTGCACACTTCTTTTTCTGAAGACAGCTCATAACACTCAAATGTTCAGAAAATATAGCAAATTGCAAACAGACAAGTAGCAGGCTAGAATTCAGAGAGAGTCGGTTCTCCCAAAGTGTACACTATAATGACATATTGTGTGTTTATTAGCATTTTGTCAATATTATCCTTCAAGGTCAAAGCATCTTGACATCAGCTGAAGAACTACAGGGAAATCCTGTTGTTTTTTCACTAAATCAGAGTTTAGCTATACAACGCTACGTTTATGTGGTACACAACATACTGTATTATCATGGAACATTATGTATGAATTAGATTGCATAGAGATACAGTTTGCTTATGTCTCACTGTAAGACTGTTTGGGATAGAGAGAAATTCATGGTGAGTACCGTTGATTATACCACTAAATATTCAGAGGCTTCAATTACACATTAAACATGTGTAAATGAAATTACATGGGCAATAGTATTCTCATCAGTGTAAGCTAGTGGAAGGAAACTCATATGATCATCTTTTCTGCAGTAGCCTTGTATGTTGAAAAGCTTTTCCTCATGCATATGCAGTACGTGACAGTCTGCAATAAAATAGACTGGGCTTTAGAAATGGGAAGCTGAACCATATGCTTAGTTATTAAATGAAATCATAGGACAAACTCTATCACTGAAAACGTGTAGTACAAGATGCTTTTCAGTTTGAAAATGAATTTAGGGTAAATAGAAGGTTTTGGCCATGCACAATATAGTTAGAATATAGTGTTGCTAGGGAATCAAAAGAAATTTTATGCAAACTGCTAGATAGTGTTCTATTTAAGAATATTTGTGCACTCAATTTTTGTTAGGACTGGTAGGACTGTTCTGAATCTGAATGAACTCAACTGCAGGAGTTTAGAGCACTTGTGCAGAACTCAGATCACAGGGAAATTTATGGGAGTTGGATCAGAAAATGCTGTCTTGCAATTAATGTCATGTATCTAATGGTGTAAGTAGATGTAAACTTGAGCACGTCAGTGTGCATTAAGTGGAGCAATGTGGAAAGAAAGAAAGAAAGAAAGAAAGAAAGAAAGAAAGAAAGAAAGAAAGACTAAACTAAACATGGTTTGGGATTTATATAAATAAGATTTCCTTGAGAAATGGACTTTGAAAATGTAGAATCAGATATCACATTTTAAGAGTCTAATATGCACAGTAAGTGGATTTGAAGTACAATATATTGTAATTTATCAACTGGGTAAAAAATGTCATCACAAAAAATGGATTCACATCATTCCCTGCCATTTTCTAGTCTCATTAAAATAATTGGTCACAACTAGTATTAGAACGTTTTACATAATGCAGTAGGTGAAATAATCAGTGTTGTATTACTTGAACATATAGAAAATTCACTATATTGATGTGCTGTTTTTTATTCCCCTTTGTTCCCATACACAGCTGAATTTGTAAAATTAACGGGGAAAATAGCAGACTCTCCATTTATGACATTTTAACAGGACCCTAGTAGTATAGTTCCATATTTTTTTCTGAGTATGCAAAGCAATTTTGGTACTGCGTTCTCATGACAAAAATTGTAGCAACGGAAGAAAATACTATATAGCTTGAATTTGTTCACTTGACAATAACTGCAGATGAAAATAAGGAATGGTACAAATTCCTTCTAATCTCATTTTCAAGTTAAAACTACAGAATTGTTCATCCTAAGCATTGGATCCAATCAGATGCTATAATATTCAAAATTGCTTTGCTCTTTTCTCACTGTAGTGGCATAGAATGTCTTCTCAGCCATTTTAGATAGTTTGTTCTCTAAGTGCCATCAGAAGGAATCTGTTGAGGTTCTCCCATTCATCACTGCTTCCTTCATCTCTTGACAATCACTTGTTCTGAGTGCACAGTTCATCAAGGAGATTGCACATGTAGCACTAGTTTGAGTTCTCAGTGGTCCCAATGTAAAGCCTGTATGCCTTATTAGGGTAATCTAGCCCACCTATCGCAATGTGGTCCTGGTGCATGACTTGGTCTGTGGATGCTGTGGTAATTGGTATGAAGGCCTGTTTTTGGAAAGAAAAGTCTGTACTCTCCCAGTCGGATGAGGATGGGAGGGAGGGGACAGCCATTTTGGCCATAGCTGCTACAAGATCTTCCAAAGAAAACTCAAAAGGCCCTGATCCTGCAAACACTTATGAATGTGAGAAAAGTTCTAGGCCATTGAGTACAGTTGGACTACTTAGGTGTGTAGGTTCCTATACAGGTCATAGAAGTTCCCATAAAATAATTGTTAGAGCAGCAACACCCAATCTTGATTTAAAATTGTCAGTGATGGAGCATCTGAAATGACTCTGGGTAAGTTGTTCCAATGGCTAATTATTCATTGTTAAAATGTTATGCCTTATTTCCAGTGTGAATTTGTCTAGCTTCAGCTTCCAGTCATTCCAGTCATCAAGTTACACCTTTCTCTGATAGACTGAAGAACCCAGTGTTAAGTAATTGTTCCCCATGAATGCATGAAGTTTCCCACGTGCGTACTTATTTGCAGAATCAGGGCACAAGATTGCACACATAGATCCTGACAATGGACATGTTTTCTCAGCCAGAGTGCTGATGTCACGCTAACCAAATCTTTCAGCCTATTTGCACTTATTCACACTCTGATTTTCATAAAGAATGCCCCATTCTGAGTATAGGGAAAACTGTGGTATCTCCGATATGAACTCATGGTTACCATTAGTGAGTGCTGATGTTTTGCTGGTGACCCTAGTGTTAGCACTTTGTTCTGAAACAAGAATTTACCAACACTCTAAAAATGTCACAATTTGATGCTGAAACATATTTTTACACAGTGAAATAACCAATTTTTGTTCTTCTGGAAGAATTTCAGTTTTACAGATGAAGCACATGTGATTGTATGTATATGTGCCTGCATACGCAAACCCAGAATTAATGCATGTAGAGAAGACTGTAATTTTTCATCAGTGGTCCTGAAATTGATTTTAGTTTTGTGAACTCTCGATTGTTGCTTTGGTTGTATTTCTTTATAAACAACTTGGCTCAGGGTGTTCAATGTAAGGAGTAACGTTTTTAAGCCACTCCTTTGTGGGTTGTTCTGTTTTCTCACTACTTTATGATAAACAACTTAGCAATAATTAAAGTAGTGCCCCTGATTTTTTTCTATTCATAACTAAAATTGACGTAACCTTTTCCATCCCCCAATGACAACCATCCACTCTGTTATATTGTAGCTTTATTTCTCTCATTTAAAAAGTCTATAACAAAAGTAATTAAGATTCCCAGTTATCTCATAGTTATCTCATAGTCCACCTACTTTCTACTATGAAGCTGAGAAGAAAGTGCTTCATATTATATGTTGGTACTCTGAGATCACAGAATATTTTAATAGTCTAGGCTGTTAAAGTAGTCTGTGATCTCATAGTATCAATACATAAATGTAATGTTAACATATTTGAATTTTGTACATTCAAGTCTGAATGTAATTTAATCAATAATGTTTAATATAGACACAGTGATATTTCCAGTTTCAAGTAGGATTATTTTCACAAAAGGCTTTTGAAGGTTTGTAAGACACATTCTAAAAATTCAGAAACCGATTTGATTTTAATATATTCATATTTTTTTATGAGAGCTTTCGTTTTTTTCTCTCCTTAGTCACCAGGAATTTGTTTTTTTACATCAACTTACATTTTGAAATATAAAGGTGAGGGGCATTACAAAAAGATAAATAACTATGCAGCTCAATAGTGAAATAATATTTGCTCATCGTTCTTACCAGAAGTGTGAAGACCTTTAAAAATAAATCTATGATTTAGCATATGCACACCTTATTATCTCACTTGTCTGTAGAAGGTTATTTCTTTAGGCATGTGTTTTGTTGGTTGGTTGATTGGTTTCATTTAAAAAAATGTGATGCCATTAATGTTTTCTTCTTTTTTATCTGCAGTTAGTCTTGAGTTATAAGGTATGATGTACAGCACTTTAGAGAAACATGTTTATTTGAAACTCTAGACTTTGCTATTCTTTTTTTGGAAATCTGGATCTTTTCTTCAGTTTTCTAAATTTCAAGTAATTTTAAAAAACAAAAAACATAACCCCTCCCCTTCTCCCCTCAAAATATATCAATACTTGACTTGCAGGTGGTTGTTACTGGAATTATTTGTTTTGCTGGTTCGTTGAAGACTCTAGAGAGCTGGTTGTCTGCGTACTGTGCTTCAGTAGATAGCAGAGATACCCAAAATTCTCATTACCTGTAGCTGAGAAATAACTTGTGAATGTACCAACCTGTGTAGGGGCATTTCATCCTGTTATGTGAGATGATATAAGTTTTAGGCATACTTTTACCATGTGGTGGATGTCCAATTTCCTGGCTTTCTCATTAACAGAAAATAGATCTCTCTGTGTTCTTTCCTGTGTGGTTGGAACTGATTTTTCAAATGCATTTCATTTAAATGCAAATATGTTTGTCATTTTTAAATTTGCATACTCACTGTTTCTGATTTAGGATGTTAAACAATTTAATGATTATTTTACAAAATAATTACAGTTCAGCTGTAGCTTGCCTTTTCTGGGCCCAGAAATAAAATAACCTGATTTGCTTTTACCCCTTCAGGTTGGTTGCAAAGAAGCAGGGAAACATTGTGGAAAGAAAGGCATGTTTCTGCTTGGGAAAGAAATCACAGGAAGAGCATCAATTATGACAAGTGTCGCTGCCACTATCATATTTTTTGATTGCAGCCAGTTTTCCCTTAGTTCACATCTTACACTCCTTCTAATTTCTTAATTTGTCTTTAAATCATTCTAGTGTATACCTGCCATCTTTTGAAGAACTCTCATCTCTACTGCTTCTAGCCTTCTGATATCTGTTTCATGTGTAATGCAGCTGCTTCCAGACTATAGCGCTAGTACATTGGTATGATAAATTTTAATTCGGTACCAATCATAAGGTTTTTATCAGTCCATAATTGCCTCAGGTGCTGTGCAGCACTTGTACCTAAAACAAATCTCTTTGTAAGCTCACCTTTGATCAAGCTTCAGTAGGTACACACTGGTATTTCCCCCTTTCCTATCCACGGGGCAATATATAGGACTCCTTAGATCCAGGAAGGCCACCTTTTGGATGAAGCACAGTCTGCCAGCAGCATCTTCCTAAGCAAGTTTGAGGTTGGTGAAATTTGAAGAATAAGCCATGTTGAAATTTCAGCACTGTTAATATAAATGGATGGCTCAGTTTCCTGGTTTTCTGATATGAAAGTTGTGTTGCTGTTCTATGACGTACGTATAGCCTTCGAAGAAAGGAGATGACTTTTTCTTTAAGTAGGTTAATAGGTCCCAGGGCTTCCAAAGCAGAATTTGTTTGGTTTTCGGTGGTGAACTTGTAAAGGCTTACTTGTTTCAACAACATAGCAAGCTAGACAGCTTTTCCCAATGGCCCTGACATTTACTAGAACTTGTATGTTTGTATCTATTTTACAACTTTGGCAAGCTGTTTGCCAGAGAGCTGTACTCTTGCAAATAAGACCCTCCAGGCTCAACTAGAAAGCTAGAGATCTCATAGCTGTGCACTTGTTAGGCTGAAAGTAAGTCTGAAGACTGATGATATCTATATATTTACATTTGAAGATGCATTTGTTTTCTCTGAGAAGAGATATTTTTGTTGTAAGCCCACATTAAAATAGGAACTGTCTATTAAATATGATCTTGTTCTCATAGGGAATTGGATGCTAGTCAACTAGTTTTTCTGTAATGATTTACTAAACCACACAAAAACTCACCCACTTTCCCTGACACATGCTAGTGCGTGTGTTCACTCTCACAGTCACATGCGTGCATGAACATAAACAGTTTTATTTACATCAAGGATAGCTACAGAATCTCAGGAATGTTGAGTTTAGGCTGAAACGCCACTCTTAAATTGCTCTACACACAGTGGTACATATATGGTGGAGTAATGGGCATATTCAGGCATACAGCATACATGAGATAATGCACAATATCAAGAGGCAGACAAAGCTTCTTATGATGTATTCAAAAGATTTTGTATATCAGGCCTTTTATTGCCACCCAATTGGGTATCTGTATGTGACTGGAATTAGTGTTTTGGTGATAATATAACAGATTTTGCTTACATTTACATAGTATAAGGAGGCCAGTGGAATTATTCCTGATATACACATCTCCAGTTGTGATGCTAATCTGGCCCACTATATGTATTGTCCCAAGGTTTGGAAGTTGGAGGGAATAGCAAGTGGGAAGGAACTGGGAGAGTAGTGGAGAAGTTAGTGTATACATAGAGTGCAAAATTACCCAGAAGGAGGCAATGCTGAGGCACACACAGCATATGAAGAATGAACTTTCTAGCTAAACTTTTGACTTTACTTATTTCTGTAGTTTGAATTTTGATTTTGTGCCTCTAGACTTTTAAGCTGTAAATCTGTTCTGATTAAATATCCTAAATGGTTCCTTTCTTTCTTCTTTTGGGTACTGTTTTGAAGATGGGGTAAAGCAGTTATCTTGAAAGACTCTAAGAGCTGACATAATTGCCCCAAAATGGTTGTGGTATATTATGGATTAAGGATCTGCCAAATTATTTTTCTCCTATTATTGCTGTGAAAATCAGCATGTATCAGTATTTGCAATTTTTCCCAATTAGGAAACCAAAATGAATCTCTTTTCCATGAAGAGCAAGGTGTTTGCTTATAAAACAAAACAAACAAAAGGGGGAGGAGGGACCTTTTTTAAAAAAAAATTGTGCTGATAATCTTCACTGTTCATAAAGCTTTTGTCTTGTGAAAACAAAGCAAAAATTTTACTCTTCAGGAAGGAAGACCATGTGCCCTTGATAATTAGGAATGTGTCTGTTTTAGAAGCTTCTACTGGCATCTAATTTGAATTTGCAATAACACAGGGTCACATCTGTGAATTGTCCATGCCTAAGGTGGTTCACCTGAAAATGCCAAGGTCAGGGCAGGCTGCAAAATGGAGAGCAGATTCTCCCAAATTAATGGCTAACAATGAAATTAGATTCCCCACCAGTCACTACCAGTTCTGCTGATTTCCCAAACTGATTATAAAAAAACTACAACAAGAAATACACAGCCCCCTTTATTGCATTTTTATCTCTGTCCCCCAATCTGCAGCTGAGTCCAATAAAGAGAAAACTTCTTTAAACTCCATAACGTTCTCTTGATCTGCAAAGGGCCAGCCACATCACCAAATCAATATGTGTTTGGATCTTACCCAAAATACCACACTGCTGCACGGTCCACCTTTAGCAACTAACACTAAATGTTTATAAAAGGAACAGGAAAAAATAAGTAAGAAGAAAAGAGATGTTAAATGGTCAAAGCAATCAGATACATAAAATTACTTTAAAGTCCTTATATATCAGATTCTTGGTAGAACTGTGAAGTTTGCAGGCTTTTACAGTTCTTCAAGTGTACATTCAGTAACTGGAGGGGTCCCAGTCCTTTTTTCACATCTTCAGTTGTGCATGAGTTGATCCAGAGGTAGGAAGCAGGAATAAAGAGAAGAGGGGGAGAGTGCAGCTGCATTTTAGGATTTCTGCCATGAGGCTTGTGCGTTGTCCCAGACACCATCACACAGCACATGGCATGGAGAAGCCTCAGAATCCCCTGCCCACAGGCATATCCTTACATGTCCTGGTGACTCCTAAGGTGTAACCCCTGGGTTCTTTCACTGGATTCATTGTACATTTGAGTTCCTTTGATGGCCATTAAGCAGGTTTAGTGCTGCTGCCATTCAGCCTAGGGGTGTCACCCAGAAACACAGCACAAGTTTGAAATACAAATGCGCCTTACATATTTAGAACTTAGAATACAAAACTAATACATACATTTAAATGTGCTTATCAATCTTAGTGAATCATGACTTTTCCATTGGGACCTTGAATGGCATATGCTATACAATAGTTGTGGCAATTCTGTAATTTTGGGCATCAGGGATATTGTAAATGGTCATTCCTAACCCGGGTAGCATCACAGCATCTTCAGCTGGTATAAATCATGGAAACACTACTGAAATCAATGTAACTACTGCAGTTCTTCTAAGGATTTGGCACCCAGGGTGGTTTGGTTTGCTGTTGGTTGGTTGTTAGTTTGTTTAATACATCCTCTGGACTGGACTCTTGAAAGAACTGGATACTGACCTTATAAACTGGTGTAACTGGTAGCAGGCTGGCTGGCTACACATGTAAAGGATCAGTCCCTCAGCAAGCCTATCCCATATTGCCAGCCTCCATGCTCCATTGAGACCTTCCAATAGTCCCCTTTCTCCACATAATTCAGTCTTTCCCCATACACAGAATCTAATCAACATAGTGACAGTGACTTACTTTGACTCTGGGTATCTTCATTTCCTCTCACCATCACCTTATTTACACTAGAAAATTAGGTAGGTTTAGCTACATTGGTCAGGGTGTGAAAAATCACCATACTGAGTGGCATAATTAAGCCAATCCAAGTCACCAATTAGATCAGAGGTGGGCAGACTCCAGACCACCAACTGGGCCTGGCTGGAGCATGGCCAACACCCCTCTCCCACTGTGGGGGCCCAGCAATGACGCCCTGGCCAGAGCACAGTGGCCCTTTCTCCCCATGTCCTGCCACTTCCCCCGCCCCTCTCCAGCCTGGCTAGACCTTTATGTGGCTTTCTGGCCAAAAAGTCTGCCCACCCCATGCAGACAGTGCTAGGTCAATGGAAAAATTTCTCCATCAACCTATTTACCCCCTTTTGAGCAGGTGGTTTACCTATGCCAATAGAAAGCCACTCCTGTTAGCGTAAGTACTGTCTGCACTGAAGTGTTGCAACGGTGCAGCTGTGCTTCTATAGAGTTTTAAGTGTAGACAAGCCCACAGGTATAGTGTAAGTTGTAGTGTCTCCACATTGCTTCTTGTCCCAGATGAAAGGTGGGTACTAAATTGTAGCCGGTTTTGAGGGACAAAAGAAGGCCTTTGTCTGGCTGGTGCATAGAAGAGAGGAAGGAGAAAGGGAATAAATGAGAGGGGTGGTAGACAGAGTGAGGGAGAGCATCTATTTAAACAAACAAAAAAAAGTTCCAATGAATTTTAGTTCCTTAATGTTTGTAAAGTGCTTTGAGCTACTCAGATGAAAGGTGTTTTTAAGAGACAAAATTATATTATTTTTTAATTACATGGAAACTACAATATAACGAACATGACAGGATTACTATTATCTGCAAGCCAGGGCTCTGGTGTCTTACCCAATGCACAAAACAGTGGAACAACATCCGCTGCTGGACAACTGTGTAACCTTTTGTTATCTGTGTTTATGTCACATAGCTGGGATAAGGTAATAAAAATTAGTCACTTAGCAGCAATACGACATATTGTGCCTTTAAGGCACAATCCTCGTCCCCCAAAACAAACACCACCAGCACCATCTAATTCATGTTAAGGACATACAGTACTATAGATCCTAAGCATTACGCTGAGTCATTCAATGCCTAATATGTGTTTTTTTAATTATTATTATTATTTATTAAGAGAGCATCAGTGTAGTTATGAGAATGTTTGTTTTAGGTTTAGATTGGGTAAGGTATTTTTTCTTCCTACATGGAAAATTACAATCCCTTGGAATATTTTAAAACATTAGCTATGGTTAACAGATTAAATGAAGCAAAATGATTTGCTGTATGCTGAATCAATCAGAATTAATGTTCATTTAAAAGTGATGGGTTTTTCTAGGCACAGCAACTTTCTTTTAATACCTTTGGTGTGAATGCATTTTCTTTTTAATATGCTGTGTTACCTGTATTTACTTAAGTGTTTGAGGCATTCTGGGTGGGTTATTTGTGATTTTTGAACCCAAAATTAGATGAAAATTGAATTTCTGGACCCCTGTGCAGTAGAACTAGCATTTCCAATATGAGCTAGGTGGCAGAATCGACTAAGAAAGTGGTGCTTAGCAATTCCATAAACTCTGAATGCCAGCTTGTTCGGTGAATCATGTAAAGTGTAGTACATTGTAACTCTCTTCTTTGGAAAAAAGAATTATCTGATTATATCAAATACGTTTTAAAATGTTTTGTGCAGAATATTTTTGAGCGGCTGTATGTTAATTTGCAAAGAGCTATAGGCTCTTGATAGAATGGGAAAATGCATCTTGTTTTGCAAATCCAGTATGGTTATTTAACAGTTCTAGTTTCACAGTTCTTTCTGTGTATTATACAGTGTAAGGCCTACAGAAGGATTCTGCTGATAGTGTGTTTTCCTAAGGTTTCTCTGCTGCCTTTCCAACTTTGCCTGTGTTGAACTCCCAATTTGTACAGATGATGAGGAAGGAATGAGAGAACAAAAATATGACAGATGTTAATCACGTTGCTTAATGCACTACTGGACAATGCTCAGATAGCAGGATGATAAGTATGATGTAGGAAGGTATAGAATAGAATAGAAGTGCACTACTTCACTATTGTTAGTAGTTCTTTTATATACAAATATTCAGCCATTAGGTATTGAGCATAGATCTGGATGTCAGTGAGTTAAGAGAGAGAATTCTTGCCAGGAAGCATTCTGTTGTTGATCAGTATTACCCTGTAATCTCTGAAAAGTCCCACAACAGGACTTAACTCCCATCAGAACCATCTCATCCAAACAGACTAAAAGAAAATAGGGACTTCAATTCAGCCTAGATAAAGGTCTTTTCTTGTTTGTGTTTTGTCTTGCTGAATTGTAATAAAGTGGACTTGAAGTGAGAAAGATGGTGGGATGCGCCCAAAGCTGGGAATCAGGAATGCTCTACCACTGTCACAGTGTGTGGCCTTGGGCAACCTGTATGTCTCATTTGTCCCTGTATTTAAAATAGAAGTGCTATTTATTGCACTGGGATGTGGATATATTTATTATGGTGGCAGTTAAACACCCCAGTTGTGGATCAGCACCCCATTTTGCTGGGGGCTGTACAAACATAGAATAAAAAGACAGTCTCTTCTCCAAAAAGCTTACTGTTGAAGTAGATTTAATTAGGAGAAATCTAATAAAATTTTATATCGTGCTCCAAAATGTTTTAAGTATTATGTACTCCTAATTGTTGTTTTTGTGTTATATTTTTGTCCGGTTTAAGTTTTACATTTTTCGTTGAGGGTGCATGTGGTTTATTCCACTGAGGATAAGATTTAAGAGGGTAGAAATATATAGTGGATCTTGTGCTGGGAAAGGATTACAGGACTTGAGCACAAAGTAGAGAACTTCTACATCTAAAGAGCCAGAAGCAAGTGATGGGCAGAAAGTGGCAGATAAGGCTTACTAAGCAGGCTAAAGTTATAGTGCAACCTGGTAAAGCAAAATAGTCTCATTGTCAACCTCTTCTCTTGAAAAACATCTTAATGTGACCCCAAACGTATCAGTTCAGTCCTTTATTAGCAAACCAACTCCATTAAGCAATTGACTTTTATCATTCTTGAGACAGTGATCACGTGAAACAGATTTCTTTGTAAATTCAAACAGAGAAGGAGTGTATTGGTAAGAAGAATCTTTGAATATGTGTAATCATTTAGACATAAAAAACCCAGGGCTGCTTAATGGAGTTGGCGTTCTTATAAAGGTGGGGCAGTCTGCAACTTAATATGCTTTAAGATATTTGGAATGGACTTCTGTTAAGCAAAATTATTTCTCAGGAGTGGTGTAGTAGGCTGTACAGCAAATGAGAAGTCATGTGGCACCTTAAAGACTAACAAGTTTATTTGTTACTACAAGGTTATAATTTTTATCCAGCTCATTCCTAGAATAGATTAATAGCTACTTCTAGAGCTCGGGTTGGAGCACTGGTTCTAGGTGCGACTAGAGGTACTAATGGTCTCTATAATACTCTTATTCTGTAGTGTAAAATATGTTTATTAAACTTCCAGCCCTATTTCCTGTGATCATGACCCTGTTATGTTGAGATCCAAAGGGGATTAGTCTATTGCAGAGAAACAAACAGAGTCCTGTGGCACTTTTAAAGACTAACAGATTTATTTATCGCATGAGCTTTCGTGGGAGAAAATCCCACTTCGTCAGATGCTTTGAAGATGGGAAATTTACAGAATGGGAGGAAATTAAATTCAGGGGAGTGTATGACATAGGATCAGGTCAGGCTGTAACAGCAAATCAAAATAGATGTTAGGATTCAAACACTGGGGAACAGCATATGATTTGACCTTACCTTCCTCTATGTGCTGTCTTATGGGGCTCTTGCAGGGTAGATTTTTAAAAAAGAGAATGTCTGCTAACTTGATTAAGGACCAGGTTTCTTAAACCAATCCCTTATTTACAGCCTTGTAATTTATCTATTTACTGTTTATAGTAACCTAGTTTTAAAAGTTTTCTTAGACCCTTTTGAACTCAACAATCCACTTTTCTCCTGTCGTGGGACCTGGTCTTTGTAGCGGCTATTACCTCACCCCAAAGCAAGGGAACTTGCAGTCTTGGCTTGTGAACCCTGTACTGCATGTTCCCCAAAGAGCAAGTAGTTCTCTGAGTGTGCCCCAGATTTGCCCAAGGTGATTTCTTCTCTCAATTTCTACAGCAACCGTGACGTCCACTCTCTACACTCTCTCTGCCTGGTGGCCAGTACCTGGATGTCAAAGTGCTTGAGGTTTAGCATTCTTGAACCAAACCTGTCCACATGTCCATGTACCTTTTTTGTGCTGTTTGAAAGACTTGGCAATGGGAAGAAAGCAGCAGTGTAAGTCCTTTCCTCCAAGGTCCGAGGAAATTTTTAAAGTTTGCGCTATGTGACCATAATGTTTGAAGTACGGAGACGCCTTGACGGAGCTCTGCCAGGCCATCATCTGGTGCTTCCTCTGCTTCTTCTCAAGACCTTCTGACTGGACTTGCATGTATCAGCTACTGTGGCACTGAGTCAGTGATTTCTCAGAGGCTTCTTCCACAGGAATATTGCTTTCACAGGAGATGCACTTATACCAATAGATGCTGACTGGTCTTCTTCACCACTTGTCCATTTCACAGGTTCCTACTGGAGTTCTTGCTGTACCCCTTTGGTGTCGCAGTTTGTGCCCCCCAATTGGGAGCAGCCTTTTAGGTGGGGGTTGTCCTTGATGTGTTTGACAGGATAAAACTGCCTTGTTAAAAGGCGTAGGAAGGCTGCCAGATGCAGGGCTGTCGTTGCTCTACCATCTTAGGCTTCTCTGCCTCCCCCTCCTTTGCTCTTCTTCCTCATTTATACTGGATTTTGCCACCGTCACAAGATTCAGCTGTGGCTGTCTGCCTCCAGGATTGGCAGCTCTTGCAGCTTCATGTGGGCGTGGCATGTCTGTTTGCTGGTATGGAAAGTGCCTTTCACCGTCCTGCCTAAGTCCTGAATGGATGGGGCTTATAGACCCCATTGCAGTCCTCAGGAAAGGATATTTCTCTTACTCACTAACTATTTGTGCAGTGTTCAGTCAAACAATCTTTTTCTTTAGCTCTTGTTAAGGAAGCCATGCCGGCACAGTAGAACAGGGAATGAGCATGAATGTCTTGCATCCTAATTGGCTCCTACCCACTGGACTGACAGATGAGAAGCACTCATTTGTCCATACTGATGTTGCTACATCAAGGAAAATTTTCTACAATAAAAACTTTTCTTTCTTTTAACTTCCTTGCTGGTTTCAAAGTGTAAATTAGTCCCTTGTGTATTTGTGCTCTTTATTCTAACAGATAAAATTGTGTACAATAGGTTATTGTACGTAGCATTTTAGAATAGCATTTCCCAGATCTTCTTTAGGAAAACTAATCAACCTGTATTATACAGAACTCTTTGAAACATTTCTGTCATCAAAATTTTCCTCTCTACCTAGTAAAATTGACCTTCTAATAGTTTCTAGTTGAGAACTAGATATGAGATGGGCCAAACGAATGTAAGTAAAATATAGTAGATATTACAAATATAGGGAGAGTTTCAAATTTACCAAAGGGCAATTGCCCAGTCCTTTTTATAAAGTTCTTAAAGAGTTCCTTTGAAATGTATGGGTATTTAACCAGAGATTATAGACTCTTCTCAATACTACAGTAATACTGATCAATGAGCTTGGCCAATTGTGTCAAAACTACAAGTTACTCATGCATTCTACCAAAATAAACCAGAATTTCAGGAGAATCATAACATCACCATGAAACTCTCTCTGCCTTGTTCCCATGTTGATGGTTCAGAAAGGAAAATTCCTTGCTAGCTTGTTGAAAGATTTCCTTTGCAATTGCTGCAAAAATTGGGGAGCATCCATCTGCGGTATGATTTTTTTCAGCCACAGTAACTTAATGGCAGAGCACATTAAAATAAGAAGTTCAGAGGTTGATCATTTTCGGCAAACTGTGCCATCCAAAAAACTGTAAGGCCCTGATGTTTCAGTGTGATGGGAACTACTATGAGCCTTCAACACCAGGGCAGATAGGCAAAGGCTCTGGGGGTTTTTCGCTTTCCTCTGCAGCACGGAGTACAGCTCACTTGCTGGTGGATTCTTTGTACCTTAAAGTCTTTAAACCATGATTTGAAAACTTTAATAATTCAATCATAGGTTAGAGGTTTATTAGAGGAGTAGGTGGGTGAGGTTTTGTGGCCTGCATTTTGCAGGCGGTCAGATAGATATTCATATTGGTCTGTTCTGATCTTAGAGTCTGAGTTATTAATGTGTGTACAAGGTGTAAAACCTTCTGCTGGACCAAGGGCTGAGATTTTCAAGTTATATTTGACTTTGAATACAAGACAAATGTTGATTTATTCTTTTTTCTGCAACCCTTATTTTGTCATCAGTTTTAACATGCTTTTATGTTTATAGTGGCTTTCATATATAAGCAGTTAGGAAATGCTACTTGATAGTCTCAAAATCCTTTCTTAAAAATTATGTTCCTTAATATTTGTTGATCTTTAAAGTATCAAGGACCCTTCTGATCTTGATTTCAAACATTTCCAGTGTGAATAGCCTATCATAGTGTTTGTCCTTGAAACCTTCCAGCTTTTGAGTCAGAGAGCTCCACCTATATTTATCACTGAACTGGAGGATAAAAAGGAATGCTTCTTTCTGAACTTCATAGATTTGGTATTGTGAAATTTCTTTTTCTTTCTTTGTTTCTTTGTTTCTTTGTTTCTTTCTTTCTTTCTTTAAGCATCTGACAAAGTGGGATTTTCTCCCACGAAAGCTCATGCGATAAATAAATTTGTTAGTCTTTAAAAGTGCCACCAGACTCCTTGTTTGTTTTGGCTGAACTAGATTAAAAGGGCTACCCCTTTGGAACTCTTCTTCTTTATTGTTTATTTTTCTTTTGGTGAAAAGGATAATATCTTTATTTATTTTTGGCACCTATATGACTCCAATAGCCCTAATACCCAAATGCTTTTACAATTTTTAATAAATTTATCCTCAAAGCACCCCTTTGGGATAGATAGGAAAGTGCTATTATCCACATTTTACAGAAATAGAACTGAGGCATAGAGACTGTACGTGGTTTGCCCCAAGAACCACAGCAGTTTTTGGAGGAGCAGGGAGTAGAATCAGTCTTCCAAAGCCGAAACTCATGTCCTAACCATTGGACATTTGTGTGTGCAAGTGCAAGGTTAGTGAGCATAAGTGTGTGAGTACCCAATTGTGTACTGCTAAAAGAGGCATTTTGATTTTAATGCAACAACAAACCACAAAGTTAAGACATTTTACATCTTCACTACTTTCTTCCTTCTGAGGAAGAAAATCAAGTAACATTGTTGAAGTTTTCTCAGTTCCTCACATATCCTTTGTAAGATTTTTAATGTAAATCTCTTAATAACAAAGGGCAACTTAATAAAATGATGTTGTTTTGTTTCCTTTGGCTACTCAGTATTTGGTTGGTAAATTACATTTTTTTTTTCGTATTTTTCAAATGCTTATGGCTGCAAAATTAATGTAAAGAAAACTAAATAGAAAGCACTTTTTGTAGCATTTTCACGATACCCTAGAGCATTTTCTGAGTTTGCGTTTAATCACAGAATCTTGGCCATGATATTTCTGACAGGTAATTTCCTTAATGTGGTTGACAGAGATGGATTACATGGAAGCCTATTGGATCCTGTGCTTTTGTCTGCAAGTGATAAGACTAGATGAGGGTTATCTAGCTCTGAGTGCCTGGAATGATACAGCTTCCTAATAATTCCCTTGGTAATATAGATAGTCTCTTTGTGGGAGCAGAAATTCTTAGCCTGCAAAAATACTTCCCGTTTTTATTGCACCTTGGGAACATGTGAGCAAAGGGTGTTTGTGAATTACATGGTGGCAAAATTATAAGTCATTATAGGGTGAATGTACGGACTTAAAATGTTCAAACTTAAACTTCCTCTAAAATGTCAGTCTGATAGGATATACAGTAGTACCTCAGATGAGCAAGCCTCCCAGAAGGTATTAATGAAATTTTAAGATCAATGTGTTTGTCTGCGTAACCATGGATATTGCTTTGGGTTCACCACTCTGTTTTACAAAGGATTAGAGAAAGAGATAATGAACTATGCATTCCCCTTTTAGCGGCTGTGAATGTTCACTTAGGTGATATGGTGTTCTCTGAGTGGTTTTGTTAAAAGCTCCTAAGCCCAAACATTTTGAGGATGATTTTAAAATATTATTAAACACTAGTTTTTAACTGTAAATTGTAAAGGCTAAATTTGATGATGGTATTTTTTTTAAGCCAAGAGTTATTTAGAAAGCATAAGATGGATGAAATGGTAACGACAGCACTGTAGGTAATTTATCTGCTAGTTGCAGTTCATTCAGAAACCAAGAAGATGGTGAGATTGAATGTTCTGATTCAGAGATCCAAGACAGAGAATAGATTTCCACAGATTTCCAGTAAGGACAGTTTTGTTGTCTGGTTATACCAGAAGGAGGACAGGGGACACTGGATGTAGTTTAATTAGGGAGCAACTTTATTTATTGACCGTCTGGGAGTACCTGGCAGATAAAAATGCCAAGTGCAGGTAGTTCTGTACTGAAATTATTGATCATTTCAGTATATACCTGGAGTGCTTTCATAATCCCTCCCCCATTTCCCATCCTGATTCTCAGCCTGCACACTACTGGGACCTCACCATCCCTCCTCCCCCAACTGAATGGGAATTAAGGTGAACTATAAGGTGGTGGTGGGATAGGGGGGAGTTCCCTGCTATGTCATTCATAGGACCCCAGAACTTCACCCATTTCTTCTTTTTTAACAAATAGCTCCTTTAAATCCTTTACCAATCCATTTGTCTGCTCACTGCATCCCTTCCCTATGGAGTATCTACACCGGACATCTACTGCTCATCAACATAATGACTTGCAATGTCATAGGCTAACTCCTGTTCCATGTTTGTCCCCAGCTAAGCTGCCACCCCCCACCCCAGAACTGGCTGTGTAGAAGCTGGGAGGAAAAGCCTATTTCGCCTAGGCCAATCTGCCTGTGAGGAGAAGAATTTCTTTCCAGCCTTCTGAGAAAGGAATGACTAGTGCAGTACCCCTGCAGATCCTGACCGAACCTGGTACTTTGCTACTTCCATGGGATGGAGTGTGGGTGCTGCTGCACTTGGTCCAAGTAAAAGAAAATTTCTCTTGCCCTCACATACTTACATAACCTCCCCTCTTGTCCGGCCACCTGGGAGATGGGTCTGTCTCTCTCACTGACTTGTTCTGCAGGTGCTACAAAATCATTCTTTTTCTCTTCACCCTTAAAGGAGAGAGACATCTTCCTCCAGCAGTATAGATGGCACCCCTTTCTCCCCCCCCCCATTCACTTAATATGCGGGTCAGCCATTATGCCACCTAAATAACTTGTTGAATTTGTTCTGTGTTGGAGTACCTTGCAGGCTCCGTCTCCAGTGAGATGGAGAAAACAAAGGTGGTTCTCTGCCTCTTTTTCACCAATAGTATAATAGCTGTCATTACATGTTATATACTGGTAAAATGAGAGGGGAAGGGGAAGGGAGAAGGTCAACAGAGCAAAAAATGATGATAACTTTATGGAGAGTGACTGGGAAAAAAAGGAGACATTTGTGTCCTGGAAGAATTTGCATCTTATATGTTAGTCTTAGAGAAAAAAATCCTTTTCTCTATCTTTTCAGTCCATGTTCACTCTAACAGATGGCATGCATTTACAATGGGTTCTTTTTCTTTTTATTTCTGAAGGAAAATATTATATGGAAACTGTGTCATAAAAAAAATCACATAAGTCCTTAATACCATGCTATGATAAGTAATTCTGGTCATGGTACATCAGAAAGCTACTCCCTCCCTCTCCTACACCCCGCCCCCCCATCCCCTTTCTAATAAGAATTTTAATCCATTGATGACAAAACCTCTAAAGTGTTTCTTTGGTGCTTCATAATACAGTGTGACGAATTATGTCTCAGGAGTTGTAAAATGTTCTCATAGCTTGTAATACCTCATTTAATGAATTGATCACACTGAGATGTAAAGATGAAGCAGCATTTATTTTGTATATTGTATTGCATATAATTTTTAGACTTGACATTTATAACCATGGAAACTGTTATTTTACATATCATTTTCAAACCATATCAGCCTTAAACACATTTAAATTTAATAAGCAAGTAGATTAGATTTGCTTTTAAGCTAGGCATATCATTACAGTTTGTGTTTCCGTCAGTAGAGCACACGCTCACTATTAAATATGGTGCTTAGTTGTCCTATAAAAACTAAAAATAATAAAGGGGATGTATTAAGAAAATAATTGAATTTAGAGCTCTCTTTGGGACAGCTTGAATTAGTAATACTCCAGCCATGTTTTTTGTGGGATGGAGACATGAAAGTAACTTCTGCTTTTGATTAAAAATTGCCCTGTTTTGAGAAAATATTAATATAGGATCTTTGCAGGTCTCAGTTATGAAATATCTAATCTGTCATAGTAACATATTGCCCTATCATCTCCTCCTGCAGAAAAATCCATAGGAGGGGTAAACTTATTTGGAAAACACTGCATGGTTCACCACGCAGAATTTTTGATACCTCATCTGCTGCAGGAGGAAGAATTTGCAACTGTACTTGGGCTGAGTGTATATTCTTTTAGCATTTTTCTATCTCAGCCTCTGCAGGGAAATGTATGCATATTAGAATATAGGTGCAAAGAGTCATTTTGTCTTTGCTGTTCTTCGGTCATTTCTCCACCAAAGAACTCTTTACAGACTAGCTCACTCAGGAGCTGTGCAACCATTGGTGGCCTGTCTGACTGCTTTCCACCCAACCCCCCCCCCCCACCCCCCCGCTTTCTCTTATGGTGGTAGAGACTATAGAGAGAAAACTAATGTGGTACTGAGCTGTGACACGCTGCTCCCCAGATCTCGTCCGGTGTGCTGCTGTGATTCCTGAACCCCAATTCACCCCGCGCTGCCAGGAGACCACTCACTCCTGAGTCACTCCAGATCAGCATGTAATTGGTCCCAGCAGTGGGTGTAAATCCACTAGCCACACAGGTATTGGTCTCCAAGCAAGCACCCACAGCCCCAGATACCACACCATAGAGCCACTGTCTTACAGGGATTGGGACTCACTCCCAATCACCATAGTTTCAAATCTGTCCACTTAACAAAGAAGTGGATTATGCCCAACATCCCACATCCACACCCTCTAAAGACCATACAGCTTTAGACAAAACAAATACTAGTTTATTGATCAGAGTATGATTTCAAGTGAGAAAATGGTCAGTCAAAGCAGAATCATAATATAAATGAGTCAGGAGTGACCGCTATCAAATAAAAGGTGTAAACCGCATTCTAATCTATTATCTCTACCTAAACTGACCTCATTGTCTAAGATTATGTGCAAGGTGTTCAGCTGTTCTGAGTTTTACAGCCATTCTCTGCCTATCATAAGGCAGGGCCCAGAACTTGCTTGGAGTTGGAGAAAGTTGCAAGATGGAGTCTCCCAGGTAAAAGCCTGCAGCTTCACTCCCAAACCATCTGTGTCTTTGTTTTTCAAACTCCTCACAGTCCCTCCCCCTCCGTGCTGCTGTGTGATTCTCTTTATTTCTACATGAGCGAGGGAGGGCATTTGCATTCCTTTTGTCATGTAATTCTCCAGCTCTGTGCTAGAGATAGTCCTGAGAGGTGTCTGTGCTATGTAACATGCTTCACATCTGTACACATATGTTGCTGTAGGAAACATGCACCAACATAATTATGTAGAACACGTTATGAGCATTCACAAGGGAACCTTGCAGGGTGCATTTGGTATCAAATAACACAATTACATTCCAAAAGTGAACAGAAAAATTACACAGATCATACCCTAGAGGTGCACGTATGTGCATTCCGTGACGAGTGGATTTTTCCATGGACATTTTGCTTGTTTTCTAGGTACCAATGTGATGTAAACTACGTACTATTTCCATCTAGATGCTCTCCCCTTGTTTCAACACCTACAACCTGAACATTGAGGCCCAACTGCCTGGCATTCATGTGGAAGGGTTTCCACTGTCGCAACTGAGGCTGTGTGGGGATAATTGCATTTCAAATCATTGAAGAAGAGGAGTAATCACATTTGAATGACATCTTCACTATTGCCCAGAGTTCATGAAAATCTGTTCAACTTTTATTAATCACAGTTCATTGCCTTTTTTTCTAGATTCCTTTCTCTAATGTAGTGTAAGGAAATTCTAAAGCAGCTATATTTTTACATACAATATTTGAAGGTTGGGTGGATGTTTCTTTTTTAATAAAACATGTTGCTTCATGTGAGTTTCACTTTTTAAAAGGACATTACTGAGGTGGTCTCACCTAGCACTTGCATTTCCTCCCATCTCTGCCCCTGGACTTTCCCAGGCAGTTGCTGTAGGCTAGCCTCTGGCCACAAACCTGCTCTTTTCTTAGCCAAGTAGCGATTTCCCTCTGTATACGCGGCTAGTAGGAACAGAAAACAGATGGACGCCACTCAGTACAGTGAGGTGCTCAAGCAGTGTAGGAAGGTATGTATTTCTTGTAAGCAAGGATGCTGTTCCAGGGGAAAGGGTTACCTCAGCTTCTCCGGGAACCTAAAACAACAGAGGATAATTAAGATGAATTACTTAGATGTAAACATCTCCAGAGAAGTACCACCCTAAAGGGGGTTTCTGTATACTGGTTCAAACTGGGTTTTCCATACACCAACAAATTAAGAAAGGGTTTTCCTATAAAGAGGATGGGTTTAAACTGAGCTAGCATCTTCTTTCAGCAAATGGACAGCACTTTCTGTCCAAGGGGACTCTAATACTTGCAGAAGGGTTGGAAAGCTCTGCATACTATGGCCACGTATGTCTGATGGTGACTCCTGCTATGACTAGTGTTTGAATTTGTTTATTTTTATATAACATAAGAATACTCATAATGGGTTAAACCAACTGTCCAATTAGCTCAGTATCCTGTCTTCCAAACGTGGCTGATGCTAGATGCTTCAGAGGGGAAAGAGAACAGGACAATTTATTGAATTGTTGTCCAGGCCTATCTTCTGACAGTGAGAGGTTTAGGGACACCCTGAGCATGGGATTGCATCCTTGACCATCTTGGCTAATAGTCAATGATGGACCTATCCTCCATGAATTTATTTAATTCCTTTTTGAATCAGTTATATATATTTTTGGCCTTCACGATATCCCCTGGCAATGAGTTGCACAGGTTGACCAGGTGTTCTTATGTGAAAGTACTTCCTTCTGTTTGTTTTAAACCTGCTCCCTATAATTTCATTTAGTGACCCCTAGTTCTCATGTTAGGTGAAGGGATAAATAACACTTCCCTATTCACCTTCTCCATACCATTCACGATTTTATAGACTTCTGTCATATCCCCTTAGTTGTGTTATTTCTAATCTAAAATTTCTTTTAAATCTTTCCTTATAAGGAAGCTGTTCCATACCTTTAATAATTTTTGTCAGCCTTCTCTGTACATCTTCCAATTCAAATATATCTTGTTAGAGATGGGGCAATCTGAACTGCACGCAGTATTCAAGGTGTGAGCTGACTTATTAGTGTCGTATAGTGGCATAATGATGATATCATAGTGGTAACAGCTAATTTAGGCCTCCTCATTTTGTATGCATGGTTGTGATTGTTTTCCAATGTGCAATTATGAATGTTCTATTTTAGCTGCCATTTGTCACCCATTGCCCAGTTTAGTGAAATTCTTTGTCAGCTGTGGATGTATCTATCTGTAGTAATTTTGTATTATTTGCAAAGTTTGCCACCTGTGTACTCCTTTTTCAGGATAATTTCAGAACATGCTGAAACCAGTATATATCTTTGGGACACCTGGCTATCTATTTCTCTCCATTGTGAAAACTGTTTATTACTGTTCTTTGTTTCCTATCTTTTAACTAGTTACTGATCCATGAGATAACTTTTCCTCTTACCATATGATCCCTTACATGGCTTAACAGCCTTCGGTGAGAGACCTTGTCAAAGACTTTCTGAAAGGCCACATTCAGTATATTGATTGGATCACGTTTGTCCACATACTTTTTGACTCGCTCAGAAAATTCTAACATTGGTGAGACATGATTTTCCATTACAGAAACTGCCTTTTCTCTTTGCCAGCATATCCTGTCTATATATGTGTATGATGATTTTGTTACTATATTTTCAACCAATTTGCCTTGTGTTAAATGAAGTTAGACTTACCTGTAATTGACAGGATTATGTCTGGAAGCTTTTTTAAAATATTGTTGTTACATTAGCTACCCTCCAGTCATCTGGTATGGTGGCTGATTTAAGGAATAGGTTACATAGCAGTTCTGCATTTTCACTGTTGAGTTCCTTCAGAACACTTAGGAGAATAGCATCTAGTCCTGGTGCCTCATTATTATTTAAATGTTCAATTTGTTCCAGAACCAGCTCTCTTAAAATCTTTATCTGGGACAGTTCCTCAGATTTGTCACTGAAAAAGAATGGCTAGAGCATGGGGGATCTCCCCTGTATCCTTGCCATTGAAGACTGATGCAAAGAATTCATCTAGCTTTTCCTCAATGGCCTTGTTTTCAGGGAGCATTCCTTGAATAACTCCATCGTCCAGTGGCCCCACTGATTATTTGGCAGGCTTCCTGCATCTGATGCACTTAAAAACATTTTGCTGTTAGTTTTTGTGTCCTTAGCTAGTTGTTCTTCAAATTCTTTCTTGACCTACCTTATTATACTTTTACACATGACTTGCCAGAGTATGCTCTTTTCTATTTTCCTAACTGGGATTTGACTTCCAATTCTTAAAGGATGCCATTTTGCTTCTGCCTACCTGCCTCATTTACTCTGCTCTTTAGCCATGGTGGTGTCCTTTTTTTCCCCTTTGATCCTCTTACTGTTTTTTTCTTTCATTTGGGATATACGTTTAGATTGAAATTCTGTTATGATGTTTTTATATAATCTCTCTGCAGCTTAGTTATTTCATGCTTTTGATCATTCCTTTTAATTTCAATGTAACTAGCTTCCTCCTTTTTTTGTAGTTCCCCTTATTTGAAGTTAAAGGCTGCTGTGGTGGGTTTCTCTGAAATCCCCCCCCCCCCCCCAACAAGGTTGTTAAATTTCATTAGTATAGTTGCTATATTCACCTTGTGGACCATATCCTGTGCTCCACTTAGGACTTAATCAAGAATTGCTCCCTGTATCCCCAGGGGTTACAGGTCAAGCTGCTCCAAGAAGCAGTCATTTATGAAATCTAGAAATTTTATTCCTGCAGCCCTTCCTGAGGTAACATGTTCCCAATCATTATGGGAATAGCTGTTACTATTCCCCATACTATTCACCCATTGTTACTGCATTTTCTGCCTTCATAGCCGTTCTGATATTTCTGAGCTTTTCATAATCACTGTCACCTTGTTTGTCAGGTGTTTGGTAGTATATTTCTATTGCTATACTCTTATAGTTCAAGCACAGAAATTCTATACATAGGGATTCTATGGTACAGTTTGAGTCATTTAATATTTTTACTTTATTTGACTCTGCTTTCTTTTATATATAGTGCTACTCCCCCACCAGCTCAACCTACACTTTTTCATTCCTATATATTCTGTATCCTTTTATTCCTTTGTTCCACTGATTATCTTCATTGCATCAAGTTTCTGTGGTGCCTTTTACATCAATATCTTCATTTAATGCCAGGCACTCTTGTTCTTGACTTCTGCCTTTAGTATATAGGCACTTCATCCCCCAGGGATGTCTCCACTCGAACTTATTAGCATTTCCCCAAGCCTTAGTTAAAAAAATTTCTCTATAAACTTTTTAATTCTACATACCAGCAGTCTGGTTCTATTTCTCTGTACTGCTTTTATCTTAAGAATAAATATGCTTCCTTAGAAAAAGCTGTGTGGTAACTTGTAACTGTTGGTAATACACTATCATTATAATCCTCAGAGAAAGCAAGAAACACACAGGTTCTGGCCATTAGGTAGACTGGCTTGGTAGGGCTTCCATAATGTGCAGCCTTTAAAACCTGGTAAGAAGGGACAGCATTGTGGGTCTCTGTCCAAAAGAGTGGATGTCTGGTAACTGGAAACCTTAAGTAGATGCCCTTAAGAGACCCCCAAGAGGGAAATACAGGTGCAATTTCTATGAAACTGAGACGGAAGGTACTTTACAGCCAGATAGTCACATCAAACAGTATAATGAAAGTGGCTAAGTACCTCGGGATTTTTCCCCTTACGTTTAAATTATCTTAGTTTTGCTTTATATGTAAAGGTGCCAAACTGGATAATCATATATATCAGGATGGAATAGGAGTAGCCAGATCTATAGATTTTGATTCCTTAAAAATCCCGTTATCATTTTAAGAATTGACAGGTTCTTGTCCCAAGATCAGGTCCAGTATTACTCAAATTATTATATAGTTGGGAATGCTGTTGTGCACACTTACAAAATTCATACTTTAAGAACTCTTCTATAATTACAAATACTTTATTAATATATTTAACACAGTCACAAATGCCCCAACTCAATAAGGTATATAGAGATACTATATAACGTACATCTGCACAACCATATAATTATACCATCCCTTGTAGAACAACCTGAAATGTTAGCCAACATCTTCCTCATCATCATCCCCTTCATCATCAGTTGCCATCATTCCTGCACCTCCCAAGGACTACATCTCTTTTTCCTGTGACCCAAGGCTGGGATGTAACTTTTATAATATAATACGTGGGCGCCACTGTGTTTGATGCATATTCAGTAGGGAATTTTCCTCTTTTTCTTATTTGTATTTTCTCAACTTACTAATATTGAAGCGTTCTCCTCCTATTAGTTATCATCTCAATGATGTTGACTTATTATCATATACGCCAATTTGTTCCCGTAGCCCTCTTGTGGTTAGGTATCTGTGGATGTAACTCATGTATCTGTTATGTATGTAGTTCGTTGCTGTGACACTCTTGTGATTCAATCATGTACTTGTGGTTAGAAATCCTTATTAAACTCTCTATTTTCAGCTTCCCAGTACTTGGCATTTTCCTTTGAGCCATTTATCTGTTCAACGTTCATAGGCTCAAGTCTTATGCTAACTTGCAAAAGCTAATGTCTTACAGTATACCGGCCTTGCATCACTGCTGAATATAATGGAAAGCAGTGAATATAATAAAGGCAAGCTAGCCCTATGGGCTAAATGGGGTGTGATGGAGTGAATGGAAAATCCTTGAGGTACATAAATTATTATTATGTTTTATCAAATGCCATTTCCTCATCCCCATGATCACACAGTGCTAGCTAAAGTGTATGTATGTACATACACACATATGGGGTCTACCCTAGAGTGTGAAATCTAAGCTGTTATTTCAGATGGACTGGCAGGCAGACCTCCTATCTAAACCATTAATCATAAGAGGAGGAGGTGGATAGGATCATTACAGGGCCCAAGAGTGCTAGCTGATAGGTTTCTAAGAGAGTGCAAGACTAAGTAGTCAGCAAAATAAACAGAGAAGAGGCCAGGGGATGGATAGAAAACTACCTTTTTTCTAAAGGCTCACAAGATAACTAGTAAAAAAAATCCATGTTCATATTTTGTTTAGTGAAACAGGTCTGAGAACATAAATCACTTGGCGAATTTCACTAGATTTTCTCGCATGTGTGGTTTTGGGCTGTTTGTTGTTTTTAGTAAAATTGTTTTGGTCATGTGAGTTTTCCCCAAAATGTGAAGTTTCATTGTGAAACGTGTTTAAAACATAACTGGAGATTTCAGCTTTTAATGTATGATTTTCAGCAGGTGTAAATCAGCACAGCTCTATTTAAGTTAGTGGAGCTATGCTGGTGGACATGAGCTGAGGAGCTGGGCTCTAGTCACTGTTCAGTGCAGTAAAATTTTGGCCCATGCTGGAGTGGGGGGAAGGGCGGACCGGGTCGGCCCACTCTGCCACCAAAGCCCCGCCACCAGCAGGAGCCGGCCCTGGCCGCAGCCCTGAGGCTGCCGCCGGGAGCTGGCCCAGGGGGAGCTGGCCATGGTTGGGGACCCCAGCAGCCTCCCACCAGGCCACACTTTGAGCATCCTGTATGCCAGCCCCAGGGAGGAGCGGCAGGCTCCCGGCGGCGGAGCGGCCTCGGGTCCTTGGAGCTAGCCCCAGCTGGGACCCCAGGCTGCCGGCACGGGGCTGGGGAGTGGGCCCTGAGGCTGCCGCCGGGATCTGGCCGGCCGAGGCCCCACCACCGGCTGGGACCAGCACCGGGCCGGCCGACCATGTGAGGCAGGCCAGCTGGCTGAGAGGCTGGGCCCTGCTCAACTGCCCCGCCCCTGGGCTGGCCTGCTCCGCCCAGGGGGCGGGGCAGGCTGGCCCAGGGCCAGAGGCTGGGGGAAGCCTCCTGCCTTACCCCACCCCTCTGCCTTTCACTTGCTGCCAAAGGCAGGGAGGGCAGGGCAAAGTGCGGCCGTGGGGAGAGGGGGTAGCTGCGGCACGGGTCCCGCACTGTCCCGCTGGGAGCGGGACAGCGCGGGGCCCACATAACCTTGGGGCCCGGGGCGATTGCCCTGTTCGCCTCTCCCCCCCCCCCCAATGACGGCCCTGCCCATAGTAACTGCAGATGTGCACATACCTACTTATCCTGTCACTTGATGAAACTTGTAGCTTCCAGCAGGAGTTTCTTTTATACATAGATATACACAAAAACACAAGAACATTACTTAGGTTGCAAAGTCAAACAAGTGAAAGCTAGGAAATGCCAAATTTTGAAGTTTCCTGTGCAGTCTTTTATTTCTGTTTCCATGTATGTCTGTCCCAGAAACTGAAAAAGGCACGGGTCCACGTGGTGAAAAATAATAGCCATGTGAGCATGTAATGAAAGACTGTATCATAATGCATATGTATATGCAGGCAGAATTAAGATTGCATGGACAATCTTAATTCTGGTATTTCTTAATTGCTGAGTGTCATGCTGGCTCACAACTGTGAATGCCTCTGAAATATTTTGTACCTCCAAACTGCTGGTAAATTCTATAATTAGATTTTACCAAGCCAATAATAAATGTGAACTCTTGGATCACCATATTAGCCTCACCATGGAGTCACAGATAGTCTTCTTGGACTCCCCAATCTACCTTGCCACACAGACAGCAGGATGTGGTGGTAAAAGGTCACTTTAACCCAGTGCTTTTTTTCTGAAAAAAAAGGTACCGGAACTCCTATTGATGTCCGTCGTGTCATAAAGAAATAACACTGAAAATAGTGCAGTAAACAGTAAATTTTTGAATATATCAAAGAAATAAAAATACAAGGTAAAAACTGTTAAGTTTTATTAACTATGCAGGCCGCTAATATACTGAAAGACAACCTGTGAGATCTTACAGCAGGGGTCCTCACACTTTTTAAATAGGGGGCCAGTTCACGGTCCCTCAGACTGTTGGGGGGCCGTATTATAATTAGAAAAAAACGTGAATGCGTAGCTATCACGTCTGCTGCTGGCCTGTGTTTCTGGATACTGGGTGGCAGGCAGTAATGCATCCACACACTTTTTGTTGGTGCTGTGGGCTCCGGCCAGGCCCAGAGTGTGGGACTGACCGATGTTAGCCTGCTGGCCTGCTGTTGTGTACGCAACTAGTAGCCAACGTTCCCTCTAGGTTTGGTGGCTTGTGTGCAAAATTTTCAAGCCGTGTGAAAAACTTTTTCAGAATAAATTTTTGGGGAAAACTCACAAGACAGAAATTATAGGCATTAATTGAAGATAAAGTGACTGTAAACAGAATTAATTAATTAATTGTGTTTAATTAATTTAATTGGAATGAATTTGGAATTGAAATCTAATTTTAAGAAAGGTTTTTATTTAAAATTAATTTTTAAAAAGTTTTAAAAAAGAAGGGAGAGAAAGAAAAAAGAGAAGGAAGGAGGAGACAAAGAAAAAAAGAAAGAAAGGAAGGAAGCAAAGACAGAAAGAGCAGGAAGGAAGGAAGACAAAGAAGAGAAAGAAAAAAAGGAAAGGAAGAAAGAAGAGAAAGGAAGGCAGGGAAG